>JBCFYV010000024.1:40665445-41265445 GCA_039000515.1 Timema cristinae
AAAGGTGGTTACATATTATCTAAATCATACATCCCTTATTCTTATTTCATTAGAGTAGTGTAATGTTGATCCATCGGACGGGAGTGGTACAAATAAAATAAGGTTCTACGATACTATATTATTTTAATAATGTGACCTCAAAATAAATTTGACATAACCATAGTACTATGATTTTCAAATAGAATATTATAATTTGAAATAGAGTTTTCAAAAACTGTTTCCAGTAAACTAATCCATTTGTGACGAGTTTGAGATTTTTAATATATTCTAATGACCCACTTCGCTGGCCGCGTAGTCTTACTCGCTACTGAGGTACTAGACCAGACTGCTGATGATGGAGAGATCGAAGTTCGAATCTCAGTCGGGTGTAATGAGGGAAATTTTCCAAAATTGTTTTCCAATCTCCTGCCATAAAAATGTGGGTTCACTACCTCTAAATATAACATTCCTACTCCTTAAAACCATTAGCGTAATTATTACATAAGCGTATAACCCGAACGGGTAGTAAGACGCTGTACTAATAAAAAAATATGTAGGTCTACATTCAAGTGTGGCGACTCGATAATTGCCGATTTAAATTAATATTTATCCAAATAAATTATTATTATTATTGTTATTATTATTAGCACTGCGTCCTACTACCTATTCCGGTTATACGAATTTACGCTAATGTGTAATGGTAAGGTGATTGTGATATTAAATGGAGGACCTACAGTTTAACGTGGAATCCGAACCACGGTGGAGGTCTGGCATTCCCCACATTCACAAGTTGTGATTAATACATGTCTTGTCAGAGGTGAAGGAAGGGTTTGGTGATCAGATAAATCTGTGCTGGGACCAAGGATTGAACCCCGGACCCTCAACACAGGAGTCCAACACCTTACCCCTAGACCACCTGGTCACCATCCAAATAAATAAAGTTTTCATTTTTTTGCTATATTTTATTTCAACTTTGTATGTATATCTTTTGATTACTTGATATGGCTTAACATTGCAAAGCAACAATTTGATTACCTTTAATAATAGCAAGATCATATTGACTTAAAAAAATAATTGTAAAACTCTTCTTCTACAATAATGAACATTACAAAAAATAATGTATGACCTCAACCGACATTCGCGGCACGTCTCTTGAGGTCAATAGGTCATGAAATGGAACAAGACCCAGTCAGTGTCTAACTCAACCAACCGCGCGTCACAAGGTCCGAGTTTAGTCGTGCTCGAACACTCCGAGCGTCGAACCGAGGCCACGAGAGAGACGCCAGGCGCCGCTGGACGGGTGAGGAGGTAGCAACAGTTGGGTCGCCAAGAGAGGGCAACGCGAGGGAGGGGAGCGTTTGACGTTGGATGGGGTGGATGTTGGGACGATATGCGGGTTGAGAGAAGATTGAATGCGGAGTCAGAAAATTATACGAAGGGGGAAAAAAAATTGAAATCGAGAATTTGGTTTGGTGAGACTTTTTCGGAGACTCTCACTTGTTACTTAAAAAACGTTTGGAATAGTTGGTATTTATTTTTTAATATAAAATGCTCTTCCTAACATGGTTTGTTTTTACTACCAACAAAACTACATCAAGTTCTTCAGTCTCCACACATTCACTAAGGATACAATGAGTTTGGTTTGAAGAAACCTTTAAAAAAATACAAATATAATGTGTGTGGCAAAATTTGATAATATTCTACGATTTGATTAGTGTGGTTTTATAGTTATTGTTAATATCTCTTAGGTGAGCTGGTGGTCTAGGGGTAAGGTGTCAGACTTCTGTGCTGGGGTCCGGGGGTCAATCCTCGGTCCCGGCACAGATTTATCTGATTGCTAAACCCTTCCTTAACCTCTGACAAGACTTGTATTAATCACAACTTGTGAATGTGAGGAATGCCAGGCCTCCACCATGGTTCGGATGCCACGTTAAACTGTAGATCCTCCATTTCATCTCACAATCACCCTATCATTACACATTAGCGTAAGTGCGTATAACCCAATCGGGTAGTAAGACGCGGTATTAATAATAATAATAATAATAGATAATATCTCTCAAAAGTGAGAGGTATATCACATTACTTGACGTGAAAATATCTAGTAGTTTGTGAGGCTGTCAGATAAGGCCCTTCCTATGAAAATTGGACTGTACATTACCAACGCAGGAGAGTATGTATAAATAAGATACAGTGAATTATGTAGGTTATATATCTTGAGCAGTGGTTACCAAATTATTGGTCTCAAGCGTTCGATTGGTAATGGTCCGATTGTAATCAAAACGTTATTTAATTTGTTCAATGGAAAGCATAATCTTGTCAAATAAGTTTTGAAAATGTTATTTCGTCCAGATAATGGGTTGCTTTACTTTTGTTTACAAGTTCGGTCTGCTGTAGTTATATGTTCTTGTATCAGTGGATAAATCCGTCACATGCCTTGAAACCAAAGTTTTCACAGGCCTGAATTGTTGTAGCTGTGTTTAAGGCTATATTCCTAACACTCAGGCAATCAGGCTATAATTTAGCTTTAGTCATCATTATTAAAAGGAACACAATGCAACGTCATTAGTTAGATACTTTCCGCAAAATAATTACTAAGAAAGTTAAGTAACAACTTGAGTAACTGATGGAATTTTAGAAGAGTTTGTAGCATCCAAAAGGGGCAGATGCCAACAAAATACATCGAAAATATAAACACTACAAAAAAAGGGGGGGTTTAACCCAGAGCGAGTGCTGAGGAGTTATTAACGTGACCCTCTATCTCATCCAGACGGCAAGACACTTCAGCCTCAGTAAAGTTCATATTAAACCAAAACGTTTGACGGATTACCTTGGGAATGATGGGATAAATATATAATAAGAATTAGTATAAGTCAAAGTTAGTCGATATTTATTAGCCATAACTCAATTAGATTTTTAACAGTTCCTCCAAATATATACATTGTTGATGTTGCGAAGTGTAAAGAAAATAGAATAAATTCATAACAACTATCAATTGAAGTCAAAGCTAAAGTGTCAGATGGTAAATATTCATCAGATTACTTAATGTTAACTTTAAGATGTCGCCCATTAGAAATGGCGCATAGTAAAAATAACATGATCATTTGGATTCCATCATTAAATATTAATCCTTTAAAAAAAGGGCACCTAGTCAATGGTAACAAGACAATCTAATTTCCAACATAATATATATGTCCATTAGGAATGGTACATAGCGTATGACAATAAGATATGTTAAATTCAAATACTAAATATCTGTCCATAACAAATGGCTCATAGCGTATGACAATAAGATATTTTAAATTCAAATACTAAATATTTGTCCATAATAAATGGCTCATAGCGTATGACAATAAGATATATATTAAATTCCAATACTAAATATTTGTCCATACTAAATGGCTCATAGCGTATGACAATAAGATATGTTAAATTCAAATACTAAATAATTGTCCATAATAAATGGCTCATAGCGTATGACAATAAGATATGTTAAATTCAAATACTAAATATGTGTCCATAATAAATGGCTCATAGCGTAAGATATGTTAAATTCAAGTTCTAAATATCTGCCCATCAAGAAAAGACACATAGCGTATCACAATAAGATAAACTAATTCAAATGCTAACATAGTTCCCGCGAACATTAATTTAAACAATACAGTACATAATCGATATAATCGATTAGTCGTGACTCTACTGGCGCTATGTCGCCCTGACCTTGCAAATAAGGTGATCTCAAAAAAAACTATGTTCTTAACTGTCAGATAGATTTTTTAGGTAATTTGAAATTAAAGCCAAAATTGAATTTAGAAAAGATTTTCATTAAAAAAAAAAAGTTTTAATTTGCCGAAAATGGATTTAGATCTTACATTTTATGAAGAAGAAAGCCGGAGCTTATCCTATCCCTGATATGACTCAGGCCCAATTGTAAAGTTCGTAGTCACAGGCACCAGAATATATACCCTAAAGCACAGAAGAGGGGAAGATGGGAAAAAGGGGGGAATAACATTCTAGAATAAAAAAGGAACACGAGAAAGCGCAAGTTGATTCGCTTCGAGAGAGGCCGTGGGCGTTCCGGAATCTTCTCGGAGGGGATCTCTTTACTGCGCAAGTCCATTCAACCCAAGGCGTTGGCTTGAACTTGCCATTCAGTCTTCACAGTCAGTATTCAATTTTCCCGGTTCGGTGAAGGTGCGTTAGGTGGTTTTGTGTCGTTCTTCCACGCAGCCCCAGTAAACAAGCAAATGGGGTAAGTCTTGACTATTTCTGTTTGTCTCGTGTCTATCATAAAACATCCAATGCTACAAGTTGAGTTATATTGCGAAAGATAAAGTGGCCGATTACGGTGTGAAGGAGCAAAAAAAAAATATATATATATATTTTAAAAACTGGTTAATTTTACACTCAACTCTTTATTTAATTGTTCATTAGTAATTTAATGATAATATTAAGGGTAGAGATAAGGCGTTTAATATAAGTCGATAAAATAATCCTTGTGTTGAAAGTAAAGCTAGATTTCTATAACAATTTTAATTTATTTTACGTCAATAATTCTGATGAATTTATCGTAGAAGTAAAGTAAATGAATATTATACATTATATTATTTTAATTTGTAATTTGTACTGTAACTAAGCCCTAAGCCGCTACCCGTGCAGTATTGCTTGTAAGTTTCTGTATAATATGCTGGTTATAATACAAGGTACTCAGCTAATAAATACTAGGATGGTTCGACAGAACAAGCTTTTATTCTCATGAGACCACCAGCTAGCACTCCACTGTCTCAAGTGATAAGTACATTATATGATATACTACCTGTTGCACCAGAAATGAATATATTACAAGGTCCAAGAGGACAACCAACCGGAAATGACTGTACCCGGCAAAGTAACGACATTTTCCAAAAAGCATGTAATATCTTGGTATAGATACATTTGTTTCCATATTTTTAAAACCTTTCATGTCAGATTTACACTACATTGGTCTGTGAGTACGGTTTGAGGGGTAGATGAAGGCGTCAACTTAGGGCCGTAAGCAAAATATGGACCAGTTTTATAGTCAGACCTAGTACGTCTCAAGTGCGGCGCTAAACAAGAGAACACCTACCTAGACCAGAATCGAATGCGCCAGTTTCGTAGTCATGTTACCACCCCCTCCGCTACCTTTTATCTACAGCCAAACTAAACTAAAAGGAAAGTGGGGGTAAACTACATAAAATTATAAAGTAGAAAGACATTAGCAACAATTTGGTAATAATATGAATGTTTTATTTAAAATATTAAAAATTAAAACAATAATTTACACGGCCTCAAAAATCCATCAGGGGTTGTGTTGAAAATCATATTAAACAAATGCGCAGTACTATCAGTAAATGTTTTCAAACATTAAACATGTTGTTAAGTCAACAAGGTCAGTCTGGAATAGACAATCACTCGTTCCAACAACACAATGTCAGTTTCAAAACAGTGAATATTGACAAAACAACCTAATGTGTTGACTATCCGAACAAATTACTTTATAAATATCTAGTCAGATAAGTATTGATTACAAAAAGAAAAGGGCCTAATGGGCATCTTTGAAATTGATACAAAAGTTGTCTGCTACACAACATAAGTTAAATTTAATATCGTACGGATATTTCGGGGAACACAAGAGTTTGGCTTACCGACCATAGGTCAAACTCCCGTGGGACAATTAAATGTTAACACAGCTACGGACGTAAACAAGATCCTTACTTGTTAATAAAAATTATATAACATTCAAAAGAAGTATAGATAAACCACAATTATATTCACTTAAATAATTTGGAAAATCTTCAAAGTCAAAATCAACCCATTAGCAAAATTTTATGTTTCTTTACCAAACAATTCAAAATAAGAAAACATCGTCAAAAGATGAGTTTACATTAAACAGCTAAATTCAGACAAATCAAATAAAATACTTCTAGAAAAAATTAGATCAAATATATGGCAATCTGATACATTCAGTGACCTCACTGACGCTAGCGCCTGATTGGCGGCAAAAAGAATGTGTCTCGTTACAAAATTTAGTATTATAAACAATATTAATTTTACAAATAGTTTACGTTGCCGATTCAGGTTTATTCCAATAATTACGTTACTTTTATTTCAAATTTGAATAAGCCATAGTTCAAGTCTATTAAACTAATATCGATGAAATAAATATACAGAGAATACGAAAACATCATGAACATGTCCAAGTCCAGGAACGGACTACCTGACGGCCTCTAATACAATAGTCTAGGACATGACTTCTCCTGAAGGCGTCCAATTTGATAGCCGATTCGTCTTCAGAATCATCGGGCTTAAATTAGTGTTTCTAGTCACCTGGGGGTTGAAAGGTGGGGGGGGGGGGAGGGGAGTTGTTGTTCATATACATCGGTGACGTCCCATCGGCCACTTCGATGGATGAAAATCAGCACGTACACCATCGATCAAACTTGGATTGGCTGGCCTCTCTCTCTTCATCCCGTCCGCCAGTGGACATAAGATCCCTTTGACCAGACATACGTCGGTGACGTCTCACATCACGCACTGTCCAGTTGAGAAACTCCGTCTTGCCCACAGGTGGCAGGTTAGTCGTAATTCCAGTACTGTTGTGAGCGTCATTCCTCAGTCCCATCGGAATCACTTGGCACATCGTATGCAGTTACACCCAGGCTCGTCCGTCCCACTCTTCGATCTAGGACGTGGCGAGTATAGTCCAGTCTGAAGGTTGTTCTAGCCAGAAGATACAAATGGTAAGTACATGAACATTTTATTGATTGCAGGGAGTTTATTTTTGTTTGATATGGTTTAGTATTGTAGACGGACTCTACATTGGACTACATTAGAGAAGCTTACTATTGCAGGAAGCTTATTAATATTGTGGTTTCATACGGAGTGGGTAGTATGACTTGAAGATAGTATGGTGGGTGGTATGAAGTAACGTCACCAAATGTTAGTCAGAATTAGTACGTCTCAAGTGTGGGGCTTTATCAAATACAGAACGACACCTACCTAGACCAGAATGGAATGGGTCAATTTCTTAGTCAGACCAAGCACGTCTCAAGTGTGGGGCTTTATAAAATATAGGGTGACACCTATCTAGATCAGTATGGGATGGGCCAGTGTGTGTGAGCTTTTGTTTAAAACAATTCTATGGCCCCAATATAAATTATTCAAAAAAGTTTAGGATGTAAGAATACTACTACACACAATCATTCATGTAATTTACCAGAAAATATTATTATTATTATTATTTAGCACCGCGTCTTAATACCCATTCGGTTTATACGCACTTACGCTAATGTGTAATGGAAGTGTGATTGTGAGATGAAATGAAGGACCTACAGTTTAACGTGGAATCCGAACCACGGTGGAGGCCTGGCATTCCCCACATTCACAAGATGTCTTATCAGAGGTGAAGAAAGGGTTTGGTAATCAGATAAATCTGTGCCGGGACCGAGGATTGAACCCCGGCCACCAGCACAGAAGTCTGTCACCTTACCCCTGGACCACCAGGTCACCTACCAGAAATATTAATGTTTTATATGTAATCATGGATATGATTTTGAAACACACTCGTTCATTTCTAACTATCAGAAATACAATTGTCACACACAACCATTCAATATCAAGTACTAGAGATAATTTTGTCGCATATAATAATTTAATGTCACTTATCAGAGATAAATAGGATACAAGCTGACTATGTTTAATGTGGTTATTTACAATAACCTTGTTAACAATCCTCAAAATAGTTTAAAGGGTAATTTTATTTAAATAAAATTACCTTAAAGTAGATCCTATTTTAAATACGCTGAGGCAAGATTATTAGACAAGGGTCTACTTCTGAAAAGTTCGAATTGAGCGAATCCTTATGTCGAGGGATGGAACGAAAGCAACCAATTGTTCTGAAAGCCAGCTCTATCGTCTTTATCCAGTGACAACAGAAAAATGTATTAGCAATGTTCCTCTTTTCTTTGTAAAGTCCTAACATTAATATTATGTTCGTCTTTTTATTGTTTACTCTATCCATTTCCTGTATATTCTTCCATGTTAATAATGTTAAACACTGCTTATTAAAAAGTGACTTTAAAACAAATTTGAATCAGAATATAATGGAGCCAGTCCAATGATATATGCAATCATGTTGGAGACGTTGTTACTACTATAAAATTATCTCTTGAAGACCTAAGGTCTGGCTAAGGTCTGCAGATGATAGCATATTAGGATAGTTCTCGCTAATTAATAGAGGGCATCATAGCAGGCCCACTCAGCTCCCAGCTCACATCTGCACCTCTGTGTGTGTGCGCGTGTGCGTGCGCGCGCGCTAGATATTAGCGTTAAAGTTAAAAAAGAAAAATACCAGATATGCAAGAAATGTGTACAGTTCATTCGTATTTGATTGATTACTCAACATTTTCCACTGTGACGATGGAGGACAAAGCGATAAAGTTTCTCGTTAATAATTACAGTCCATCCCTAATGTAACAGAATGAAGATTTGTGCACAGTGCTTAGCTGTGAAGCCATTCTAAAATGGTCAAAAACATTATTTTCAATGCAGTTTTCATTCAAATATAATTTAATATTTCAGGGAATTACAAAAAATGTTATACCGAATGAGCCCTTACTCTATAAAAGATACATGCAGGAGCATCAAAATTCTTCACGCAAATATTATGAACATTCAATAACGACAGTTAAATTTTACTACTGTAAAAGTATAAGACAAATGGAAAACATCCCATTTTCTGGCTGTCGCTTTAGCTAATATCCTTTAGTCAGATTTGGGAAAAAAAAAATGGCAATCATAATTACTAAAGCTATTTTACAAAGTAAAACAAATAAATCTAAAATAGCCTCACTTAGCCTCAAATAACTATGGAAGAGCTCAGTTTGATAAACGCTGCTGTGACTCGCAGAACAAATCAGCCAAACCTTTTTCACTTCTAATTATATTTAATGGCAAGTGAGGAGGTAAAGGGAACAGGGAGAACCCCGTGTACGTGAATTTATAGCACAACTTTCCTTCAATACAGCTCCTATTTTCTTTCAAAGTCCTTGCAGCACTGCGATGGCTTCCTCACAGCAGTCCTAATCTAACCATCCCAACGATGGCTTGTGGGTAATCATCAACTTGCATCGTTGTTGAACGCTGACACAGCAGTGACAATGAGCTACAGGACACTGCATAAGATTCCTTCCTAATCTGTATTTCATCGTAAATGTTTCATAAGATATCGCAAAGAAACTGGTGACGTAACAAGATCGGTTTCGACCATGATGGTGTCCACACTGGTATGTTGTATCATACCTTAGATATATACTTTAAAATTAGAAATAAACGATAGCAAAACAAGATAAAAAAAACTCGCACAATTAAAAAGAAAAAACGTTAATCTATAACTGCAACAACAAATATAAAATAGATTCGTTTTATTTCGGTTATCTACTATTAAACTTTTACTTCTCCTTCAATATCCATTTGAACAATCACATACACTATAAGGTATTGGGCGAATGTTTGCGTATTGGTTCTAAGGACGCCGGTTTCTTGACGTTTTGCAGACATTCAGAAATATTATTTAAGAAGTATACTTTTTTTTTCAATGATTGCTCACGCCAGACAAGAGCCTAAAGTTATCAACATGTCCTCATATACGTAGATTAAAACCTTGTAGTTTCTTCCAAAAGTAGCCCACTAATCTATCTATCTAGTGTATCTGTAAATGTGATACAAAGCTACAGTGGTCTTTTTATCCAAAATAAAACCTGTATGAACAAAAATGCTATACCATTATTGTATGCGGTATATTTTAGATTCTATTCGCTTTTATAGGGTTAGTGGGTGATATTAAAAATTTGTTTATTTCTTCCTAAGTATAAAACCTTGCTAGGCCAGTTCCATTTTCTTACCCTTATCCACTTGTTTATAATGTATAGATATATTTGTGAAGGCCTACTATTAATATAATGATCTAACATATATCCAAAAGTCTACAGACAATAATTGAAATAATAAACACACAAATGTATAAATGACTAAGTACATTTATTAAAATATAAATAAACTATGGAATCAGAAGTAAATAAAAGAAAGAAAAATATTTACACGCACTCAATCATGCATGCACACACATATTCATTTGCGACACATACTATGCATATGTAATCAGTTTACTTATTCACATCATGGCGACAAATAACGCTGGTTAACAGCCATTTGCATCTGGTGTGTTAAACATCAATCCATGTTTTTATTGTTTTAGAATCCGAAACTGCCTCCGGAAATGCTCTGTCACGTAAGGTTTTTAAGATATGTGAGATTTTTTCAATTTTTTTTTTAGATTTTGGTGTTGCTTGTGATCTCTCTCTTTTTTCATGAATTATCACTAACTATGCTGGTTGCACTCTGTATTTTGATAATATGTTTGATAAAATAAGTTCTGAAAACAGTCACTAGATGGCAGAATAATTTAGTTGAGGGGGAATGATATTGTCATTGGCCGTTAGAGGTGACTCAGCTAACCGCACTAGCCTTGCTGTTTAGGTACATGTTGAAACTTGGATGATGTTAGTAATTTTGTATATTTCTCTTTATTGATACCTTCGTTAGTGTTATTGTGTATTTTTGCTTTTCCTGTGTGAACTATGAGACGTTCTGATATTATTAGGTTATAGTTAGTACATCGTTATTAAAGTAATGGCAACTAAACTTCGTGGTTGTGTAAACCACCCCGATAACTTTTGTTATGTATGTGATAGGTTTATTGCAAAAACCCAAAGAAAGCCAGTCACTGACCTAGTTAAGAAGGATTATAAACTGTACTTTGATTGTGCTCTTAGAGACCAGGATAAAACCTTTGCACCTCATATTGCTTGCATAACCTGCAAAACTACCCTTATAGAATGGATGAAATGAAATCGCCAAGCCATTCCGTTTGCTGTTTCAATGGTTTGGTGCAAGCAAAAATATCATATGAACTTTTATTTTTGCCTGACAAATATTGTAGGACATTCTAGTAAAACTAAACATACAGTGGAATATCCTAATGTTTCTTAAGTTCATATGCATGTGCCTCATGGGGAAGACTTACCTGTCCAGGCTTGTCACTTGCAAACCACTGCATCAGAACCATCAGAGGAAACTCATGACAGATCGCCTCACCTCATAGAAGAGAAGGAACGATTGGGTCCGTGATTTGAAACTTTCTAAACAATAAGTTGAACTGTTGGGTTTTATACTGCAATAATGGAACCTTCTAGAGCTAGGTATAAGGATTTCAAGTTTTAGAACAAGAAATAGCTTTTTGTCTGGATATTGTGAAAGAATAATTCAATGTGTGTGTGCACGGACGTGAATGGTTTAATGATGGAGTTGGGTGTTCAACATAATCCAAATGAGTGGAGAATATTTATTGATTCATCTAAAACAAGCTTAAAGCAGGGCTATTACATAATAGCAAAAAACTTCCATCAGAACCTTTTTGTGCATGTGGTGGACATGAAGGAAACTTAAGAAAGTATAGCTTTGCTGATGGAGGGAATCAAATATAAAGTTTATGAGTGGCAGATATGCTGTGATTTAAAAGTTGTCGCACTACTTACAGGTTTACACCGTGGATTAACAAAATACTGTGTTTTTTTGTGCTTGTGAGACAGCCTAGATACCAAGAACTACTACAAAGTTAAAAAATGAACTTTGAGGAAATTATAGATTGCTGGAAAGGAAATTGTAAAATTTACTCCATTGGTTGAGCTGAGTAAAGTCACTATGCCTCCGCTTCATATTAAGTTAGGCTTGTTGAATAACTTTGTATATGCTCTTGATAAAGAAGATCAGGCCTTTAATCATTTGAAAAAATGTTTCCTAAGTTGAGTGAAGCAAAGCTAATAAAAAGTAGATTTATTGGGCCACAAATTAGGGCATTGTTGAAAGATCCTATCTTTATTGCTAAGCTCACAAATATTGAGTTAGCTGCTTGTTCCTCTTTCAAAGCCATTGTTTACGGTTTTTTGGGAAACAGAAGAGACGATAAATACGTTTCCATAGTGAGTGGTCTATTGGACAACTACAAGAACATTGGGTGTAGCATGTCACCAAAAATTCACTTTTTACACTCACATCTTGGCTTTTCCCCAGAAAATTATGGTGCTATTAGTGACGAACAGGGTGAACGCTTTCACCCAGATATCCTGACCATGGTGCATCGTTACCAAGAACACTGGAACCCTTCGATGTTTACTATTGGTTTATTTTAGGGTGACTGATAAAACACCTTACAAAAGAAAAGCGTCCTCATCCCATTTTGTCAAAGAAAAATGGCATTAAACTTTTAAATATTAATTTCGTTGCATAATGTGAATTATTTTAGTGATTTTGTTGGTTTTAAGGCTGAGCCTACCCATAAATGCATGGTTATAAACTAAAAAATGTTTAAAAAAAATATCTAATAATTCAACATTGTTGTTTTTTATTTATTTTAGTAGCATATCTGGGCATTTTCATAATTCTTATGGAATTTTCAAACCATGCTAAAAATAGTTATTGAAATATTTTCGTTAAAATGTTTCCATTTCAATGCATTTTAAATGGGAAAACAAGAATTATTTATATATTTATTTATTTTCTTTGTAAAATTAAGTTAGAGTATTTGTTTATAACATATTATTTAATGAATAATTTCTTTTTCTTTTTAAACGTATTTTAAAATTTTGGCTGGCTTCAATAATCACAATATTGAGCTCTAACGACTCGCATGTCGACACTTTAGTAAGAATACATAGTTTTAAATACAACTTTTGCTTCTACAAATAGTTATCTTAGTTGATAATAGGTGCCGTTAGTATGATCATTACCCATATTATTATTATTATAATTATACTTATATTAGCGAACATAATGAGACTTTATTATATGATATTAAATGCTTTTAGTTTGCTTTAAATTTTGCTTGCTTGGCTTTTCCATGAAACTGTATTATATTTTTGTTAAATCATTGATAAATGACGTCGGAAATATGAGGTATTCAGTAGAGTGCCGGCAATTAAAAATTATCTCTTGAGCATACTTTAAAACCCATTAATGATCAGAGGTAGAATGGAACATCCTTTTGGAAGAAAAAAATCTGCTTAGAAGTACACCATTCAAGATAAAGTCTTCTAATGTATTTTTTTTTTACTAGTCCTATTGTGGGAAAACAAAATACACTATTCTATTTGACAAGTCACATTCTGAATGAAATAATAATTTGCACTTATCTTCAATAATTTGTGGGAGAATTAGGCCGTAAATAATTAAATAATTATTATTTTTCACTCCATTTCAGGGGTGTCATCACATTTATCAAAATCTTGAGTTAGATATTTTTTTAAGATTAAAATAACTTACATCCAAGGCATCGAGTAAAATCTACTTTTAAATATAAACAGAAAGTCGTACTTATAATTTACTGCTAAATGGTATCGTGTTTTATATTTTAACCTCAAACACCTATTTCAACATATTGCTTGAACTATTGTGATATCCATCGTTCATGATTGGTTTCTTATCCTTTCATGGTGTGAAGGGAGCCACGCCGACGTAATGGAAACAACCATTATGATGTTTATCTTGTAGAGTAATGCTAGCTGTGCCAGGCGCCGCCAGGGGCGCACAGGTAGTTTCTTTCGGCCAATCACATTACAACGCGACAGAGGTGGGACCCCAGCTGTTTACATCCGCCGTGCAATAACTTAAAGTGCTTTTATCTCATCTTCTAAAGCAGCGCGCACAGACATAACACACACACACTTGAGTCCAATGTAAGTCACAAGGAAGTAGATAGTATTATGTAAGATGTGATAGACGCAGTAAATTGCACTCATAAAAAAAAAGGTGTAAAAATTATAAATAAAAGGCTGACTCGCAATCGCATCAACATTACCTAACCACCTCCCTTAACATAAGACAAATAAACGGTACGGTGCACCTCACAAATTGTGTTTCTCTTTTATCTTAAAATAGAAACATTAAAAAAAAAAGTAGTATTTTGGAAACAAAATAATATACAGTTTTGCATAAATATTTCAGTAAAGAGCATAAATGAATTTGAAATGTGTGATCTTGGGGCAATGTGCTCACCTCAAGACCCGATATTCATAAAGCTGTCGGTTTCATGACGGTTATGGCATGTAAAATAACTCTCGAAGTTATGTGAAAATACCTTTCGCTCATAGAAAATTTCGTATTCTAATATAATCAGTCGGTTCAGAAAGTGCACGTTTAATATGTCATTAAATAAATTAGTAAAAATGAAATTATAAACAATATTACAGAAAAATGGAGAAAAGAAGAACATCTCTGTCCATAAATTTAATTATTATTCAAAGACCTCCAAGGAAAAATATATATGTAGGCCCTATAATATATGTATATATGCTTATAGCTCAGAAACTGTTTGTTTTATAAAACATATTTCAAATTAAATATTTGTTTTATCAATAGTATTACAAATTTATAATAAAAAGTTATTTTATATCTCTAATTGTTGCGGGGATATGGTCAAAATTGGAAATTTCCGCTTATGTAAGGGACTATAATCTTTTTTTAATGTATCTGTTTTTTAATTCAAACAACTTATTATCCCAATAACAATTGAAAACGGTGTGCTTAAGATGAAACTGAAAGGTATCTTTAGTTGGGTTGATTGCAAACTTACCCATTTAAATTGGCCATTACCGTACGTACCTTGGTAACAAATATTATTGGCATATGTTGTTTTTTCTCGGGGAATCGTGATTCTTGGATTTGTAATTATTTTAATATGGTTTTATTCGTTGCAATGGCCAAATGGTCTAAGGCATCACCCTCATGTTGGACTGGCCTGTTGATGAAGGGGAGGATCGGGCTTCTAATCCTGGTTGGGTCCAATGAGGGCGATTATTCCTCTATGTCTTCCCACTTTCCTTTCACACAAATGCGGGTACATTACCTCTAAAAGGCTTATTTCATCATCCCTACCCCATTAGAGTAATGTTCATATATTCGTTTAACCTGAAACAAAACTACCAGCATTAGAGAAACAAGAAAGACTCTGGTGACTATGACAGGTTTTTTTACACCGCATCTTATAAACTGGTCAAATTATTCACTAGTGGAATAAGGATGAATAATATAGAATTGAGAGTAAATGTAACCGCATCTGCTTGAAGAGAGTTGTAAGCCATTTAATAAAAATAATCGCAATACACCTGGCCAGTTTTTAAACATGTATGTACCAAAAAACCAGATTAAATGAACCTTAAATTCAAACCGTTTCCTCACCGACGCGGGCTAAGAACACCTTTAAAGTGGAAACTGAATCGCTCACTCTACCACCTTCTTTCACACACGTGAATATCATATATGAATTTTATTGATATTTGAACCAAAGTTTTCCGAAAAGTATTTTGTTCTCGTCAGAAATACGTTTCAATCTTTATGAACTGAAAAATTATAGTGGCTACAGAAAGGGAAAACTTGGAAATCTCAGGGAGTTTTTGATGTCAGGGAATTTAATCTAAAACAAGGAATTGTCAGGGAATTTAAATACTTGAATAATTCTATGATCCCGTGCTGAAATGGTCAGTGCACTTGGTTATGAGTCCAGGGGTCTCGGGTTTGATTCCTGGCTGGTATTATAGGTATTTTTCACAAAAGGGGAACTACCCCAGCAATAACAGTTTTTTTTAGTAGGCTTGAGTTAGGTTAAGTGTTTCAATTGGTTCCACACCTTCATATTCAATATCACCATCACCTCATCTCATCAGGACACGGTAAGGACGTACAAGCAGTACATTAATACGTCACCTGGTCAATAGTACATTAGTACTGACTTATCTTTTCACAATCTGGCCTACAATTGCTGCAACCCAGACGCGCAATATTACTACTATCCAAACATTTAACCAAACTTGAGTGAGTTGGTTTCTCAACATTAACAAAATGCCTCGATATAGCAGTCTTTTACATAATGTGGTCATACAGGCTTTGTTTTATATACACACTAGATAGCTGTTGCCCGCGGCTTTGCTCGCGTGGAAGTTGTTATATACAAATACGAAAATATACATATGTATTTACAGATTAATTTAAAATATTACGTTACGTTGATGACCATAACTTGACCTCAGATCAAAAATAATGCAAGTCCGATACAAACATTCACCCCCTTTTTCATCCCTTATTAAATAAAATTTCCAAAATTCCTGAAACACGTATTTATTTGTTTTACGTCAATAACCGAAATCCAAAATTTGGTTTATGTAACTTTAAAAATGACGGACTTTCATACATATTATCATACATATTATCATCCCCTATTTTGAACCCCTTTGGGGTGGAATTTTCTAAAATCCTTTCTTAGTGGGTGCCTACATAACAAAATGAATATACAGTCCGAATTTCATGCTTGTAGCCTTGATAGTTTGCGCTCAGCGATGATGAATCAGTCAGTCAGTCAGGACATGTTATTTTATAAGTATAGATTTACACCAAGACACATAAATAATTCTGTCAAGACCCGCTTCGGTGGCCACGTAGTCTTAACGCACTACTCTCATGTTGGACTAGACTGCCGAAGCAAGGGAGATTGGGGTTCGATTCCTGTCGGGTGCACTGAGAGTGGTTTATCCTTAATGGTTTCCCACTCTCCTCTCACAAAAAATGCGGGTGCACTTCCTCTCAATTAAACCTTCCTTATCCGTATACTATTAGAGTAATTAGTCCATAGGCATATAATACGAATGGGTAGTAAGACGCGTTGCTAAAAATAAAAAATAAAACTCTAGAAAGAAAACCTATAGTAATGTTGATATTTGTTACATGTTAGGATTGCGTTCGAAAATTTGTGATCAATGTAATAAATGAACAAATTGCCCTTCACAATGAAAAACTATAAAAAGGGTTGGGGTTGGTTAGGGATTTATTTTTAAATGTTGTCTGGAAAAGCTGTTAAAGTCGGAACATTTTATGGTAAAAGTTTTGTAGCCATCATGAAAATAATTAATTCACTAAAATCACTCAGAGGCTCGTATGTTGTTACTTAGGTTCCCCTTGACGAGACAGCATTGATAAAATGTTCCCTTCCATTCAATAGAAAGTTTGCGCTATAAAATCTATGTGCCTCCATTTTATCACCACACTATTTTATATGAAACTTGTTAAAATGAAGTTTAGTGAAGGGGAATATGCTACCAATACAGTTATGTCAAACAGAGATATCCCTGGCAACAATTCACTAGCCACCACTGTTGTGAACGTAACAATCCCTGTGAACTTTCAGAGTAAAGTTAGGATTCCCTCGACGCGACCGCAACTCGCGAATTGCAGTCACGACCGCAGTCGTTCAAGCTCTGTGTTGCTGTCGCGGGATAAAGTGTTTTCTTAGAAAAGACTGGCGACCGTCAATCGTGTATCATTCTCTATGGCGTACAGATCATTCCTGTTTTCATAACTATCCCATCGTGTTTTCTTTAATTTTAATTATTAAAACAAACAAAACATTTTGTTTTCATTTCTAATATTAATAACAAATACAATAACCAATCCCCCCCCGACCATCAAATCACTACACTGAAAAGGGAAATCCTTATTTCACAGCGACTCCGGAACTTTTGGGGGTGGAATTTTTTGGCCACCCTCCTTTTATTTTGAGGGACTGAGACGATCTTAAAGCCACCTTTACTCCCTCCCCCCACATAGCTACCATTTCTTTTAACTTTAATCCTTTTTTAATACCGCGTCTTACTGGCCGTTTGGGTTATACGGTTATGTACTAATTACGATAAGGGTTTTAAGGATGTAAAAGGTTATATTTATAGGAAGTGTAGTTATTATTTGCGTGTAAGGAGAGTGGAAAACCATTCTCAGCACATCCGACGAGGATTTCAACCTCTATATCCCTGTCACCTGCAGTAAAGTCTACTACGAGAGTAGCGCCCTAGACCATGCGACCACCGAAGTGAGTAACCTGATACAAATTATATTGAAGCTACTTTTCATAAAAAAAAAAGGGGTGTGCATAGCAGAACTTATGTATAATTTGACACATAGGGGACATAATGGGTGAGAACATATCATATAGTTTTAACAAGTTCCTCCTTCTCCAGATACACTCCTAGACACGCCATGCCATTGATACGGACAAGTAATCTAAACGGGAGCAGACAGAAATATAATCTGTAAAATTAATCTTAAAATGAATATTGCTAGCTTTAACCAAAAAATATCTAGGGAAGCGATATTTTAAGTTTAATTCTACCATACCTAATTTGATCTAGATTAAACTTGGAGTGGATAGCTAGGAGTTCCGAGTTATATGATTGTGTAATGATATTGGTTTGGATCACTCTTAAATATATAAAAAATCATGGCTGAAGGTAATTTTTCTTTAAATTAACATGTGTAGAGTATCCTTGTATGATTCATTCATGAAGAAACATGCGCTTTTCAGAAATAATGTGAAAAAGATTACACCATTAAAATATATTTTTTATACCATTTTTTCTGTTAAACGAACAACTCCGCAGTATTTGGCAAAGAACGCCAATTCCTTATACCAATAAGAAGATAGCCTTCACAACACCTGTCGCCAGGATTCTTTCTATTAGTTAGTTTTTACACTGTTGATGAGGGGACCAAGAGGCAAGGGGTATGTCATATATAAGCAGCCTGTGCGTATGGTTAAGGGCACAAGTCGCCCATGCACAAGCAACGCAGTCGGGGACTCACTGGAACTAGCAGTGGCACTCACACACTCGCAGTCTAACACAGAATAAATAATGTACGTTAATATCACAAGTGTGCATTAATATCAATCATTTAATTAGGGTGACCTGGTGGTCTAGGGGTAAGGTGTCAGACGTCTATGCTGGTGGCCGGGGTTCAATCCTCGGTCCCGGCAAAGATTTATCTGATTACCAAACCCTTCCTTCACCTCTGACAAGACATCTTGTGAATGTGAGGAATGCCAGGTCTCCACCGTGGTTCGGATTCCACGTTAAACTGTAGGTCCTTCATTTCATCTCACAATCACCCTACCATTACACATTAGCGTAAGTGCGTATAACCCGAATGGGTAGTAAGACGCGGTGCTAATAATAATAATATTATTATTATTATTATTATTAACATTTAATTAGTGTATGTATCAATAATTAACAGATGTCATTTGAATAAACCGTGTGTGAATAAACAGTCATCAATAGTTCACTTTCTTTCATTTTATTAAATATACCGATTTAATTAGTGCTCGACCACGGAGCAATTTACAGCTAGTTAAACGGTATCTATTCCTTATAGTGATGATAGGCGCTCGACCACGGAGCTATAGACAGCCGAAATATTATCACAGCAAAAACTGCAGCACTGGAAAAAATCCTTAGTGTTACAATTGCGTCTAATTTATATAAAATCTCAGTATTTTAATTGAATTTATTGGGAAAACTAAAAACATACTTAATTTAATAAAATATATATCTAATAAGTCTAAATAAAATTATACTTATGGAACTAATTTAGGAAACATTGTAGTTCTATTAGTGATGTTAGCCTTATAGAAATAACTATAAAATAAAAGTTTAAATCTGGTGCCTATTTACAATATTATTTTTTTTAAATTAAAAATCTGATTATTATTTTTGACGTAATATAACATCTAGAACGAAACAAAATGATATAAAATGTAGTATGTATTCATGAAATCTAATTAAATAATACTTTTTAAAAATACATTTTAGATCCTTAAGATTATTATACCTGAATAGATTTAGCTAAAATTTTCCACTCTAAAACGATCCGTGAATTTTAATATTTGCAAAATGTAAAATCCATTAAGTATATTTTTCAAATATATCTACGATATAGCTATAATTTATTTTGATTTATAAAATTAAAACAACTTTTTGTTTTATTTTCATTGAATACATAGTCAAATTAAATAACTACGTGAGTTTTTTTTCTGTTTGTATTTTGTACACGACCTAATCAAATATTTAACTTAGTATACATCACAATAATGTCTAGTTTTATTAAGCGTATATTAAAAAAAATGAAACTATTTTAAAGTTGAATCCGTCACTTGGTAAATAATAAAAACCTTAAACATAAATTTTTCGTATCATCCCATTAAATTATTATATTTTCTCATACATTTGTAATGTTAAAATGTCACATTGCTTAAACCAAGACTTTAAACTCTCGTCTAGAAAGACTACTTTGGAAATAGGTTTTAAAACCACCACTTCTTGACTTAAACCAAAATAAAACCTACTTTACTTCCACTTCCCAAACCACTTTCTCTAAATATGTTTTTCTTTATTAAATAGAGTGGTGTAAAAGGGGTTGATATATATTTTTTTTTTTTTGCTGCCCTCTCTATAAAGAGTACAGTTTGAAGAAGTAAGGGTGGGTAGGTAAATGTATGGGGTGAGGATGTGTTTAACCTCGAAAGGTAGGTAGCAAACACCCTCGGGTACGAGAGTGAAACGATCCCCCCGAGTATCTAAAAACTGTAAGGGTTGATATGGAGGGAAGGGGGTAAATTTGCAGTTCAACACGATCATTTCAAAGACAATTTTATAACGTTGTTGATTTGATATACACTTTAAACGCAAGCTAAGTTCTCTTTCACTGTTGGCTACTCTAAGGTGGTGGTGGTGGGGGAGGGGGATATGATACTTTAACTGAGTACTAAGTGAGGTAATAATTACTTCGCGTATTCCATTTTCTGCTAACGGTTGTCTGATTAGTCATTCTAACAATTTTAAGAATGCTACACCAGCCACAAAACCATATCTCATACTAATTAATTTTAGATTTAATTATATTCAAAATCCATCCAATATTTTTATTGTTCTAGTTTCTATAATTTATAAAACAAGGATTGACAAGACTGTACTAGTAGATTTTTTTATCCAATTCTGTATCAAACTTTCTTTTAAATAATTTAAAAATTATTTCGTCCACTACATATTTTGTGTGTGTTAGGTTAGTTGGGTTTGGGAGGGCTAGGGATAGTTTACTAGTACAGTCCTGTCAAGTATTTCTTGCTCTGGCAACAACCCACGAGTCACCCCTAGCTAGCACATAAGGTAGTTTTACATATTACAGTCTATTGGCAGTAATAAAATCTAAGTGACCTAAATTCTACAATACAATAAGGCAGAAGTACTATGGTGTTTTTTTAAATAAAATGAACAGCCTAAAGAATAGATTGTAGAACCCATAAATATAAATAGAGACTTATACTTGGCCTATAATTTATTACAGGTATAATATTAGTCTTTGAGTTACAGTTTTATTTTTATTAGTGTTGACAAATAAAACTTAACCATTTTCTAATGGTGAAACTATAACATTGTGTGTGTATTCATTAAGATAGTTTCTAGCAATTTGGTACTTAGCCCACATTATTGAGTGTGAGGTCAGGGTGTGATACCCGAATGGATGTACTGAAAGTGGTTTTTCCGTTTGGCAGATTATCATTATTACTCCACGAAAATGTGGAAACATTTCCTATACAATTCTAATTCAATCATATATTATTTATTAATCTAGATATTTGTACAGTTAATGTACACAAATTTATTAATATTTCTGTTCGTAATATTGAAAAAAAATTAAGAGAAACCCTGATATATGGCCTTTCCTTGCTTTACCTATAGTTTAATAGAATTAACATTATCTGATAGCTAGAAATTTAATTATACTACTATAAAGCCACATGGCTGACTCACTCACTCACTCACATTAATATTTACCCATTTCCAGGTGAGCTAGAAATTTTTAAATTTGGCAAACTTATAGCTTCTAGCCTGTAGCCGAAGGGGAAGTTCCAAAAAGTTTTAAAAAAAAACATTTTTTAACCCTCGAAAAAATTCAAAATCGTGGAACAACTTTAAAGTGGGTGTGGACCTTTCTTTGGAGGTCTCTTGGGGCTAAACGATAAGACCTATAAAAAAAACGGATTGCACCAACAGTTACGGATTTGGAAATATCCACAAGTTTGGTCTTATTACTTTTGTCGTATCTCCATCCGTTATACATTAGGTGGAGCTTTTTTTTTAGGTAAATTTTGCACATTTTTCATACATTTTAAAATTCCAAAACAACGCTGGAATTACATTAGCTTAAATTCATTTGCAAAGAAAACCTACTAGGGGTTTGGGGGCGGAACCTCCAACGAGCAAAGCGAGTTTTATATATATATATACTACCCATTCGGGCTGTACGCCAAAAGATAATTACTAGATCAACATTCATGAATCCCAACGTTAAGGGGGCCGCCTCGGTACGTGAAATAGTATCAATCGTGTGAGGAGGCCTCGTCTTAAAATGAAATGCTATGTGCTGTTTTCTTGAACTACAGCGTCTGTCTCTGTCTAATCTTATCCTCTTTACACTTTCCCCACCACCCCATATCTACCACCCATGTCAGGAGAATAAAAGCAACGGAAAGGAAACCTATCTCAAGGTCAAAAGGAAGAATGCGCGGCTGATCGCCCTACAGAGTCCAGCCGTCAGCCTGTATGTTTATTTTGTGGTATTTTGCTAGCTTGAGATTCTCGTGAAGGGTTCACAAACAAGCACAATCAATATTCTTGATTAGATGGTTTAACTTGTCTTGAAACTGTATAAACCGAACGGGTAGTAGGACGCGATGCTTTAAAAAAAACCAATTGTCTTGAACACACACTTTTATACATGTCACTTTATTTAGGGAAATGTGAATATTAACTATACAATAATCAATCACGTGTAGACCAAATTTATATTTTACCTCATTTAGTTGATAACAGTGGCGTCGGAACCGAGGAGTATAAGGAGTTCCATCACACGGCCCTATACACCCAACCCCTCTTAGATTTATTCTATCGGAGAAAAAGGTTTAGTAAATAATTATAAATAAGGTATAGTATACATAGATAATCGGTTAATTGGTCATGTGTAACCTATTTTACACTCTTAATTAATTTTAATTTTAGGTGCCTATTCAAGCTATCAGTAATTTCCTCTGATTATTCTAGCTGACAGGAAAAGAGAAGGAAAGTTTTTGATTAAATGCACCCGTATTTGTTTAGATAAAGGGCTGTGGATAAACTATCTTAGTATATAAACTATAAACTTTCCCACGCAGGAGGACAAAATATTTATTAATATTGGATACCTTAGCAAACTATTTTGCGTTCTACTTGGTTTATTTTAGGGGAGACTTCAATTCGATCTATAATACATACGGGTAATACGGATATATCGAAGTGAGTGCTCATAGAAATAAGAATATATAGAAAGAGGGCGGGGATAGGGTGTTGGTTGAGGGGGTTGAGTGTGGTTGTTTTAGAGCCCAAAAACAATTAAGATGTATTTCTTCATCAACAAAGGGGGGGTAGTTAGAGATCTTTACTTGAGTTTACTATTGTTTAAACAGTAAACAAGATAGAGTTACATTATTTGGCAAATTAAAAATAAAATCGTAACTCCAAATAGTTTCTGAAAGCATACAATTTACAAAAATATGACAGTGGAAGCACACTTCAAATATCTTCTAGACGGGGGATCCAAAGTACAGAAGTTACAAGTCAATAGTCAATCCAATCTATTACTTATATAAGATTCATACTTTGAACAAAATACTTCTTGAGACTATACAGACTAGACAGCGTTAAATCCAGTTGGGTATGTCTCACACTCAGGTATGGATTCAAGGGTATTGGGAATAAGGGGCTATAATTCCCCCCCCCTTTCAGCTATTTTTCAAAAATTTAATTGGCGGATTGAAGGGTGCTGTGCTTCTCTGCAGAAATACGTCCAATGTGTTCGAACAAAACATGCTTCACCTTGTTTAACCTGAACCCTGGCTTTCCCGCACACTCCCCTCCTAGTTCACCCCTCCTTTGTGTAATAAACAGTGTGTTATTAACTAATGATTTTATTTTCGTATTTTTACTAAAATATAGTTACCTGAATTAGGCATATTTATTTTTGACAGTTATTTTTTATATTAATTTAAAAATTATAATCACAAAGGAAACAGTGGCTATATCTAGAAATTAAAGATGGCAACCAAATCCAAGATAACAGATATTTATAACCAGTATAAGTTTAATCAGCAACTATTAGGTACAAAATATACATAAAGAGCACCATTTTGAGCTTTGGAAATATTTTTTTTCCGGGAGTAAAAATACTACTGGGGCACGGACCAACACTTTATTGGTTCCTAAAGGTATTGCTTTTGTTGTGTAGCCCCCCCTCCCCCCTTGAAAAAATCCTGGATCCACCACATATCTAATTGTATTGATATATTGGGTTATTTTCAACCATTGCTTTAAGGTGATTTAACATTGATAAATAATTGCTTTGTATTTAATCTTTTATTTATCTTTCATGTTCTTCAGGAGAGGGGGGGGGGCGAAGGCTTGGACCCACTGGATCCCCTTGTGTGTACGCCTATGCTCTAGAGGGATCTTATTTTTAAAATTTGCTAGAAGAGGGTCACTCCAACTTTATTTCAGATACAAATAATTTTAAAAAATCCAGGTGATGACTCCAAATTGATTCTAAAAACATCCGATTACCAAAAATGTCCAGGTGAGGATAATTTCAAATAGCATTTAAAGACATAAATTAACTTTTCAACTAAAGGCGAGGACCACTCCAAATGGCTTATAGAAGAATCTAAATAAAAAATAAATAAAAAAAATGGAGATGACTTCTCCAAATAACATAAAAATAATTTGATTTTCCAAATTTGGGGAGGAGGATATTTACAAATAACTTTTAGGGACATCCAAGTTTCAAAAATTTATCTTGAAGAGGGGTAGAGTAAGGTAGGAGGTGAAGGGGGGAAGGCAACTTCTCAAAAAACTCCTTTTTTGCTTACGGCCCCCACCACCCCGTTTCTTCACAAATAACGTTACGCCACCACTGGTAGCAGACAATCCTTGCAACTGGTACAAAATGATGGTGCGTGCAGCCCTGAACTTTTTTTTAATTGACCTACTATTGTCAACCAGAGAAGCTACGGCGTAGAGGTTTACAAGGGTGAAAGTTGAGAAATTGAATTTTATAGCTAGATTTTCATAAATAAGGCATAGACTAGAATTTTTTTGATACAGTAGTGATGAATTTTTATTTAAATATATATATATGCATAATTTGTATTTCAGCTAGTAGCTCAAAAATCTCAGACAAAAAGTGTAGTTACCTTAGCATTTTATTGCTAGGACATATTATATGCATGCAAAATAATACAGGATCTAATTTTGTCAAGCGTGTTCAAGTATTAATTATTGTAACATAAAACTTGTAATTTTGAAAAAATCTAACAATTTAATTTTAAAAATTTAAAACAAATATTCCAGTACCCTATTTTTATTATGTACTCATGTGAAAAAATATTATACTTAAATTTAATTTCTTATGCATTCTTAATAACACACTTTTGGTTTTAAAATAATCCTTTGTTACTTTTTGAAAACAAAACTATAAATTAAATATTAAAACAAGAGTACAGAAAAAAAATATAATCTACTAGGGACGAGGAAGTATTTGATTCGAAAAAGTGCTCTCACATTAGCGTGTATAAAACCAAAGTAAATTTCACATTTAAAAAACTTACCGCTAATGCACCTTGGTGGAGATTCGTGAATATTATCTCAACATTTAAGGCACTAGGTGATCTGGTGGTCTAGGGATAAGGTGTCAGACTTCTGTGTTGGGGGTCCGGGGTTCAATCCTCGGTCCCGGCACAGATTTATCTGATGGCCAAACCCTTCCTTCACCTCTGACAAGACGTGTATTAATCACAACTTGTGAATGTAAGGAATGCCAGGCCTCCACCGTGGTTCGGATTCCACGTTAAACTGTAGGTCCTCCATTTCATCTCACAATCACCCTACCACTACACATTAGCGTAAGTGCGTATAACCCGAATGAGTACTAAGACACGGTGTTGATAATAATGTAAGGCACCAATCCTGAAACATTTGTCAATATTTAGTGCATGATTAGTGCTTTAAATCCTGCTGTCTCAGAATTAGTTCTTTATATACAACGTCGTACTAAGAGGCGTACATTACTGGCTGAAGGAGACTAGCTTCACACAACCCCACCACGTAAAACAATAATTCAGAAACACGTGTCAATACTTAGTATATAATCCTTGCTTTCAATCAATAGTGCTCAGTAATGATTAGAAATTTTAGGTTTACATCCAAAAAGTTGCTTGAATTTACAGTATATCACAGGTAAACTTCTATATCTTGATACGACCCTAATTATTGCGATATTTACGGTCAAATAATACGGGCTTTGTTTAATATTGAAAAGGCAAATTCACACTTACTCATAAATTAAATATGTTGCTCAATATTTTTATATTGTAAAGCTGATTTTGGAAATTTTTCAGTTGAGACAACCAATCAGGCACTAAGCATTATAATAATTGCTTTAGATTTAACCTTCACGTATCAGAACTGAATTAATCTTTATTAAAATTAAATGTTATCTTGCGTGTAATAAAAATTTTGTTTTAATATATAGTTATACATATTTTAAGAAATTAAATTGTCCATTATCACTTTGTTGGTAATTAGTATACGTACAGTAAATATATACTTTCCCCTCTCATTTCTCATCATGTAATGTTTTTTTTTACAATCCAAGGCATGGCCAAACAAATAAATGTTTTAAATCTAAGAAACAGAATTCAAATGATGGTTTTTTACTTCACGGGACTAGCTTAATTAAACTTCCGGACGGGATTTTAACCCCGTCCTCCTGAATATAGGAGCAACAAGGTAAAATTAAACTAACACGTAACTGTTGAACAGTGAACTAGCCTATTTTTATACTAATAAATCAGTATGTACTTACTTTGATCCATCAATAAAACGCTTCTTCCATCCTAATTTTTTGCGGTGAGCATATAGTCGAAGTCTAGTTTTTTTCCCTTTAAGATAGCCCTTTTTGATTGTGTTATTGTTCAAAGTCAGAAGTTTTAGTTTATCGAAAAAAAATATAATTCTATGTTATTAATATATAATTATAATAGCTATCATAAGAAGGTAAGCATACACAACTGTTCGGAAACGCAGGACTAGTTTGTAAACACATTTATTCATACATTTACAATAAAAGCTATAACATATATTATTATTTGAAACCATTTTAAACACCTATTATTTAAACATGTGCCGGCTCACTGTGCGTTGTCTCAACTCTCAACAAGGCGAAGGCAGACATCCAACTAAAAGAGCGCATGCGAATGGTGTCAACTACCTTTCCTTCTTTCTCCGGCTATTCTTTACTTCCAAAGCGTAGATGGGGGATATGGCTGCGCCACATGATGGCCGAAAAGCATTAGCTTTGACGCGTCAAAACAGCAAAAGGAATTAGCAATTATCTTTACATTTTCTGTTGTGACCTTATCAAAAAATTACTTAATTTGTTTCTGAAAGATTGTATCTAGGATTATCTAGTAGTTACCCTCGTCTCAGAACTGTGACAATATATTTAAATGGCCATTGAAAATGAGCAAATTACGATATTTCATTCATTTTTTATATATATAGATTATCAAGATGTAAGGTTGAGAGTACTAGATAAGCATGTTCCCACCTTTTCTCTTCATTTTGGCTTAGGTTAAGTTTGGTAAAAATAAAACACTACCTAACCATGGCCTATTTCCTGAACGTCTGTAAAGCATTCCAATGCTCAGGAAGGCGGCCCCCTTAAGTAATGTGATCCTCAGCTGAAACCTTTGACAGATATTATCAAAACTTGTAAAAGTAAAATAATAAAATATTGAAATGATATCAATCTTGGCTGAAAAACAAATGTTTGTATTTTATAAAAAAGACTTTTCTATGAGAAATTGGAATCTACTTAACTAATCATTTTGCCTTCTGCAACCAAAACACCTCATATTCTTTATCTCAATGTTCAGCAAGGAAGAACTAACTTTTTAATTTCTCGCGGAACCTCGTAGAGAAAGTATTGTGAACATCAAAAAATTTAAACTCGATATTTTGATAAATGTCATCGTTTCATGACCCTCTGAAACCAAAAAAGTTGTTTTCATGATATCGTCTGTCTGTCTGTACCTTGGGCTGTAACTAAATTAGTTTACAAATTGGGCTCTAGATTGTTATCTGGGGTGTTCATAATGTTCCCCCCAACGAAATTTTAGAATTAGATGTTCAAAACTTAAGGGTAGTTAGTGAAGTGCAACAAAAAAAACCTATTTTCTTGAATTTCGCTTGAACGATTTTGATTAAAATTGACATCTAAAAACTATTCATTATTATTAATTTTATCATGAACAGGAATTTGAGGTTATTTTACATGAGGAAAATTTCCAATTATTATCATTTCTCCCTCAACTAGTTGAGAAACGAAATATCTTATTATCGTATTACGAATAAAGATACAAATATTTTATTTTAAATATATTTTTATAGAACCAATAATTTCTGAGCTATAATCGAATATATATACTTTTAAATTCAGGTATTTGAAAATAAATTTTATTTTTATGCTCTTTGGTGAAAAAAAATATTTCTCTTTTCCTAATTTTTCTGTAACAATGTTTCTAGTTTATTATGCCATACACTTTAGAGTAAATAAGTAAGAGTGTTATATTATTTGATTGTGATCTTTGGTGTATTGTCTATACAACAAAAATTGTATAGATAGACCTATTATTTCGGTTCACCAATCTTATGAGTTTTAGTAATTTTCTATTTTACTATAAAAGCGAGAGAAAGTCTTTGTGATACGCTGTACCATTTATCTTTTAACACCGTGTCTTCCAACCTGTTCAGGTTATACATATGTACTAAATACGCTATTGAATTGTGTATGAAGAAAGTTGAATTTAGAATAAGTGCACCCGTATCTGCGTTGAGGGAGAGTGGAAAACCATTTTTTTAAACCCACCGTTACGACACCCGACTGGCTTTTGAACCCGATCTGTCTGTCACCAGAAGTCTAATCTAACACGAGAGGAAATAACTTATATAATTATGTAGTCTTGGGAGAAGAGGTAATATGGGGATGTTGTATATTGATAGGTAGATAAGTGGTTTACTCGGTATAAGATTGCCACTCTACATTAATTATATTTGCTCAAATCTCTGGCCATGGTATTCAAATAAAACAGCTGCTTCGGTGGCCGCATGGTCTAATGTGTCAATCTCGTGCTGGACTAGATGCCATGACAGGAATATTGGAGTTCGAATCCCGGTCGGGTGTATGAGGGTGGTTTTTCCTAAATGGTTTTCCACTCTCCTTTCATGCAAATGGAGTACACTTCGTCTGAATTTAACCCTACTCATAACTTATTCATCAGTGTAGTCTGTACATATGTAAATATCATGTAAATGTGTAAAATGCTGTGTTAAAAATGTTGTGACTAATGCAAGGGAATTCTTGCATTGTTCCTATTCAAGTTTTTCTCAACGAATATTATAATCACCTGTGATTTAAATACGCGCCATTGGTTGCCAAAGTCCTGAATCAGGGGAAATTATTGCTCCAGTTGATATCTTATATCCCTAGTACAAACGTGGTTGTCACAAATCGTTCTCTCGAAATGGTGAGGCCAGCTATCGCCGTGAGCTGGGTGTGGTAGGCAAAATATCTAACTGCTCTGTGAAGCGGGTTGTCTACAAGATTAAGTGCGAGGATTTTACTATTTAAATATTATGATTAATATAGTTGAGTACTAGGAAATTGGATCGAGCTAAGCAATCTCTTGTGGCTCAGAGACTGGAATTTTCACTTTATTCGTTTTGACGGTGTTTTATCATAATTAATGTTTAGTGTTTTTTTCCATTAAATGTTTTACAAATAAAGCCGATAAAGACATTACTGTATCCGTTCTGTCATACTAGCTCATTAAACAAAACAATTAATTACATGTTTTACGTTTGATTGACTTTTTTTAAGTTTTGTTTAAATTTACTTAGTGAACTTTTTTTTACCACCATGTCTTACTACCCATTCCTGCTATACACTTATTTAATAATTACGCTAATAGCTTTAGTGATATAGAAAGTTATATTTAGAGGGAGTTTACCCACATTGCATGAAGGGAGAGTAGAAAACAAATTCGAGAAATAAATTCAGTACATCCAACCGAGATTCGAACCTCGATCTTCCCGTCATCAGCAGTCCTAGTCTACTGTGAGAATAGAGCTTTAGACCATGTGACCAATAAGTGGTTTACCGTGCTCTTAAATCCACCTTAGCAGACTCTAGGTGATTAATTTGTATAATAAGTTATTTAATCCCTCAAAAATTTCAGCCCATTAGGACAAAGTTAATTCAATATTAATTTATTCCTGAAAATCTTATTTTTATTAAATGCCAAATCAAAAGTATAACAATATCACAACCTGCATTGGTGGTCGAATGATATAAGGAGTTAATCTAGCGACAGACTGGTTCACCTGTTGTGGGGTTTTTGTGGTTTAAAATTCTATCTGAAGGTATTTTAAGGGTTTTCAAAAATGCTTTACAGGCTTTCTCTATGCATATGCAGGTGCATATCCTCTAAATTCTCATTCCTACATATTAATTTAGGCAAATTTCTTACAACCTTAATCGGTAATAACACACGTTCTTTATTTACCAAAACTATATCGTGAACAAACCATTTAATGGCAGCCTATACCATCATCACGTGTTGCCCTTGTGTAAAGACAGCCGCCTCGATAAGTGAGAAACGGTCAATCGCTGTCAGAACATACAGCTTAAATTATAATTGCTTTTGTCACTTAAGGGAAACACATCTCTAGTCTGAGCTTATACACCCTCTTATCCCTTCCCTTGCAACCAAACCTTATCATTTTAATAATAAATAGGGGAAGAAAATGGTGAATCTTCTTATCTAATTGTAATGAGGAAAACTCGATGCTAGTTCTTAAATACCTTAAAATATTCGGTTGGGAACCTATAAAAAAATTACTATATTTGTTATTGAAAGGTTAAGTTCAAAAGCTCCGCAAGTATGCTTGAAGATTTGTTGAATATGAGCTTATGTCACATTTGTACAAATTTTTTCTATTAATAAAACTCAAACTATGGGGTTGTTAGGGAATAAGAACCCTGTTGGAATGTTTCGATATTATTTTGGCATGAATCATATTTTGAAATAACGCATCGCTGATTAAATATTGTGTTAGTGCTGAATTTCCGTTTTCGTTTACCGATGTGCCCCCCCCCCCCCCCGCTTAAGGTGGTGTGGAAGGAAACGTGAGTGAGGTATTTTCTTTTAATAAAATGGCTTGTTTGTTAAAAATGAAAATAAAATTTTTATTAGACACATTGAGTTTATTTTCTACACATAGTCTTTCAACAGGTTTGAATATCTGTTATGAGCATCGAGAAATTTTAAAATGATTTTATTTTATTTTAATTTAAAAATAGTTCTCTTTATATAACACTATACATAGAAAATATTCAAGAACTAATTAAGGGTCCTGTGCGTATAAAATTGAACTAAACGTAAGCTACTATCAATAATATTTTAATAATTTAAAAAAATATCTTATAATCGCTGCAAAGATACTGACGCGATCTAAACAGTCTACCTTACTTCTAGGTTTTGTTGAAATTATCCTCACATGACTTGATTCTGTCTTGTTCTGAATTTAGATACATCTAGCGTCAAAATCTGAACCTCTTTAGCCTCATGCTGTACAAGAAAGGAGTCTTAGAGGGACAGAACAGACACTGTGAGCTCTAGGGAAGACATCTTCGGTAATTATTGAAAGAGAAGCGTGTGTGTTCATTGATGACAAAGACTTCAATTTAATTACTCTTTAGACAACGAAAATAAGTTAATCAATTTTCTTACTAACATCATCTCACGCGATCTGACCTGCATCACAAGTTAAGGTCAAATTTTATATACACAGACAAGAAAGTGAATAATTTAGTTGACAACGTCAAAGAAAAGGTATTTGTTTGTCAACGGAACAAAATGTGCTTACATTTAACATGCAATTCAATTCTTATTCTGAGTATTCTACGTTGGGAGTTTAAAAACTTTGAATATCTACAAATAAAAATGTGATTATTTTTCTCTTGTATTTTAGTATTTTGCTTTCTCATATCAAGATAAATTATTGCTATCGTGAAAACATTTGAACTCGATATTATGACAAATAGTTACATTAAATGTGTGTTCGATAAAAAAAAAGTTAATTTTATTATTCTGTCTGTCTGTCTTTGGCCATAGATCTGAAACAGTTTTGGTTAGAACTTGATATTTAAATGTTATTTTGGGGAGATTTTTTTTTTAATTTTAGCCCAAACCCTCAAATTATAAATGTTTTTGTTTTGTTTTTTAATTTCAAATTTTTTCAATAATGGATACAGCGATTTTGATTGATATTGAAATCTAAGGAGTGTTTTACCTAAAAAAAATAGATTTGAGAGAAATTTCAACTGCATCTGCTTGGAAAAAAGAGTATAAAACTATTCCATTAAAACACACCTTTATATACCCAGTAGGGATTCGAACCCTGAGTTTCGCATCACTGGCAAACCAAACTGGATGAGCTTGACGCTTATTCCACGTGCCTACCCTACCGAAGGCTCATTATTTACAAACACTTTTTTTTTTATAAATAGTATAATTTTTGGACTAAAGATCGCTTTATAATATTAAGATCTGAACGAATCAAGGCAATAAATGATCCAACCTCCTTGATTGCCACCCCATTCAAATAATAACCACACTTGGCGTGGATTAACTTAGATTTAGTTCCAAAAAAAATATACGATTTTAAATAATAAACAGGTGACCTGGTGGTCTAGGGGTAAGATGTCGGACCTCTGTGCTGGCGGCCGGGGTTCAATCCTCGGTCCCGGCACAGATTTATCTGATTAACAAACCCTTCCTTCACCTCTGACAAGACATCTTGTGAATGTGGGGAATGCCGGGCCACCACCGTGGTTCGGATTCCACGTTAAACTGTAGGTCCTTCATTTCATCTCACATTCACCCTACCATTATACATTAGCGTAAGTGCGTATAACCCGAATGGGTAGTAAGACGCGGTGCTAATAATAATAATAATAATAATAAATATAAATAATAAACCTAGTAGTTACATAATTGCGATAGTAAAAGCAATAAGCGCATTGTACGCCGCTCGATCTGACGTGTCACTCTCGTGTTGGGCTTTCATTGCCAGTGACGATGAGGTCTGGGCTCGAATCCCAGAAACAATCTTTATATAAGTATTAAAATAAAAATTAGCAATCAATAGCCTGATTTTCTTACGAAGAGATTTCCTATAGAGTAGGATTATGGTAGAGAAACTGGCTATCCTGATGGTTATTACTTAGTTACTTAGCACCACGTCTTACTATCCGTTTGGATTATACGATTAAGTACTAATTATGCTAATCGGCTAGGAATTAGGAGAGTTGAATATATATTAAGTGAACCCACATTTGCGTAGAGGGAGAGTGTAAAACCCTTTAGGAAAAACCACCCCAGTTCACCGAGCGAGATTCGAACTTCGATCTCCCCGTCCTCGACAGTCTGGCTCAACTCGAAACTAGCGCGTTTGCCAAATAAGCCACCAAGGTGGTTCTGATGGTTGTTCTTAATAAAATCGGGCTATATAATAAATCCAGATAGTTTTGTTCCTACATACCAAGGTAACTGACATGAGGTATAAATATAGAAACGTATGTAAGGGATTTCTTCTCCGATTTCAAAAATTAAAGAAGAAATTTGGCCTTGTATTTACTTAAAACTGTCCCAAATCCTGTTACACTTAAATTATATGAAAATATCAAACCCGGGCCTCCAGTCTCAGATACACGGTGAATCACGCCAAACCCTCGACCCCAGCCTAAAGGTTTCCCTCACTGAAACTTGACGCCTTCTCTCTGAGAAGGGAGAGTTGCGAAGCGTTTATTTGCCCAGGGGCGACAAAAACAGTTGAAGGGTTGGTTGGAGGGGGGGAGGAAGGAAATTAGGGGAGGGGAACGAGTTCTGCTAAAATCACTTAATTGAATAGAAGGCGTCACCCATGGCCAAATGGGTCCCCTTGCCTCCTACAAGTTCATGCCCATTTTAAACGAGAGCCTTAGGGTGTTATGTCACAACTCTTGAGTTCTGCAGGGAAATTAACTCAAGCTATGAGAGGTTATAACCAAGTAACGGTAGCTAGAATAGTTAATCATTCACGAAGACTCGTTAAGATTTTTGCATATTTGACTTGGTTGTTCTTTTAAAATGGTGTTAACGTGATAATTAAAATAAAAGAGTGCTTGTATTTTCTCACTTAAAAAAAATATAATGGAAGAAAGATAAATATTTATTTTTTAGATGTTCGTTAAATTATTATTGTCTTCAATGTGTTGTACATTTAAAAAATAATTATTACTAGTTTTTATGCTAGTTAAAATAATTAATGTTTTATAACATTTTTGGACGAGTTTCATTTAAATAATAGTTAAGATTAACGTGTTTATCGTTAAGGTGTTTACAATAAGGGATATGTAAAAATTTTGGAAAATGAGGTCGTTAAGCTGATAATAAAATCAGATAAATATTACAGAATTTTTTAATCGATCTTGGAAAATTTTATTTAATAATCTGTTGAAGAAAAATGTTTTATTTGCATCTTATTTAAACTATATTTTTATAAAAGTCGATGTAATTTTTTTAAGCCATTAATAAAATAATTAGGTCCATACGAGTAAATTATATTAAAAAACTAAGTATTTTGATTATTTAAATATATTTATAAATCTATATAAGGGTCGGGTAAATTTGGATTTTTGGATCAGGGAAAGGCAATGGAGTCTTCCTTATGAAAATTTGTTGTCATGATTACCTTACATACCAGTAATTTTAATTTAAATATAGCCAGGTTTAAATGAAAATAAAGTTAATACACGTGCCTTTATTAAATCTAGTTATAATTGACTCCCGGTAGCTCTTAGTGTTTCTAACAGTTAAAATTTAAAAATATATTTTTGTATTCATACACCTAACAAATATGATTTATCACGTTGCGAAGTGAAATCAATTTACATCCTTTTTCAAAGTAAAATAAATGGTACGGAACTCCGCACGGACTTTCTCGCTCTGTTGTTTAAAAATTGAAATATTTCTCAAAACTCGTAATTTATGTGTAAGAAATTATATACATTAGCAGACCCAATCATAAATAATTTCACTTTACATACGTTAAACATTTTTTGAGTCCCGGATTTAAATTTTATAATTTTTTTTTTAAATAAATGTCCTCATTTGTATGTTTGGACAAATAAAAAAGATTGATTTTGGGTCCACAAGGATCAACCCTTTGTATTAAAATTTTGACTTCCGGTTGGAATTTTAACATTTTATTAGGTGTTTCTCATCTTCAGGTCATTGCATTGCTATTCAATTCCTCATTTAATAATTTTGACCAATAAAAAATGTAAATATTAATATTGAGTCTAAAATGAAGGATATAGATCATTGTTGTACAAACATTTCTCCTAAGAGGTTAAAGGAAAAATAGTAAACTTTTTTTAGAGACTTGCCTGTATTTAATTACTTTATGGCATTACAGAACTATTGCGTTAAAACTTAAGAAATATCCTTTAAAACTAAAGCTCACAAAATTGTATTAATATATTTGCCAATGTCTCGGAAACTGTTAGTTTTGTAAAATATATTTCATATTCAAGTTTTTTTATTTTAATAGTACTACACTTTTGCAATGATAAGTTATTTAGTATCTCAAATAGTTGCGGAGATACGGAAATTTCCGCTTCTGTAAAGTACCCTAAAAGTAATTTTCATGAAAAAATGAAAATAACCAGCTTATTTATAATCTTAATAAACACCTAGAAACGAATTTTAATCAAAATTGTTAAAGCTGGTTATGAAAAAATCGATCTTTTCTGTTTTCGCTTTTTACTAAACTAATCTTTATTTTGGGCTTAAAAAGACACACAGACAATGGAATTGCAAAAATCACTTTTTTAGGGTTTGGGGAATCATAAGACGTCGACATCCATCAACATTTCAGGTTAGATTTTCTTTTGCGGTCGCAATACTTTTACCTTTTGTGATCGATAAGTTAAAAATATATAAATTTTCGTATAGATTTAAATTAATTGTTTTTATAAAATTAAGTTTTTTATAAAATATTTGTATTATAAATCTACATACTTTCAATGATAAGTAGATTCATATCTCAAATAATTTCGGAGATACAATTTAAAAAATGAGAATTTACGCATCAGACTGGAGCTCTTAAAGTTATTTTGCCGCAATATTGAGGGTAGTAATTTTGTTTATAATATTTATAAATGTTAATAATTAAAATTTAAACAACATCGTTACAGCCGATTTTGAGAAAATCGACTTTTTCTCTTTTTGCCCTTCAGTAAACGACCCTTAATTTTAGGGTTATATATCCAATTCCAAAATTTTCTCGCGGGAATCCTATGAAAACCCTAGATAACATGTTTTAGCAGGATCGGTAAAATCCTTAGGCTCTAGTTGGGGTACAGACAGACGGAAATTTAAAAATTACCTTTTCGGATTCGGGGGGGTCATGAAACGACGAAATTCATCAAAATCTCGAGTTTGATTTATTGACAATCCAATCTACCTGTAAGATAGCGATAAAGTAAAAATGTATATGTATAGAAATGCAGCGACTATTTTTTAGTAAATTTAACAGGCTGAAGATGACAAATGAATTGTGACTTGATATTAAAAGACCGCTACGTCACTATTCTGATACCTATATAAGTCGGCAACATTACCAGAAGAAGGAACTCACCTGCCATGTTAGAGTCTGGCACTCACTTATCTGGGGAATAGTTACCTCTCTAGAAGCTCCTCAACCCATCATGGGTGTCTCCTTCGAGCGTATCCACGCACTTAAAACGCGCGCAGCCAGCATTTAGGAACCATTGATACCATGCCCATCAACAATGACTGAAATATTATTTGTGCCTGGAAAAAACGGAAGAAGATAGTGAATTTCATAAAAAATACTCTGGCCTACTTGTGAGCTCGATACATTTAATTTAAATCTTTAACTCGTATTTAAACAGAAGAAAATGTGAACAGAATAACTATGCGTGCTAATTTATATACATTGTTTTAACTTAATGTCATGTCTTCTAAATTTTATTTACATTCTTGAAATATTGGGCTTCGTAGCGGCAACATAAATTTTTAAATAAATATTTCTTTTATTAAAATACAATTTTAATTATTATATTATATTACTCTTAAAGGCTGAGCTATTCAACCTTTTTTGTTTGCGTAACCCGAGATATAGTTTCCCTTAAATTTTGTAGCATCAAATTTACTGGTGCTTAATGCAAGCTATGTCCTATTATCTATATTTAAAATAAATTACCTCTAAAATAATGTTTTACTCAATAAGTTTTAAATGATAAATATATATATGTGGGTCTATAATGCATAGGTGTGTACATACGTTGTTAAAATATATATATATATATATATATATATATAAATTTTACATATCCCCTAAGATATCTTCTAACACTCCTATTAAGTATCTGAAAAATAGAATATTATCAACTCTGTAACTGTAAACATATAAAAACACAGACAAATCTTGTAAAATTGTGTTATAGTTAGAAATAATGGATACCCGGAAGCATTAAATATTTTGGTTATGTTTACAATAAATGGTTAAACTCTACGTAAATCAAGATATACCATAGCGCATGTACAACGTCTTCAATTTTTTTTTAATAGTCCATTTTTCAAGTGAAATATAAGGGTCTATAGTTAAGTTTCGGAGAGACTGAACTAGGGATGTGAAACCTGCAACCTTTAGGCCACATGCGGCCTTTTGAGTTGATACTATTTTCGCACTTTTTTTAACCAATTATTTATCTCATTGTTTGAAAATAACACATTCTTCATGTCGTGTATTTTAAGGAATTTAATAAAAATTCTTTAATTTTCATTTTAATGATTTAAAATTAAAAATTGATTATTTTTAGAATAATGTTTAAAAAAACTAACGATCTTAAAATATTCCTCATTTTAAGCACATTTAAAAAAAAAAATCTTTACATTGGGCGTACTTGCGGTCATTATTACGAATCTTGATGCAATATGCGCCTTATGAGGAATCGTGAAGTGACATGAGGTCTTTTTGAGAATCCGTGAAGTGACAGCGACTTATGAGGAATCCTGAAGTGACATGCTACCTATGAGAAATCCGTGAAGTAACATGCTACTTATGAGGAATCCGTGAAGTGACATGCGACTTTATGAGAAATCCGTGAAGTGACATGCTACCTTATGAGGAATCCGTGAAGTGACATGCGACTTTATGAGAAATCCGTGAAGTGACATGCTACCTTATGAGGAATCCGTGAAATGACATGCTACCTTATGAGGAATCCGTGAAGTGACATGCTACCTTATGAGGAATCTGTGAAGTGACATGCTACCTTATGAGGAATCCGTGAAGTGACATGCGATCTTATGAGGAATCTGTTAAGTGACATACAGGATTATGGGGAATCCTTGAAGCGACAGTCAGGATTATGGGGAATCCTTGAAGCGACAGGCAGCCTTCCAATGCCAAACGGTTACCCACGCTTAGTCTATAAACAAAGGCAATGAAAAGCGTGCGCCTATCCTATTACTCTTGCGCAAGTATCACACGGTAAAAGTTGGCCACAGTTTTTTATCATTATTATCATACCGCCGTCGAGGGGACGCTAATTGATTTAGATTATTTGTCAAGGGGAGTTCGGGGTTCAAACTCCTGTCAGGTGTATTAAAGCTGATCAATTTGGAAGGGTTTTCCAATCTAATCTCCTACAGCGTAAATTCGGGTAAAATTAATATACATTTTCATGCAAACCCCATTGGCGTGATTATATTTCGTGTAGTACGGACGGGTAATAAGCTGTGATTAAACTATATATCTATTTTTACATATTCTATTATACAAGTGGACAAATTAACGATAGCTACAGATTATCGCGATAAGATGTATTCAAAACTTGTTATTGGAAAATATAGAATAACTAAAGGTTTACTCGTCAAAAGCTATAAATTTCCCATACATTTTGAGATTTTGGTGTATAGTTTTTAATCTAAACGTACATTTCTCTCCTTCATACCACGATGAGAAGTTTAAAACGACCGTTCCATACCACTAACGTAAGAATTTAGTTAATAATATTTTAACCAAAGTTAAATATTTTACTCTTTACCAATATAATATAATCATAAAAAAAATCGGGGAAAACTTGAGAATATCAGATGAACGGGCAGGGTGACAAATGAAGAAGTCCTAAGAAAAGTGGGTGAGAATAAAACATTGGCGATGAGATTCTTCAGTGCAAACCAAACTGGATCAGATACATCCTTAGGAGTAACTGTCTTCTTCTGCATGACGTCATATAAGGAAGGGTTGAGGTAAGGAGGAGCTTAGGAAGGAGGAGGATTAAAATATTAGAGGACTTTAAGGAAATAAAGAAAATTCTAGTATCTTAAGAGGAGGCAGCTTTAAATTCACTTTCATAAAGAATGAGCTTGTCGTAAGACAGAACACCTATTAATAATAAAAATATCACACTCAAAAATCAGGGTTTCTATGGTGATGTAGACCAATATTGTTTGTATAGATGAGTCACTGCTTACACAGCATTATTATTATTAGCACCGCGTCTTAATACCCGTTCGGTTTATACGCACTTACGCTAATTTGTAATGGTAGGTGATTGTGAGATGAAATGGAGGACCTACAGTTTAACGTGGGATTCGAACCACGGTGGAGACGTGGTATTCCACACATTTACAAGTTGTGATTAATACACATCTTGTCAGAGGTGAAGGAAGGGTTTGGCAATCAGATAATCTGTGCCGGGATCGAGGATTGAACCCGGACCCTCAACACAGGGGTATGACACCTTCCCTCCGTAGACCGCCAGGTCACCCTGATCACGTAAACAGCAGAAAAGCTGTAATCTCGTTTGGAAAACTGATTTTTTGTTGGAAGCTACTATTCTTTGCCAACATTCTGAATTACTAACCTTTAAAATGAGTTCTTATTTGTTAAAAAAAAATCGGTTCAGCCGTCTGCTCATAAATTCAATTACCGGGAAAGAAATTATTATAATACTAACCAACCCAACGAAACCTAACATCCAATTGATAAGTGCAATCAAACCTGTCATTCTTAGCTCAGTTGACAAACACCCTACCATCTGTTCTAAGGTGTCGGACACACACATAAGAGAATTACATATACAATTAATATTATCTAAATTTATACTGCGAAATACTTTATTTATTTCACACAAACATTATTAAGACTTTAAATATCTACACTATGAATCAGAGCTTTCCTATTTATAGAATCAGACGAAAATAACTAAGTCTTATCACATATAAATATTCACATACACTAAGAGTATCTCACTTGACGCCTGCGCTGAAAGTAAGGATTTCAGGTAAACAGATTAATGCTGAGAGGTGTTAGAAGAAACATTTAGCACTTAGCATTAACGTTCTCTTTGGGAGCTATTCTCAGTGTTTACAAACACCGTGGATTCACAAAGCACAAGCGAAAGCCCTCGCATGGCGTCTTTCACTTGTTTTCTTTCCTTCCGCTCTATTATATATCCCTGGAAGATAAGGTAAGGTACAGTAAACAGTGTGGACTTTACGTGCAAGCAGCTCTGAAGAAACTACCCCAAATGACTGAAGGGGTGAAAAAGAGTTGTCTATTTCAGGCTCGGATAAAAATAGATAAGCCTATTTTTTTTTAACAAGCTGAAACAAGATTTAATTATGTGCATCTTTTTACTATGTATTATGATACAAATATAGACGGGAAATTTAAATATTAGTAATATTAAACAAATATAAACACATATATATGTTAAAATACACAAATTATAGTATAGACTATATATTTAAATGTCTATATATAAATTGGTCTAGGGGTAAGGTGTCGGATTTCTGTGCTGGGGGTCTGGGTTTCAATCCTCGGTCCCGGCACAGATTTTTCTGATTACCAAACCCTTCCTTCACCTCTGACAAGACGTGTATTAATCACAACTTGTGAATGTGGGGAATATCAGGCCTCCACCGTAGTTCGGATCCGGTGTTAAGCTGTAGGTCCTCCATTTCATCTCACAATGACCCAACAATTACACATTAGCGTAAGTGCGAACAACCCGAACGGGTAGTAAGACGTGGTGCTAATAATAATAATACTATATAAATATATGTGTATTTACATATATATTGCTTATATTTGAGTTATTATTGGTTGCACCCTAAATAAGAATAATATTGCTAGGTATTAGCTCGGCCACATTCTCTCCAAGCCCACATTGGTGGGAACGCGTACTGTCAAGTTCGTCTAGTCTGTTGATGATGGAAGAACAGGGTTTAGATTCCATCAAGGTGTAACAAGGGTGGATTTTTATGAATGGCTCCCTCCAATCAAATGCGGGGCATTTCATCTAAAGGTTACCTTACCCATCCTTACAGCATTAGTATAATTAAATGTGAATAGCTTGGACTGGTATTAAGACGCATTTGGGGGGGGGGGGGGGATGTATAAGTAGAGTAACTTACCTCATGGGGAGCGAATCAATGGTCGCATGGTCTAAGGCGTCATTCTTGAAAGCCACATAAAAACATAATTATCTGTTATGGGGAGATTGGATTAGAATCCATATCATGTGAATTTAGGATCATTTTACCTTAAATAATTCCCATTCCACATCAAAGCAAATGCATTTGCTCTTAATCTAGTACATACCCTCCTCATACCTACCCCATAGATGCAATTATAAAAATAGTCAGAGTTATGAAGTGGTGCAATCTAATATCACATTGCTATTGAAAATTGTTCCTAACTATTTACTTTTTAACCCTTTCAAATGATATTTTGTTCGCAATAATCTCTAAATTATCGCCCTCAATTTGTGTTTTTTGTGTGATTATACAATAGATCATCTTCGATTTCCCTTCTAAATATATTTACCTATTTGCACTTAATAATTTTTTTGTATTTCTTGCAACACATGGGGTCGATGATTTAAAGATTACTACGAACAACATATCATTTTACAGGGTTAATAAGCTTTAAAATTTAAAACAATTGTAATGAGCAATAACGATATTAGATTTGAAATTAAGAAAATAATACATCTTGCCTGCTTTCAAGGAATGTAAAACTCGGAATATACAAAACCACAATTTTACAGGTTTTATATAGGTGTGAAACTTAAGTCTCTTATTTTAAATGACGAAAACAAATTTAGGATGTTCGAAAACAAGGTGCTTATAAAGATATTTGGTCCAAAAAGGGATTAAGCTACAAGGGAGTGGAGGATGTTACATATTGATGAGTTACATACCCTACGCTCATCACAAGACATTATTAGGATAATCAAGTCTGGTAGTTTACGGCGGGTAGGACATTCAGTGTGAATGTTAGAAACCAGAACCTTTTTTCACGGTATTGACTTTCAACACTAATGGAAAGAGACCCAGGCGCAGATCGGAGTGTAACACTAGAATCGACCTAAGAGAGATAATGTGTAGTGAGGTGGACTGGATACAACTAGATCAAGAAAGGGATATGTGACGTACTTTTGTAAGTGCGGCAATGAGATTTCGAGTTCATAATGCCATAAAATAATTGAATGTTAAAACAAGATAGATTAAATTATAATTTAGGTGCAGTTTCTGTACGCATGTTGTCCTTCTCAGAAAGTTTGTATACTAATTCCTGATAGAGGTTAAGGTTTTAGAGCGGCTTTTTATTCGTTTTAGTTTTAGTGGTGTTTGAGATAAACTCAGTTAATGGCATAAACAGTAGCTTTTTTATTGCATTGATAAAGCATGGTTTCTTTGAGATAATATTAAGGAATGCACATCATTTTTTATTTGAAAAATAAAACCCTCTTAGTCACTATTACATTTAAGTTAAATTTTTAATTGGTTCAACAGGGCATCAAAGTATTCAATGAACTCTTTTTATAATACAGAGTGAAAAATTTAAATACAAAATCTCAAGTACAATATTATATTATTATTATTATTATTATTATTATTATTATTATTATTATTATTATCACCGCATCTTACTACCCGTTTGGGTTATACGCACTTATGCTAATAAAGATAGGATTTAGAGGAAGTGTACCACCATTTTCTTGGAAGGAAGGAGGGAAATTATTTAGAAAAAATTACCCAGTGAGTACATGGCTGACCTACCTGTAATAAGAAAAAAATATTGTACGATTCTATAATTTAATCTTCAGGTCCACCAATATTGTTTTTTATAGTATGTATTTATAACATTACTAGTCTGACACCTTAGCTCAGTTGATAGCGTGTCTACCTACTGAGTTAAGGATCCCGGGTTTGATTCTCGTCATGGCCGAAAAATGAATCATTTGTGAAATGTTGGTTTACTCTTTCACATTGATAAATTAACGTTCAGAGACTGGATGTTTTGCTTCTCCTAGTCTTAAGATATATTATAAGGCATATGACACTACGACAGGCCTAGCAAGACGAAAGTGGAAAAATGTATTACTTGAACAAAAAAATGATTTGGGCCACAGGCTGGAAACAGTAATAGATGTAATTTATTAAATTAATACCTCACCTGTATGATAATTTATAATTTCACTTTATATTATCTTATCAGCAGAAATAAATTAAATGGAAGTATGAACTTAAATATATATTTAAACTTTTATAAAACGCGATTTTTATTTTTAAATCTCATTAAAGGAAGTAAAATAGTAAAAATCTAAATAATCGATCACTAACCTTAGAGCGACACATCTCATCCCAATCGGACAAGTTTCAACCGTAACATTTTACTTTTTTAAACAATTTTTTTTATTAATTTTTTATGAAACTCTTTGTCTCCTTTTTTTTAAGAACATTCCTTTTTTTTCATCTTGTACAAAAAGCTGTTCCCGACGGGAGAAAGTGCTTGCAATTGAACTCCGACCAACGTTAATGCCGCCAGGCAAGTATAGAAATGTTCAAGTTGAGTGGGAGTGGAGTGGATTGGAGATTTCCCTAGAAAGGAGGGGTGCAGGGGGTAGAGGATAATTAATGTAAATGAATGCATCCACAGCTGTTTACGTTTGATTCTCTCTCTTTCTATATCCATCTCTCTCATATTCTCTCCTCGGAGTACCGCGTATGGTGGCTGGAAATGATTTAGGCGCAGGCTCCGGTTGAATGGGACGAGGCGAGTTTGAGTTGTTTTTTTATGACGCCAGAGGCGCTAGTGTCTAACCAGATGTCAGAGTTCCCGCCAAAAGCACCGCGCAGCGTCGATTACAAACAAGTGGAGCGTGTAAAGTGGATGAAGGGAAAACCAAGGGGAGGATGTATGGAGATTATGAAAATGCTTTCTAGAGATATTTTGGCAACAAAAAAAGTACTTACCTGTGAAAGTTTACAATTTAGATTTAATTTTTAATATTTGTGGAATATATAATCCTTTAAAAATTATATTTAAGTTAATATAATTTAATAATTGACTCATTCGCGTGTTAATCAACATGCTTGCAATTGGATTAAGATAATAAATGTCCAAGGATATTTTTTTTTTTTTTTTCACCGCTTCTTAATACATATCCGGGCTTCCGAATGCTACACTAATATAATAAGGATTATAAAGGTAGAATTTAGGGGGGAAATATCCAAAGATGCTTGTAGATATGTCAGGAAATATTATATTACCCGCTTCGGTGGGCGCGTGTTACAACGCGCTACTCTCGCGGTAGACTAGACTGCCAATGATGGGGAGATCAAGGTTCGAATCTCGGTCGGGAGTTCTGAAGGGGATGTTTCCAAAATGTTTTACAGTCTTCCTCTACGCAAATTTTGGTACACTTCCTTGAAATATAGCCTATCTAATCCCTTAAACCATTGGCGTAATTAGTGCATAAGCATATAACCCGAAAGGCTAGTGAGACGTGGCGATAAAAAATAATTTACAAAAAAAAACACTTCAATCACCCGGCCGGGATTTTAACATTGACTCCTCCGTCATATGCAGTGTGTGTGTCACTAAGTGTCAGCTGAGGTTCACGGCACTTACCACTAGAGGGCTCTGCGTTCTTTTTGACGTCAGTGGATCATTCCTCCGGGTGAGCACTCCTATTAAATGGTATTAAACATAACCGGTGTTCGGACCTCGGCCCTGTATCTAAGTGTGTGTATAAGACTCGGACTAATGGGCCAGCAACCCAAGTTGACTCGTGTAGACGTCAACTTATTTTTTTCTTTAGCACCGCGTCTTACTACTCGCCAGGGCTATACGCCTATGTAATAGTTACACTAATGAGTTCGGGATTAAGAAATATTAGTTGAGAGGAAATGCACCCGAATTTTCGTGGAAGTAGTGTGGAAAACACTTGAGAAAAACCACCCTCAGTGCACCCGACTGGAATCGAACCCTGATCTCTTCGTCTTCGGTGGTTTAGTCCAACACGGGATTAGCACGTTAGACTACGCGGCCACCGAAGAGGTTTCTCATTACTTAAACCTCCTTTTAAGCAACTTTTATTTTCTAATATTATATTAAAGTACCGAAATCACGAGCCAGAAAGTATAGAGTTCGCGGGATCATCGTTTGAAAGCTACCGGCTTAGCTGACGTAAGACAAAGTTAAAATGCTTTAGCTCTCTAAGTCAAATAAACCTGAAGTGAGTGTAAATATCTAAAAATACCGTAGCTAGTAGAGGAAGAAGAGAGGCTTTGTAAAGATTGAATGAGCTGAGGAGTGTGTTTGCGTGACTGGTAACAGACAGTTTGATCCGAAATGAGGAAGGCGCGGGTTGTTAGGAGAACAATTTAGATTTCTCACCCCTTCTTCACCAACCCCACGTTTCCCTTATACCACCAGCTGTGTTATGGGTAGTATTAACTCCACTTCATCCCCGTAACAAGTGGAACACGGGCAAAGGGGTGGGGTGAGGTTATAAAATAAAACGCGATGGTCGGAGTAGAACTAACAAGACGAGATGTATTCACTTAGTTGTGTCAGGAAACGCAGACGAGGAAGTTTTATTGGCTGTCAGAAAATACGTACACCTGTGTGAACAAAAATCTGTATATATTATTATAGCTAGTAGTTCTGTGAACAGTATACCTCGCTACCTCTTGTTATTATTGTTAGATTTCAAGTTAAAATCAATCCTATAATTTCTCCTTGGAATCTAACTAGATCAAATTAGACAGAAAATAAATTAGTATTATATTCATTAGTACATTATACCCGCTTCGGTGGCGTAGTTGGCTAAGCTAGTGTTGAGCCCGACAGCCGAGGACGGGGAGATCGTGGTTAAAATCTCGGTCGGGTGAACTGGGGGTGGATTTTCCTAAATGGTTTTCCACTCTCCCTCCATGCAAATGCGGTTTCACTTCCTTTAATTCTACCTTCCCAATTCCTAATACATTAGTGTAATTAGTATTAAGCGTATAACCCGAGCGGGTAGTAAGACGCGTTGCTAAATAATAATAATAATAATAATTAGTACATTATATTCGTAGATAATAACCGTGGTTCGCATGATTAAATACGTCAGGCTCACAACATGTTTCAAATTTAAAAAAAAAAAGATTTAGTTACTTGAGGGATTGTTAGAATTATAAATTAAAACCATTGAAGATGAGTTATTAAACAAAAACCTTTCGACTATTGAAATTTATAATCATGGTTAGAAACTATCTACATTAAATATGTCCTTTTGTGTTGGTTCAAAGAGTGTCCCTGCTAAATTTCGTAAAATTGTTCCACCATTTGACAGTTTATTACAGAACATACACAGAATAATTTTTGAATGTCCACCATCTCTGAGCGAATAATAAAATTAAAAAAATCTGGTCCATACTTGGCTTTGCCTAGGCTTAAAGAACGTCCCTGCCAAATTTCGTTAAAATTGGTATTCGAATTTGACATTTATAGTGGAACAAATATCCGTACACACAGACGAAATATCAAGTGGTCAATTAAAAACAGAATTTATCTTCTATCTATAATTTATCACTATTATTATTTTCATCATTATCATTGTCATGCAAACTTTAGTAAAGGAAATTGAAATTAATACATGCATTTATTATTTTGCAAACCTTGAGTTTGTATTTTCTCAGTGCTAGCCTGTTAGAGATCTCTACCGTAGGCAAGAACTTTAATTGAGGAAAATTTAAATTTGAAATGAAAATTATTATTGCTGATACTAGATATGTAATATAAAACATTATATTATAGCGCAAACAAAATATTAATGTTACAAATACACATTGAATATATATAATAGAAAACATTAACATCTTCTTACATAAAAACTAGATATTTTGAATACAGGAACATAAGCACATATTAATTTGTGTAGCAATATATTTATTTTAATTTATTAATATTAATATCTATTTTATAAAATAACTATTTATTGAACATAAACAACTAAAATCGTGTGTTTTTTTTTTCAATCTTCTTCAGATCTGTGAAAAAGATTGCTTTTTAATTTACGTTTTACAAGTCATGAAATTCTGTAAAATAACACTGGCATACATTTGGAAAATAACTGTATTAAAAAAAAAGTAACCTGGACTTTCCATTGACATTTAAAGAGCATAACATTTTTTTTATCAAGCTCCATAAAATATACGATGTAAAGATAATAACAAAGTTTGGTGGCGGTAGCATTTTCATGAAGCATTAGGCATTAAGTCAAATTAGTAATACAATACTGAAAAAGAGCATGATACTAAAAAAAAATGGGTAGCAAGAAAAAAAAAGTGATAAAATTCTTTGAAAGCAGTTGACTCTGTCATAAATACGTATATTGGAACACGTGGATACTTGGTCTAATCTAGTTTTATCATACCTCGGGTTATAAAATGTTATAGCAGATGTGAAATTTTAATAAAATGTCAACGAATGGAATTATAAAAAGTAGGTCACGTTTTACATTGTATTTTTTTTCAGTACTTAAATTATATTCACCACTGAGCAATTATTAAAAAAAAAAAAATCTAATCCAAAATTATAGCAATGAACTAGGTTGAATTAAAATAAACAAACCTTTTGGCTTAAATTTGCATAAAAATATTGCACAAATTCTAATGTAAGAAATTATAACAGTCGTAATATTAGTCAAAGTAAGTAGCATCGGTTGGATAAATTGTTCTTCTCTTATTGAATGTAGAAAGATAACCTTTTATTACAATACACAATCACACACATATGTTATCGAATCATTGAGGACGTTGGAATAACATCACTCTTTGTCACTATGGGTGGGGAGATCAGGGTTTGTATCCTGGAAAGTGGAATATTATTATTAATGTGGTTTATCCAACAGCTCACAATGCTTTTTTTTTTATCACCGCGTCTTACTACCTTTTAAGGTAGTACACATTTATAATACGTATTCTAATGAGGAAGTAAACATTTTAAAGGTAACCTACCAGAATTTGCGTAGAAGGAGAGGGGAAACCACCTTCAGTAGACCCAGCCATGAATTTAAACCCGATCTCTTAAGTCAGGCCAGTCTAAAACTAAAGTGATGCCTTAGAACTTTCGGCCATTGAATGTTAAGGTAGCTACAACTTTTATATGCCACCCTCGTAAACCTTATCCCTAATATTAAGCGTGACTAACCCATCAAAGCAGTAAAACATTGCACCTTACTTTCATCTAATGTTTTTCTACTCTACGAATCATTCAGGTTTTTTTTCAATATGTTTGAGAAACTTTTCTTTGGCAACACTTATTTCGTGTAGCTTTTAAAATAATATTATTTAAATTTATAAGTTTTGTGTGTACAAACAATTAATTGTATCTTAAATAGGACTTAATCCTATGATATAATCATAAATTGAAGTGTTAAGCTATTAAATTATTTAGGTTTGAATTCTGATTGGGAAGTATTTTATTATATAAGTGGTGCAAAAGCATTCGAGGTAAAATGAGTTTAGTAACCTGAATAAATATCTAAATACTAAAAACATATTTAAAAAAACATATGTACTTTATATCTTACACCATCGGTGTAAAGGTATTTCTCATTCAAAATTAAAATATTAATTATGTAAGATAATATCAAGTGTCAATATCACCTTGACTATATTAGACTTATGATGTAATTATTTTTCTTGACACACATTTACGACGTGTAAGGTGGGATTTATAACAAACAAAGGGAATGAAATCCGCTTTAGTCTAGATATGAACATTCTCATGATGGTTTCCCAACTTGACAGTATCAATCCACCATTATATAAACCACTACTAAAATATTACAAATAACTTTCAACAATTTTAACTACCTTTGATACACATGAACACGTGATAAAACCAACTTTACAAAATTAGTTTAGTTACATTTAATTAGGGTCACTCTTATTTAGGCAATTAACCATGTTAACTACAATATTTATTTAGTGATGTTTTGTCGCATATTATAAAAACAAACATGTAACATTAGAAGGATATTACTAATTTATTATTTAAGTAAGTTTTAAAACAAAACTAGTTAATAATATTTAAACATAAATGAAAATATGATTATTTCTAGCACCACGTCTTTCTATCCATTTGGGTTATACGTATATGTACTAATTGCACTAATGGTTTAGGGACTAAGGATATGTAATTGAAAAGAAGTGTACCTACATTTGCGTGGAAAAAGAGTGGAAAACCATTCCCAAACACCACCCTAAGTGCACTTGACTGGGATCGAACGCCTTCTCGTCTTCGGTAGTGTAGTCTAACGCGAGAGTATAAAATTATTTAACCTTAAAAACAAACAGGAAATATAAGTTAAATAATGTGGTATCACTGTGTGAGTGGAGAATGAAACAATGATTGAACTTTGAAAAAATAAGATTGAATTCATTTAATATACAAACCTTTCGCATTTGGGGATCATCTATATTATCACTTACGCCAAAGGTAGGGCTATATAAAGGCCCTCCCTGCTACCTAGATTTTGTTTTTTCTTAGAACCGCTCTAACTACTCGTTCGGGATGTACCCATATGTACTAGATATGTAATGTGTTAGGAAGAAAAACTTGGAACTTAGAGGATGTGTACGCACATTTTAGTGGAAGAGAGTAATAAAAAATGTATTAAAAAACACACCTTCACTACACCTGACTGAGATTTGAACCCCACTCTCCCTGTTATCTGCAATCCAGTATGTTTCAAGAGTAACTCCTTAGATCATTTGGCCAACGAAGCTCTTAGTTTGCAAGGCAAATATAGGAAAATTAAAATTAATGAATTTTATTCTTTAAATCATAATTTCTAAAACTCTTAATATTATGATATGAAATAACAATATTCACGTTTCATTAATTTTTTTAAATTTAAGTTCTTAAAATGTTGTTGTTACTTTTCACCTCGTCACACAACCACGTAGATTATGCTAATTTAAGGTAAATGTACACGTATATTCGTCGAAGGAGAGTGTAAAATCTTTTAGAATAAAAACATCATCGGTACACCCAACCATGATTCCAACCCCGACCTAACCGTCTCTGGCAAAACTAGCTATACGAGTCTGACACTCAATCCACCGATGCGGGTAAATCCTAAGTTCGATGTCACTCCCTCAAATTAGAAGTTTTATAAACTTATGTTGTAGATTAACTATAAAGGGGTCTACATACTTCTCGCAGAGAATGTACCTCTATGACGTTTGACAGGTGAGGATAGCTACGTCCCCTGATAGCACAACACGACGCCGTCCATCAATACCGTGACAAGGCGTGTCAGAGGATAGGGGAGGGGGGATGGAACGAATATTTGCAAGTTCCTTGTATACCGCATCTATCTCTTAACAAATTGTTAACCAAAATAGCACATGAAATTAGTACATTTTGTAGAATTTTACGTGAACTAAATTTGGGTTGAAAGGGAGTGCGTGTTAAGAGTGTTGCCTACCTGTGACGTCACGCTAGGTCAAGATAGATATCAAGATGTTAATGAATTTCATTTTACTCAGCGAGTTTTAAAAATATATCATTGAAACAAAACCATACATTCTTAAATAATTCTAAAAAATAGTCCTGCAGTGTCACAACATTATGATTTTTATCTTTAAAGGCCCAACTGCTGAGGACGGATGATCGAGGTTCGAATCTCGGTCGGGTGAACTGGGGTGGTTTTTCCTAAATGGTTTTCCACTCTCCCTCCACGCAAATGCAGGTTCACTTCCTTAAATTCAACCTTCCCAATTCCTAATCCATTAGTGTAATTAGTACTTAAGCGTATAATCCGAACGGGTAGTAAGACGCGGTGCTAAATAATAAATAAAAAATATAAATTTAAAGGTATTTTTTGTAAACGCATTTCTTATAAATCATTTAGGCCTACAACCTAGGCTATTTGGCTTGGTCACGAAAATGGTCCTGCTAGGATGTAGATTAAAAATGTCCATGGAAACATGTGTCTATCTATAATAGGAAATAAGGAAAGGTAAAATTGAAAAGCAAGTCATAATTTCAAGGTGCAAATATTAAAGTGACTGTGTAAACTCGTCAGAGGAAGAAAGCAAAGGGTTATTATCACATTTACAAGATCCCTTTCAGGGTGAACTACTGATTTGCTTCCCTCTCTTTTTATTAGGTACATTGGTGTCTAGGTGTGATAATTCTTAGACGGATTAGATGCGTCAAGTAATGATGCAACCCTCTTCGCAAAATAGCTCCGAAATCTCCAAGTAGGCAACGTCGTTAAAACTATTATTTTGGATGTTTTTAAAACTTTTTTTTTATGGGTACACATTAAATTCAATATTGCTTCTATAAGCACTATTTGTTTAATTTCTACATAAATTCATCTCGACATTTCTTGAATATTTGTTACGAGCAGAGTGAAATTTTTCCAGGATTTTTTCCTGTTATTTAAAAAAAAATCTAATAAAATTCAATTATATGGCAAATTTTCAAAAACAGTTGAGATTGCTTTAAATATAAATTGAACAAAACGTATCTACTTAAGCACTATTTTATTTGTTGTAGCCAAACAATATTAAATTTATTTCGATAAAAACTACAAAAATAATGGCCTTAACTCAAGTTTTCTTCCAAATCATCTTAATTACGTTAACTGGAAGGTCTTTTAAACACAATGCATTTACTTTGGATTAATATATAATTATTTTGTAATATGAACTAATTTTTTTTTAACCAACTGAGTCTTGATACGTACCAATGCACTAGATATTGACTTAAGAGCACAGGGTTCATTCCCTATACAGCTGACTGTGTAGTTGTTTTTAAAATAACCCCTTCTCATTACGTTACCTTGGACTAGATATTTGAGGACAGTACTAACCAGAAAACAAGGGATCTAACAAAACTAATGGAAACTAATTATAATACCTGTGCATCCGTACCACTAAGCATGCCGTCCATGGTGTAAGACGGAGTAATATACAAAGAAAATATATTTCTAATTGGTGTTCACGCGTCGTTTAATGAACACAGTGCTCGAATCTTGGCTGGGTATACTGACGGCTGTTTTTACAAAAGTGTTCTACCCTTTATCTCAGCGCAAATGCGGGTGTACATACCCTGAATACAACCTTCCTCACTTATAACCCATTAACATGATTAAAAAGGGTGACCTGGTGGTCTAGGGGCAAGGTGTTGGACTTCTATGCTGGGGGCCGGGGCTCAATCCTCGGTGCCGGCACAGATTTATCTGATTACCAAACCCTTCCTCACCTCTGACAAGACATCTTGTGAATGTGGGGAATGCCAGGCCTCCACCGTGGTTTGGATTCCACGTTAAACTGTAGGTCCTCCATTTCATCTCACAACCACCCTACCATTACACATTAGCGTAAGTGCGTATAACCTGAACGGGTAGTAAGACGCGGTGCTAGTAATAATAATAATAATAATAATAATAATAATATATGATTAAATGAGTACAGCTTGAAAAATATTAAGACGCGAGGGGAAAATAAAAATAAAATCCTATTCACTCTTTGAAACGTCTTAAAAACCAACCAGTAAATGAACTACTTTCACTTTTTTCTCCGGATCTTAAAATGGCGAACTTGTTAGAGCCACTTTACTTGAATTCAGCCTCCCCGAATGACGCAAACAGAATGGCCAATGTAAACTCCTAATGTAATTCTTGCTTTTTAGGAAAGTGGGTAGTTGGAGCTTCAGCCTTAGCCATCTTACTACTATTACTACAACTTTTACACACCCGTAAACGACTTCGAAGAATTTATCTAATTAGTGAAGAACCTCCCCTCACTTCTATTTGAACCGAATAAGAAAGCCTTCCGAAGAAGCGTATTCGCTAACAGAATATTTAAGGGAGCTCCCCTATTGTCTGTACTTCGGGTGAAATAGTCTTGGTTATATCGACCATTACTCAAGCTATTGCTGATCCCAGCAAGTGGAAATTCTCCAAGTAGAAAACCAAATTTAACAAACTTTACAGATAGTAAACTTTTTAACTGCTTGTCGTATAACCGTTGAAATGGAAATTATTAACCATAGAAATGAGGACATTAAAAAACATACCAGTGGTTTTTAATAGATTGAATAGTAAATAGCTTTCAAAAATGTTATAAAGGTTTTGTAGAAATACTACAAAATACAAATTGGAAAATATTGCTTTGTAGAAACTTAAGTAACCAAAATTTGAATATAATTTATTTTATAGAGCATTCTCTTTTAAATGTAGTTTATTATTTTGATCAAATATGGTAATAGTATTAGAGAGCCCGTTTATATCAAGATTTGGAGAGTAGAAACTTAAAGATATTACATAAATAGAGACCTGTAAGACCTGTAATTATTTACCCAAATTGAGAGACTCTCTGAAATATTTATTACTTCATAATAGAAGGCCACTCAAAAATAACTACTTCTCACAATGGTGGCTCAGAGAATATTCATGGGGGAGGACATCAGGTAATATACATTTTCAAACCGACAAATAATCAGAACATTGTAAGTCTCTAAAAGATATTTAGAGTTTTTGTACTAATTGAGTTTGGGTGTGTAAAACTATAATTTAATCTATTAGTCAGTAACAGTTCTTGGTAGTAAAACGATGTTTCATTTTCATAATAGCAGATATTCCGAACAAAAACCATTATTTTCCTCTCACGGGGTGATTTTCATTTGATCAAGCAATCTTATGTTTTAAATTATATTTTTGATATATTTAGCAAACCCAAATTGTACTGTACACTATATATTTTTACTTTCTCATATGAAGAAAAATTATTATAATTGTTAACACACATGAAATTAAGATTATATTTAATCTTAACGTTTTATGTTTCTCCGAACACCCCCCAAAAAGGTGGATTTTACAATTTTGTCTGTCCCTGGCCACAGATTTGAAACGGTTTGATGAATTTTTCCGAACTTGATAGCTAGATATTATATAGCATTGAACCCCAACCAGGGCTCCATGAGAATTTTCAAAAACTTGCTTTTTATTTGTTTGTACATAATTTTTTTACAATGTGAAAATATGTTCAGAGTGCTAGTGTATCCCAAATTAGGGTGCCGGTAATAATGTTAAAAGTGAGGTTAGAAAGAATATTTCTAAACCAGGTTGAAGCACTAAAGAAAAGTAATTAATAAATAGATATACATATGTTTTGATATATTTTATTCATAACTAATCATTATTAGCTAACCGGCTTACACGTATATTAATTGGTAAATTACCCCTACAGTTAAGATGATCTCCAAGATTATACGAAGTATTTTAAATGTTCCTCCAAACTTAAAAGGTTGTAAATCTTTGTTATTGGGAAATACGTTTAGACATTTTTATTTAGACCCTAGGTCTCAAATTAATCGTAGTTAACTGATGAACTTTTTTTTAATTCAAAATTTGTAGTATATGGCTCTGACAATTTTGTTTAGAATTGGTATTGGGGGATTATTTTACGGGATCAATAATGTATCTTTATTTTTCTAAAATAAACTAATTTAAAGGTAGTTTACACACACAACAAAATAAAAGATAATTTGAAATTTTTCGAAATTTTCCTTTAAAATTTAGTTTAAAATGGGTATTTGGCACTAGTTTTTTTTATATAAACAATATGAATTCGTTTTAATTTTCACAAAATAGGAATAGTTATAAGTTTAGGTTAAAAATAGATTACATTACATTATTTTGAAAACTCGATATTTGTTTGAAATGTTTAAACAAAATGTTTAGTATCTACATATAAAGATGTTCATTATGAAGGAAACTTAGTCAATGATAGTTTACTAAAAACATATTTTTGAACATTTTCTTTCAGGCTAAAATAAACAATATGAGAAAGTGCGTGAGATTGTGTCGTACCATTTATTTATCAACACGTCTTACTACCCGTTCAGTTTATAGGCTTATGTACCAATTACGCTGATGTGTTAAGGATGAGAAAGTTTGAGTGTAAAGGATATGCACCCGAAATTGCATGGATGATTAGTGGAAACATTTAGGTAAAGCAACCCTTAGAACATCCAACGAGGATTTGGACCCTAAACTCCTCGTCACTGGCAGTTCAATCTATTGCGAGAGTGACGCCCTAGACCAGTTGACCACTGAATTGGGTAGATATATATTTTACAATCATTAAACTACACATGTGTGCTTGGGTATGGTCGTAACGTATTACGGTCCTTCGTAATCTATTAATAACCAGCGACTAATTATTATAATCCTGAGACATACACAGTCAGGTAATGACTCGCCATGATTAAACCGTCTCTGCCACGCTCGATTAATCACAGAAACGCAGTCCATACCACAGACGTCGATCAACTACTCGATAGCCAGTATCGCCACATTGTCCGCAGAAAATTATCCAGTTTCTCATTAGATTCTACCCTAAGCACACTCACCTCCATGATAACGTTACTGTTTATACCTTGAAATAATAAACCAGCGTTAATGCTCTCTTGTGGCCGATCAATAAGTCGTAAACAGCGTGACGGTCATTTTTGAGTCTCATACTCACAGTTGATATTTTCGTACTTAATTCAGTAGATAACCTTGCACCAGAATAAATATGGAAATTATAATTAAATACCTATCGAATAAGCTAGTATCAAATATACGATATGAATTCCTAGATCGCTGTTTCTTCTTATAGCGTCTAAATACCGGTTCAGATTATATACTCATATGATAATTACTTTAAGGAGATATGGATGAGGAAGGAAGCATTTTAAAGGTAATTAAACCGAATTTGGATGGAATGAGAGTGGGAAACAATTTAGGGGGAAAATACCCATCCTCATTAGATCCGACCGGGATTCTAACCCTGATTTCCTCGCCTTCAGCAGATAAATCTAACATGAAAGTGACAACTTAGACCATTTGGCCACTGAAGAAGGTTTCATTATTTTCATCCTTTTTTTAAAAGTATTAGCTAACGTTTGTAAGCAATATAAAATTACTTTTAGAAAATTGTTCATATATATATATATATATATATATATATATATATATATATATATATATATATATATATATATTATATATATATGTTGTGTATTAAATCTAGTATGTTTTAGATATATATATATATATATATTAAAAAGGAAATGTATAAAACACATTTAACTAAAACTAATTCCCTTGGAATATTTTTCGGAACAAAGATATTTATCTACACATTTGTTTGAAAGCCAAGGAACTCGACAATAATAATTAATTTCCTTTATCATTAGTGTGATTTTATAAGTATTAATAATATATATTAAAAGTCACAGCTGCAGATCACTTTACCTGACGTATGACTTCATGAAATTAGATTAAGTAACTTTTCTAGCTGTCATAAATAGCCTTAATAAAATAATGTTTATCATATATAAACATTGTACTACATGAAATATATTATAAAATCACATTTTTATCTTTTATAGATCCATCTTATTTTATTCTGCCAAATTAGTTTATATTAATTTAAACATTAAAAAATTTACTAATTTGGTCCCTTATTACTAAAAACAGAAGCTATATTTAGGGTATAAGCCAAACTGGTCCAACCGGTTTCAGCTCAGTTCATGTGAGGATGAAATCGAGGTCACATATTTTTGTTCAATAAGAACTCTAAAAAATATTACGTTGGTGTCTTAAAGGTAATTTATTTTTATAATCAATAAGACTGGATCAATAGTTATTAATTGCTCAACTCGGTGGCATAGTTGGCTAACGCGCTAGTTTAGTGTTAAGCCAGAATGCTGAGGACGGCGAGATCGAGGCTCGAATCTCAGTCGGGTGAACTGGGGATGATTTGTCCTAAAAAGTTTTCCACTCTCCCTCCACACAAATGTGGTTTCACTTCCTTTAAATTCAACCTTTCCGATTCTTAACACATCAGCATAATTATTACTTAAGCGTATAACCGAACGGTCAGTAAGATGATGTGCTAAATAAAATAAAACGTTATTAATTAATACTTATAAATAAAAACAGTTAACTGAATTTTCCTGTCACCCCAGCACAATAACAATTATTTTAAAATTTTAAAAATACTTACTAATGAAAATTATATAATAAGACTCTTCTCATATTCTGGTTTAATTAAAGCTTTTTAGCTTCAAAATTACCGTGAAAATTGGACTGTATTTGTTCAATTTACCAACGTTTAAATATTTATTTCTCTTCTTGCCATGCGTAGGTACTTAGAGACGTCGTTGGAAATTATGACTTGATCTACTACCAAATTACGCACAATATTCCTTGATGATTGTTTGTTTTGTTATTAGTTCCCATTATTGTTGGCTGCATACTCGATAATAGTTGACATTTTACGGAATTAAGTATAGCATTAAGTAAGGAAACCTCGCTCGTGTAGACGGAGCAGTATGTCTGATTGTCTGTTGACACTTTATATTCAAAATTATGTATTATTTAAATTTAAACGCAGAATAAGAATATATGTGTTTCGTTATAATGTTGTTTTTTGTTTAATTGACACAGTACTCTCCCTCCACGCAAATGTGGTTACTTTTCCTTTGAATAATACCGTCCTCATTTCTACTCCATCAGCGCACTTAAATTTGGAGTGACTTCAGTGGCCTCATGGTATAAGGCGTTACTCTTGCAATATACCAGATCTCCGATGTCAGGGAGATTGGAGATCGAATCTCGGTTGGGTGTACTGAGAGTGTTTTTTTCCAAGATAGTTTCCCACTCTTCCCTCCCCCCCCCCCCTCTCTCTCTCTCACAAATGCACCTATATATTTAATCTTCTTCATCCCTATTCCATTAGTATGATTAGTACATAGGTGTATATCCGTCTGGCTAGTAACTAACACGTTATAACACAACAAAACTTTATTGGTACTACCCGCCTCGGTGGCGTAGTTGACTAACGCGCTTGTCGTGTGAGCTCGACTGCTAGGACGGGGAGATCGAGGTTCGAATCTCGGTCGGGTGAACTGGGGGTGGTTTTTCCTAAATGGTTTTCCACTCTCCCTCCACGCAAATTCGGGTTCACTTCCTCTAATTCAACCTTCCCAATTCCTAAATCTATTAACGTAATTAGTTCTTAAAGCGTATAACCCGAACGGATAGTAAGATGCGGTGCTAAATATTATTATTATATTTATTGTTACTAACAAACGTTGAACCAGCGACCTTTATAACGGTGAGCTGAACGTAACCTCAATCTTTTTTTGCTATTAAAAACTGTCCTTGGCAACATACGATGTGTAATCGATGGCCCTTTCAATGTAAGACCTCGAATAGTGAAGCCAACTCTATTCAACTGCTTTCATTGATGAGACAATCGAACGTTTTGGTGTGGACATGTCGGAACAAATTGTATAGCGCTTGTATAGTCAGTTACAAAAGTGCCGTTCGGAGAAAATATATTTTTATATATTTAAAGTAATCAATGTGCAATATTTGAACCGACTGATTATATCAGCACATGAGAATTTATACGAGCTTAAGAGAAAGGGCCTACCCATTTTGCAGGGTAGGGTATTTTTACTTATCCTATGAGTTATTTTACATGCCACAATCAATATGGACTGAAGACTTTAACTACCTTTCCGTAGGAAGTTATACTACGGATTTTTATCGCTCAAGAAAAATTCGTCAACCATGGCTGGGTTTTAACCCACGCACATTGGGTCCTGAGTCGAGCACTCTACCTCAAAACCACTGAGTTTGACGAGAAAATACAAACCAGTCCATCATTAAGTATTGGACAACCACGTCGATTGGTCTAAGACAGTGGTATTCAACCTGCGGTAAGCGAAGACATTTTAGGAAGTAAGCAAAATTAAAATATTTTTGTTATTTCATGAGGAACATGGAAAAATCAGGGCCAGATTTAGGCTTAGGCACAAGGTACTCGGACGTAAGGACATACGATCTGGAAACGCCATATTCTCCCTCTCTCTCTCTCTCTCTCTCTCTATCTTAGATGTAGAGTATAATGGCGTATAGCTTGCATTAAGTTCCAACAACTTTGAGGTTCTAAGTTGGAGAGAAGGTTTATATGGATATCACGTGACCAAAGAGATTGTTACTAAGTTGTGTAGGTGAGTTTCGGCCTAATCTTGAAACCGTGTACGAGTTGCGGCCCGGCTTTTTGAGAGAAACGTACGAATTACGGCCCACTCACTTGAGAGAGAGGTATGAGTCTCGTCCATCTAACTAACAGTGTATTTTCTATCATTTTGTCTTAAATTTCAGATATAAACTATCATCGTCTCATGTTGACATCCCTCGTAGTAACCAAACTTCTTCATTTCTTGTCGTTCAATTGTTTTGGTAAAAATTTGAAGGTTTGTTAGTTAGTTAGGTTAGGTTAGGTTAGGTCAACAGCCCGGGCCGCAATTCAACTGTCTTTTTAGAGGTAAACAGCTAATGCGGCCACAACTCACCTGCAGCCAGTCTAAGGATTCACCCTCCCATTAGATTAGAATGTTTATTAGGGTTAGATTGTAGTTCAAATTACAGTTGGGTGTAATGAGGGTGTTTCTACAGGATGGTTTTCAACTCTCTCTCTTTTCTCTTTGCAAGCAAACATGGGTACATTTCCTATAGCTAGAGATTCCTCACATACAACCCGAACGTGTAGTGAGGTGTTGCAAAAAAAAAATGCTTTCCCTTACTAAAATATTTATTACACATCCTATTGTGATTACTCTTAGAATTTTTTAAATGCATTGAGATTAATGAGACTGAAGGCATGGATTAATATCTGAGACAGGCCTATATTGCGTTTGGTGGGGATTAAAACGGTTAAAATATTTTCCCCAAAAGTATATATATATATTTTAATTGGAAAATCATTAAGAAGCGTAAGTAGTTCTAGCGATAAAATTATTATTATTATTACCGAGCCTTACTACCCGTTCGGGTTATACGCACTTATGCTAATGTGCTAATGATTTGTGAGATGAACCTAAGACCTACAGTTTAACGTGGAATCCGAACCACGGTAGAGGCCTGGCATTCCCCACATTACAAGTTGTGATTAATACACGTCTTGTAGAGGTGAAGGAAGGTTTGGCATGAAATCAAATGAATCTGTGCCTGACCTAGTATTGAACGCCGGACCCCCAGCACAGAGTCCGAACCTTACCCTAGACCACCAGATACCTCTAGCATAAAAATGATACCTCCTCTAATAGCTGAGTGACCTAGCAAGCTCCACTTACAGGAGAAGGCGATCGTTTTAATTGGCTCACAATTAATGGCCTATGCACCACATACTACCAGCTTCAGTGGCCGAATGGTCTAAGGCGTCACCCTTGTGTTAGACTGGGCGGCTGATTACTATGAAATAGGGTTTAAAATCCCGGTTGAGTCTACTGAAGGTGGTTTCCCTTAGATAGTTTACCACACTCTCTTTACACGCAAATGCGGGTAGATAAACTTTAAAATGCTTCCTTTCTCATCCCTACTCTATTAGAGTAAATATTATATATGCGTGTAACCTGAACAGGTTGTAAGATGCTTTATAAAAAAGAAGTACCGCATCTTAATACCTGATTGGGATTTACACATATTTATAATAATGGTACAGGGATGAGTAAGGTAAAATTATAAGAATTGTCCACGAAAATTGGATTGAGGGAGAGTGGTAAACGATTTGGGGAAAAAAAACTTCAGTACCTGCGTCTGTTATTTGAACCTTGAACCAACCATCACCAACTAACCAGATAATATACAATAGGCCTACTTACACCTTTAACAACATTATCACTAGTGCAGGTTCGTCAAAGATAACTAACCTATACATTTTACCAAAGATACATAAAGCACTTACTATAAATAATTATTTAATTTTGTCAATAGATAACTAAAAGAAAAATTAGATATTTTAAGAACAAACAACAAAACAACAAAGTAACAAAATTTTGAGAAAATATCTTTTTTAATTCAAGTTTATCCAATCGGCTTTATTTTTTGAACAGTTGCTATTTTACACACCACACCAAACATATATATATTATTACATATATAATATAATACATAATACTGCGTCTTACTACCCGCTCTTTATACTGTATACTGAGTTAGGGATTTGAAAGGTTGAATTTTGGAGAATAAATTGCATTTTCTTGAAAGAAAACTCGAAAACTATTTAAGAATAACAATCCTCATTAAAATTTTATCGGGGTTATAGCCTCGCCCACCCAGTATCCTGTAACAAGAATAAATATATTTCGCACTTTACACAATTTTTTTTACCTGTACGGGCTATAATTATATCCCAAGAACATAGAAACAAAGCCATAGAAATATAAGATAAAAAAAATAAACATGTTGAATACGCTCTAACTTTCAATGTTACCGATACGGTAGCGGTAAAACGAAACCATCTCGAAAAACCTTTTAAGCGTTTGACGAAACCCTCTCTCGGTTAGTACATGCCTACAACAGTTACCGGAAGACTAGAACCCTCTTGATGGTTCGTATCAAATACTCTCTCATTGGAAGAGGGGGGGGGGTAAAGGGGGAACCTTTCCGACAGCTGCTAATGGAACCACTAGTAGATAGAGAGTTGTTCCTATAGGGTGATCAATGGAATCACATTTCTGTGGAGGGAGTGTGTGGGGGCACTATTGTTTTCATTATAGACGTGAGATATATTTGGCACAAATATTATCTGCAGGGATGTGCCGAGAAATGTTCTATCTGTAGTTTATTAGGGTGAAGTAACCCCCCTTACCACCTAACTCCTCCTTCCCCAAACAAGAGATTAAAAGGTTATATATATTTTTAACATTGAATCCATTTAGTAGTAATAAAATCATTCATCCGAGTTTAATGGAACTAGGCCAATTTCAGATGATTTTTTTAAACACCGCGTCTTACTAACCGTTTGGGTTATGCGCAGGTTACGATAGTCGTTTAGTGATTATGAAGCTAATATTGAGTATACCCGCATTTGCGTCGAGAGATAATGGAGATAAATTTTGATTAAACCATCCTCAATATATCCAACCGAGATTTGAATCTTGATCTCCTGCCCGTCATCGCCAGTCTAGTCTACTGTGAGAGTAGCGCGTTAGACCACGCGGCCACCGGGCAGTATTTCGGATGATTGAAGTTCTGAATATTTTTATTTGGTTTTTTTGGTAACTAAAACTATAATGTCAGGGATATAAAGATAACATTTACTTACAATGCGTTATGACTTATGAGGAATAATATGTGATTATATTTTTACAAACAAAGACAAAATAAGGCCTACAACTTGTTAAGAAAACTGGCCTCATTGTCTAAATGTCATGATTGCGATATATTGGACTCCCGTGACAGGGAGATTATAAACCAATTCCCGGTCGGATGTACTTGGTTTTTTCCTAAACTGTTTTCCACTCTCCTTCCACGCAAATGTAGGTACAATCTTCCTATTTAAATTCAAGCTTAATCGTCTCTAAATTATTAGTGTAGTTAGTATATATGCGTACAACCCGAACAATTAGTAAGACGCGGTTCTAAAATAAATACTTTGAAATTTATTTCTTGAAATTTATTTCTTGAAATTTGACTATCGCTTTGCTTGATCGACCTACCTGTTAGCAGTAACTGTAAAGCTGACCTACTGTATTTTATAGGACATGATTATAATAGGAGCTTTCCCGCTAGTATTAATAGTCTAAAGGGTTTTCTAGGAAACATCGATTTGAATAATTGGGTTTTTAGTATAATTTAAAGTGCTTTAAACATATTGTGTTCGTAGAAATTGACAATATTATGAGAATATTATAAGCTTAGACATTCAGAAGTAGTACACGACTACATCAATAATAATGTTTTCAGGTGACCTGGGGGTTTAGGGGTAAGGTGTCGGACTTCTGTGTTGGGGGTCTGGGTTCAATCCTGGTCACGGCACAGATTTATCTGGTAGCTAAACCTTGCCTTCACCTCTGACAAGAAGTGTATTAATCACAACTTGTGAATATGGGGAATGCCAGGCCTCCACCGTGGTTCGGATACCACGTTAAACTGTAGGTCCACCATTTCATCTCATAATCACCCTACCATTACACATTAGCGTAATTGCGTATAACCCGAACGGGTAGTAAGACGCGGTGCTAATAATAATAATAATAATAATAATAATAATAATAATGTTTTCCAAGGGAACGGTGGATAAATACAGCAATAGCTGTTTCAATAACAAATGTGGTGACCTGGCGGTCTAGGGGTAAGGTGTCAGACTTATATACTGGTGGCCGGGGTTCAATTCTCGGTCCCGGCAAAGATTTATCTGATTACCAAACCCTTCCTTCACCTCTGACAAGACATCTTGTGAATGTGGGGAATGCTAGGCCTCCACCGTGGTTCGGATTCCACGTTAAACTGTAGGTCCTCCATTTCATCTCACTATCACCCTACCATTACACATTAGCGTAAGTGCGTATAACCCGAACGGGTAGTAAGGCGCGGTGCTAATAATAATAATAATAATAATAATAATAACAAATGGCTAGCTTATCTTCATAATAGAGGTGTCAACCCTAAACGTACATCCCAAATTTATTTCGAGAGGAAAAATATTTTGTTTTTACTTTCCTGTACAGTAATTAGGGTTCTTGAGCTTTAACGTATTGCACAACTAATGTACTAAATTAATGTCCCAGGCAAATTTCCATAATCATCACCTATTTTCCTCTTTTTACAGAAATAGTATAAATTGTAATCACTTATTAGTATGAATATAATATTTTCAAATATTTAACCCGAATAACTAAGTATATAATATATAAAAAGGGCACACCAAGCGAAAGATCAAGGTTTTGAATCCTTTTCCTATAATTATTTTTTAAGTAAATCACTATTATCATTTATGAATTGTAGCCCAGTGTAGAATAGTTATCCGAATTTCATACTTTCTAATATATATTTATAATAATTTTAAGTTTAACCATATATTCAATATTTTATTATAAAAATTAATTCGAAGACTCACTGTGTCTAGTGTAAGGAATCGAACCCAGGTCTTATTCGGGCTTTCAGTTTATATATGAACCCGTCATTGCGAAGACCGAATCACGTTGCAAGACTCTGATATGTATATCCTAGATATGTAGTCTTCCCTTATCTGAGAGGATTCACATAGACCTAAGTTTATGACTCGAACAGCCTGCTTCACATCTCCTCAAAATAACGTCATGACAAAACGTAACGAGGAAAGTGGGTGGGGAGAGAGAGAGAGAGAGAGAGAAACTCAACGATTCTAATTTGTCCCAAAGAAAGTTAAAATCACAATAATATCAGATCGTTGAAGTTAACGAGATATAGGGAGATAAAGAGGACAGAAGATAAATAGAATAAGACCAATGAAATGCAAGACGACGAATGAAAAGGTTAAAAAGACAAAAAGAGATAAAACGTCCATTGTCTTTAAACAACTGCAATTCATAGGGAATTATTCCTAACTATGTTAGTCATATCCACCCGCTCCCTTTTTTTTTCTTCTAAACTTCTACAGCAGACCCTATTTTCTTTCTAAATCCCTCTCATTCCCCCTTTCAAACCTCTTGGAAAAACAAAGATCTTTTCCACATTTTAGATTATTCAGTAGTTTCTCATCAAAAGAAAAGGAGAATTCATACGAATAATAGAAGTTAACCCAGACCATAAACCCCTTCATCCTATTTTCAAGTATATCTGGATCTTTCAAAACCCTTAACCCTTCACTAATGCCGGCCCTTTTCTCATCTAAGAAAATCTAAAAGGCTAGATCGTAAAATTCTGGGGAAACCTTGGTTTAAAAAAAAAAAAAAAAAAAAAAAAAGAGGGTGAGGGAGAATCTACTAGATGAGGGGGTGGACAGAGAATAGGGAGGGGGGTGGAAGTGTGTAGTGAGGGAATCACCAGAAATCCACAGCCATTCAAAATAACTGCTGCTTTTATGCACCCGAAACCATTTTGAAAGCCTAACGAAGCATCGGTGTTTCAAGTTTAAAATTTTATAGAAGAAAGACGGAAACGAAGTGTGTGGTGCAGAGCGTTGAAGGGTTTGGGAGTGTTGGGACGGTTGGGGGGGGGGGGGGGGGGGGGTGAAGGAGGTTTTTGGGGCAAGATGCGAAGAGGAAGGGGAGAGGTGGGGTTTGGTTTTAGAGCTACGACGTCGAAGGGGATTTGAGGAATCCCTTAAGGTGGATACAGATCATTAATAAATTACTGTTTCAAGTACACTCAGTGGCCTGTCGAATTGATTGTTTTGTTCGACTCAGACGCTCTATTCTTTCATTTGATGAATTAATATATATTTTTATTAATCCAATTATTTATCTCCTCTCCAAAAATTCGGGCTAGTGTGAGATTATAAACCTTGACAGTGGAGAACTAATACAACCTATATGTTTTTATTTAGGTTTTCAAATTAAAAATAAATATTAAATCACCCCAAAAAATATTGACATCGCTAAAATTTGAATTTTTTATTTGTTTATCTGTTTTTTTGCATCCGTGGTCTCATGTTTTGGTCATCAGGCTCACAATATATTAGCTTGACGATGACGTGTCAGGTGAATTTAGAGTTGTTTCCCCACATGGGATTTATTACTGATTTCCGCCCAATCTTACACCTTGGGCTAAAACAGTAATAACCTTGATGTTAGACGTATTAGACACTACAACTAACGATAGTACTTTTTTTAATAAATTGATTGTTGGATAAATTTAAGAAATATGGACACAAAATAGGTGCTTCGAAACATATATTTTCTACACTCCAGGAAATATTATTACTCTATATATTGTATATAGGTCCATCTTTTATATCTTTTAAATCATTATAAAATTTATAAATTAAATATAAAATATTTTATATGCATATAAAGAGAGAGAGCGCGATAAAGAGAAAAGTAGAACACATCAGAATTATCTTAAATTTACATGTTGATTCTTTCATAGATAATAAAATAATAGAATAAATATTACAAGCTAATAGTACATTTTAAGAATCGTCGTGTTTACATGAACAAGTCTCTTTAATTGCCTCAGTATATACTATTTTGGCTAAACATACTGAGAAAGAGAAAAAATGTGTATATAAGACATTTTTAAATAATAAATAATTCAATAAAGTTGGAAACCAATCATTGCGATCACGACAACTGGATTAAACCCCAATACAAATATTTTAAGGTATAAATGGAGGTTTTCAATCTCGAGTTATTTACAGAATGGTTCATACGAATTCTAAGGTTATTTAAAATCAATTGATCTTGTAACAAACCATCTAGTAGTAGGGTGGAAAAAAAAAGCATCAATAGACACGTGGGCTAAATGTTTGGCTCATCTAGTCTGGTTTGTATGTTGTTGGGAGATCTACATTAGAGTTCAGACTAGGTAAACTGAGAGGCTTTATTTTCTAAATTGTTTTCAATCTTAATTCACGCAAATGTAAGAACCTTTCCTGTAGATCACCCTCACTCCATTAGAATAATTAAATAACATTCTTATAGCTAGCCAATAGACTGGATTGACGGTGATAAGGGGATTTGAATCGAAATCCCGGTCTGAAGGTAGTTTATCCTAAATGGTCTCTCCCTTTTGCTTCAATCAAATGTAGGTACATTTCTTCTCGATTAAACCGTACTTTTATCTATTTTAGCGTAGTTAAATTATACGTGTAGCTCACATCTGGTATATTTTAAAACACACACCATACTACAAGTTCATGTAATACGCCTATATACTAATTACGCTAATGTACTAGGGCTGAGAGAGGTTGAATTTTAGAGAAATTATAACCACAATTTCATGGAAGTAAAGTGGAAAATAATTTAGGAATTAAAAATAACATCATTATACCTAGCGGATCTCTCAGTACACTGGCTGGGATTCAAACCCCGGTATTTCCGTCATCTGCAGTCCATTCTATTGCGAAAGTGACGTATTTTAGAATTAGACAATGCGGCCATTGAAGCGGCTCGCAAATGGTTCTAGGAAACGGTGAAATAAAACAAGACTAGGTAAAGCCGTGGGTGACTTAATTAATATTTTGTATATATTTATTTGAAATATTTAACATAAACTTTTGGAACTAACTGATTATATTATCAGTACATGCCAATATTGACATGGAACCGAAAACTTTACTTTCCCTCCGAAGGAAGTTGTACCATGGATTTTTATCATTCAATAAATATCCGTCGATCCCGGCTGGGTTTCGAACTCGTGAACATCGTATCCTGAGGCGAGACCTTTACCTCAAGACCACTGAGGTCAACCAGTAATTTATAAATTTTTATCTAAGACAAAAGTCAAACTAACATTTTACCTGATGAGACTGTACAATTGTTTGTAGGAAGAGTTAGAGCCATATAACATATTTATATGTTGTTTTCTTCATTCTACCTTCGTTTGTAACATTGTTTCACAAAGTACTTCAAACCTCTGATTAATTTAAAAAGTCCCATTTCAAAGGAATAAAATTAACATTAGACAATCCTCTTAATATTAAAGAGGTGCTTGAAAGTCCTTATTTGATGAAACAATAATTGAGCTTACATATTCTTAGAAAAGATTTTAGGATTTCAAAATCTGTTCAACAACATAAGACTTGATTTTTAAAATATACCTACATAATTGTTATTTTAAACACACACTCCAAACCACTCCAAACCTGCCTGATAAATGAGTATGCGCAACTAAAAAACAAACTTGATGTTAACCTATATACTAAACAGTTATGGTGGTAGAACGGTCTAGGGCGTCATTTTCTCAATAGTCTGGACTTCCGAATATGTAAATACCGGGGTTCAAATCCCGGTTGGGTGTACTGCAGGTGGTTTTTCCTAGATTTCTTCCCATTCTTCCTCCAAGTAAAATCATATTCATTTCTTAAAATTTTTACATTTCTCATCCCTATTAAACCAGTGTAATTAATACAAGGGTTTCGGAAACTCATAGTCCAAACTTCACATATAGTTTGTTTGAACCAAAAATAATACAAAATCCCTGTACACTTACATCTGTAAAGCTATGCTAATATCATTAAATTGTGTTCAAAGTTTAGGCACACAGTGCTTGGAGAGTAAAAATGTTCTAGCATGCGTGTACAACAGGTTGCATTGGAGTTAGGCGCGTGGCACTATACACCTTGACATCTTTGAGCACGGCAACAGAATGTACCACAATTAGTAGTAAACAACACACCAGTCCTATCTATAAATGCAAATACATTCTGAGGGTCAAAATTTAAAACGGTCCTACATCACATAAAGTGCTTGCCATTATTACATGTGCACTGCCGAGCGCCTAACTCCTATGCAACTTGTTGTACACGCATGCTTGACGGCTTTGCTCTCCAGGCGCTGTACGCCGAAACTTTGAAAACGATTTAATGGTATTATCATAGGTTTCCGGATGTAAGTGTAACGGGATTTTGTATTATATTTGGTTCAAACAAGCTGTATGTGCAGTTAGGGCTATGAGTTTCCAAACATTCTGTATACATGTTTACCCTGATAGGTAACACGCTTACTTTGTAAGGTCATATTATGGTGCAGCATGTAAGATGGAGTCAGAGTTATATCCTTCAAGTTAAGACTTCTACCTTTAAGGTGGACGTGAATATACGTACAACTCGAATGAGTTCTAATAGGTGCTGAAAATTAATAAATAAAAACATAATATTTGTATCATATAAAGTTTAAAAAAAAAATGATACCTGAATATAGTAATCAAACCCAGGTCAAGCTGTCATTTTTCAACGGCAGTGTACCTCTATTATTTACCAATCAAACCAATAAATATTTGTATTTAAGTATATCTAATTAATAATATTTGTTTTTAAAAACACTTAGTGAAGGGTGTTTCATTTATTTATCATCTAAGTAATGTATTGCACAAATGTTATTACTTTTGATGATGTAGTAAAAAAAGTTTTATGAGATATTGGTGTGCTGCATCTTACTACCCACCTGAGCTGTCCTCTTAGCTACATTAATAAGTTAGGGATGAATCCAGTAGAATTTTAGAAGAAATATAACCACAATTTCGTGGAAGTAGAATGGAAAATAATTTAGGAAACATAAAAACACTGTCAGTATATCAACTGGGATTTGCGATCCAAACATCCCGTCATGAGCAAGCTAAACTATACATGGTATACTTCTTAGTCCATGTGGGCATCGATGTGGGACATAATATTAAATAAAAAATATGTATACCTTCACAGAACAAATAACGGATTCTTGCAACGTTTTGAAATCAACAACCTGACCGAAATAAAGTCAGTGCGAACCGCTATAGATTATTGGAATTTCTCTAGTAGGTAGTAAAAAAATATAATATATATATATATACACACAAAAAAAAAGAAAGATGGTCTCCATCTTAGCTTCTTCTCCTTCCACTCTACACAGTATGTACAACAATGGGATCCCTCTAGGATTTCAGCTGTAAGATCTATTCAGCAATTCAAATCAAGTGTACCCCTGCCTTCTGGCACTCAATAGTAACTTGCGTTCTTGTACGGAATATATTCAATCGATCTTTAATCAAGTAACAATAGTTGGACAAGATAAGATAGAAAAAAAAAAATATATGTATCTGAAGACATTCGTAAGACTCTTTTTTTTCTCCTGCTCTCCTATCCAAAACACAGATTTTATCACAATACAATATTACTTTCTATTCCCATGACACTGAATACATTTTTTTTGTCCCCGCCCAAAGTTCAAACCAAATGTGCTTTTAATGGTTAGATTATATCGGCCGGGAACCATATAGTTAATGTATTATATTATACCTATAATATTTGAAAGAGTTTTCACAATTCTATCCACCTTTGAAAAAATAATAAATGTCACAAACTTACTTTTATTTTTCACACTTACAACAATTTTATGGAAATATATGGCAAATTTACAAATTATGGTAATTTTACACCAAGAGTGGAATGTTTTATAATATCATCGTATGAATTTTTTTATCTCCTATTAGCCTGGCTCAGTGTTCGCATGGTATAAGGCGTCACTCTCATAATAAACTGTATTGCTGAGTACGGGGAGTGAAGAGTTCGAATCCAGTTTGGGTATACTAAGGGTGTTTTATCCCAAATATATTACCACTATATCTCCACGCAGATGCGAGTACACTTATTTTAAATTTTACCTTCCTCATTCTTAAGTCATTAGCTTATATATGCCAATAGCTCCAACAATTGGTGAGACATCTGTAATAATTTCTGTTTTGTTTAAAAGATACTAATATAGAGAGATAATACGTACGTTTGTGGAATTAATGTTACATGACTAGCGAAACTTGGGAGATCTAAATTATATTTAGTTTACAGTTATAGCAATATAAGATATCACATAAATTTGATATCACAAGCTTCGCTAGTCATGTACAATTTAATTGCACAAGCGTATGATTTGCTATTCGCTTTCACGTACAATGTAAGTTGTACAAAGGGCAGCATAAAGCCAGTCCAGAGTCGCCGTTGGCTGAGCTATCAATGATAGCTCTTAGTAGCAGATGATTTACACACGTCCATTACAGACTCTGCCTTAAACTATGAGTGAAGTATAACCACGAGCTCAGGATGAATCCTGAATAGCTCAGTGGTGCTAATCCAAAGGTCCCGGGTTCTATACCGTGTCCAGATGTCACTTTTCAACATTTACGAATATTGTATGATACGTCTCTTTTTCTTTCTTTTTCTATTATATCAATTCATTCCATCATTTATCCTGTTATTCCTTCATCCGGCTCTCCATCTATCCTAATATATGAATTAATTCCATCATTTATCATGCTATTCCTTCCTCCAGCTCTCCATCTATCCTAATATATGAATTCATTCCACCATTTATCATGCTATTCCTTCCTCCAGCTCTCCATCCATCCTAATATATGAATTCATTCCATCATTTATCATGCTATTCCTTCCTCCAGCTCTCCATCTATCCTAATATATGAATTCATTCCATCATTTATCATGCTATTCCTTCCTCCAGCTCTCCATCCATCCTAATATATGAATTCATTCCATCATTTATCATGCTATTCCTTCCTCCGGCTCTCCATCTATCCTAATATATGAATTCATTCCATCATTTATCATGCTATTCCTTCCTCCAGCTCTCCATCTATCCTAATATATGAATTCATTCCATCATTTATCCTGTTATTCCTTCCTCCGGCTCTCCATCTATCCTAATATATGAATTCATTCCATCATTTATCATGCTATTCCTTCCTCCGGCTCTCCATCTATCCTAATATATGAATTCATTCCATCATTTATCATGCTATTCCTTCCTCCAGCTCTCCATCTATCCTAATATATGAATTCATTCCATCATTTATCCTGTTATTCCTTCCTCCAGCTCTCCATCTATCCTAATATATGAATTAATTCCATCATTTATCCTGTTATTCCTTCCTCCAGCTCTCCATCTATCCTAATATATGAATTCATTCCATCATTTATCCTGTTATTCCTTACTCCGGCTCTCCATCTATCCTAATATATGAATTCATTCCATCATTTATCCTGTTATTCATTCCTCCGGCTCTCCATCTATCCTAATGTATGAATTCATTCCATCTTTTATCCTGTTATTCCTTACTCCGGCTCTCCATCTATCCTAATATATGAATTCATTCCATTATTTATCCTGTTATTCCTTCCTCCGGCTCTCCATCTATCCTAATATATGAATTCATTCCATCATTTATCATGCTATTCCTTCCTCCAGCTCTCCATCTATCCTAATATATGAATTCATTCCATCATTTATCCTGTTATTCCTTCCTCCGGCTCTCCATCTATCCTAATATATGAATTCATTCCATCATTTATCATGCTATTCCTTCCTCCAGCTCTCCATCTATCCTAATATATGAATTCATTCCATCATTTATCCTGTTATTCCTTACTCCGGCTCTCCATCTATCCTATTTGCTCTTCATCAAACCTGCCATAAATTCACCAAGTACGTAGTACATCTAGTTGTTATTTTTTCCTTAGCACCGCATCTTACTACCCGTTCAGTTTATACGCTCCCAAGTAAATTAACGTGAATAATAAATCTTCATCTTTATTCCATTACCTCTCCCGTGCTGTAGCTATTCAGTGGTAATTCCAGGGCTTAAGTAGACGTTGATATGTCTCTGGTAAATTAATAAAATTTATCATAAATACACTTACGACATAGTGAGTATGGGGAATGCTCATCTAGTCTGGTTGAAATCCATCTGGGCGATTCAGGCTGCCTGGGCTACTTGGATTTCGGGAGACATTTTTATACAAAATAATTAATTTAGTTTCTCTATTAAAATAAAAGTTGTTAACATAACATTTAAACTATGTACAGTATATACATAAAATGACAAATATTTCCTTCCATTATTAATTTGCAATTTTCTTATCTTTATCAAGCTCAGCGCCTTTCAAAAAGGATTTGTAAAATCAGTTAATTTAAAAAAAAAAAATAGCCTTTTATCCGTGTGTGCTATGAATTTGGCAAAAGATTCTGTCAAATAGAAATGTGTGAAGAGTGGGGCCCCAAATAAATGAGGAAATGGGGCTTGCTCCTCCCTCTGGTTTGGTTTTAAAATAAAGTTTGGTAAAGACTTGAATATAGGGGGAATGCTCTGAATTTTTTTAAATCCAAATGATTCACCATCATCATCATTCTATGTTTCCACCTATGCGGGTGGTCTGGGGCATCCCCTTCCATTCCTGTCGATCTTTCCTAACTTCACCTTTAACCACGCGTCTCCAGTCCGCTCCTTTTAACTTCCATGTCTTTCTGCGCTTTGTCCTCCCATCTGTTCTCTGGTCTTCTAACCTTATCTTTGTTCTATAAGGATTTCTTAGGTATTTTGTCCTTCTCCATTTTAATCACGTGACCTAACCACATAATTTTTTTTTTCTTTTCATTGTTTCTACTGAAGATATACCTAACATTTTTAAACCATTCCTAATTATTTCATTCCTTATCCTGTCTCTTCTTGTTACTTCTCAATGCCTCTCTGGAATCTAACCATCCTTCAAGAAAATTAGATTATGTTTCCTATAAATCCTAGACCATCGTTATAAATATGCAGATAATCTGTACAAATAGTAAAAAAAAACTGTTGAAAAAAATTCTCTAAATTTAATCAAAGCATTCCGTTTGATAAATGCGAAATAAAATAAAAGAATTTGATTTAATCCTAATTTCCTTTATTATAGTACTGGCAAGCAGTCGTAAGACCTATAGCAAACTAGCACTGAAAATACATAAGACAAGAAAATATAAAATAATTATATAGGAACACAATTATAGCTTAAACACCAATTGTTTTGGCTAAGATCTCAAGGGGACTTCCCAGCCGAAGATTGGTCCCATAACCCCAGTGGTTCCGGAGAGTCATCTGAGGGAGGAGTGGAGGGTGTAAACATTTTGAATGTCAATAAAAATTGTTATTTTAATAACTGTCGCACATTTTCAAGTCAATGCATTTCTATTAAAGTCCTCATTTGTCAATGCTGACCCATAAAAAATGGGAAATATTCAGTCTGACAAGAATATTATATACTTTCGTATTAAAAGTATAGGTCATTTGAGATATTTATCTTTTACTTTCAGAACCAATCTCGCAGTAGAGATATGATTTATTAGGGGAAATACGACTATTGAAGCAAAAAACAACCACTGTCTTCAACCTCTAGTCTCTCATATTATAAACATCTATCAAATAATATTTCTAGACGATCATTCATACTACAATCCAGACCCTGCATCGCATCAAATCTTCCTGCTCATATATATATTTATTTATTGTGAAACTTTGATTTTTAAAAACATTAAGTTGGCCATTTTATAAAACACTTTAATTTTTTAATTAAATATGACTATATTTTTTAGTTAAATATGACTATATAATTTCAATTCCAATAGTTAAATGTGAAATAAGCGTCTTATGTTGGTTTGGGCACGTTAAGAGGATGAGTTTGGATGGAGTGACGAAGCTAAAAATATGAAGGAAGAGTGTGTGGATCAAAAGAAAAGGGTAGTTAGTCAATGTAATACATGGCTAAATGTTGTAGACGAACGTGTGAAAAAGAGAAACATTAAAAGTTTTAAGAATAAATGCGCATGTATGACTCAGTGTATGGATGTTGTTGAACGAAGGGTGTATGGAGAAGGTTTGTGAGGATGGATTAAGTACAGATATATTTTTTTAGCTATATATACAATTTATTGCTTACCCCATAAGGGAATGGCATGATTATGTATATTTGTAAAGTTTAAAAACAAAAATATTAACATAAAATTGAATCAGTGGTTGAAGGAAAGTCGTAACTTTTTAATGATTCTATTATTATTATTATTATTATTATTAGCACCGCGTCTTACTACCCGTCCGGTTTATACACACTTACGCTAATGTGTAATAGTAGGGTGATTGTGAGATGAAATGGAGGACCTACAGTTTAACATGGGATCCGAACCACGGTGGAAGCCTGGAATTCCACACATTCATAAGTTGTGATTAATACACGTCTTGTCAGAGGTGAAGGAAGGGTTTGGCAATCAGATAAATCTGTGCCGGGACCGAGGATTGAACCCCGGACCCACAACACAGAAGTCCGACACCTTACCCCTAGACCACCAGCTCACCCGATGGTAAGGATAAAATTAATGTATTGATGACATAAATAAAATGTGAAAATAACGGTAATCTGTTGAATCTCGTTTTTAAAACTTATGAACTTGAAATAAAAACACGTTATACTTCTGATATTAAAATACATAATATGTAAAAATAAACCCCAGACAGAAATAAGAGGTTTGCTCTCAATCCTAAACTAAAATAAAAATATAACCATACCCCTCCTTCAACAAAAACGTTTCGAACCCTATAAATTTTCATGAAAGTGTTTGGGTAAAAGGGTGTAGAGGGGGGTGAAGGGGGAGGTTCTGCGGGTGCCGGAATTGGGAACTGCCCCCTCTCCTCCTTCGTTCTCCCCAAGGTGTACGTTATAATCCATGACCCGTGACCGAAGAGACGTCGGGACAGAAGGGAAGAAGAAGAAGAAAAAAAAAAAAAGAGAAATGTACGGCACTCTCCAACAGCTAAACGGGAACCAAAAACCTTCTTCTGCAAACATACATTCTCTCTTAGTGGTTGATGCCCCTCTAAACCCCCCCCCCCATCCCCCAACCCTAACCAACAAACACTTCACTCGTCCCTCTTTCTAGGTTTTCACAGTTCTCGCCTCCGTTCGGCAATAAATAGTGGAACGAAATATTTGAATACTGTGGGCGGTAAAAGTATTCGTACGTTCAGAAAGATCTGCATCGCGACTAGCTATAAAGATTCGAGCTACAAGGACGTTATCAAGATGACATACACCATATGCGCCACACATTTTAGAAGTACAATTTCAATCCTGGCTGAGAAATATTGAGATCAAAACGTGTCTTAAGTTAGGGATAAGCTTCAATTTTTAGGATGAGATAAGGTTTTGTAATAATAATGGTGTTTCTGGGCTACATTAATCTATGTCTCTGTTTGCGTAAAGATTATCCAGTACTAGAAGTATCGTTGCTCAGGGGGAACCCGACTGCACTAATTGGAAATTATTTTCGTGGAGGCTCGTTCCATGTTTCGCGAGATTAGGGGATGATTATAGAGAATATATAACCGGGTGGAGACAGTGAAGATCTTAACCTAACTTAATTTTATTCGACCATGGAAACTGTTTTTCTTTAGAGGAAAATCTTCCGGAGTACAAACCAGGAATTGAACCGGGACCTCTAAGACAGCAGTAAGGGTTCTGACCACTATGTGGTTTGTAAATTAATCATAAAAAGGATTATATAATATGTTATATAGAGGCCTAACTTCCCTGTGCAATTGGAAGTTACTTTGTGTGTTTTCATAATTATCAATTATCTTTCTATGTAAAATGTCTTAAATAAAATATTAATATTATTGTGGTGTACTTTAACATGTAGGATTCATTTCAGGGTGTACTCGAAACCCAAAAATATTGAAAGTGGTTTTTATGAACATGTATTTTATTTGAACTTGTTTACGACATAATTAGTTTTTGTGTTCCAGTAATTATTCTTATTACAATCTGAGTTAATATAACTGATATAAATCATTACCTGTAGACAGTTCAATTTTATCTAATGTAACAAATTTATGACTAATCCTTAAACATAGAAAATAAAAATTTATCACCTAATGAGTTATTCCATTTCTTTATCTTGCCAAGAACCGGATTTAGTTTTCCTATTGGGAGATTAACACGAGAATCTTGTATCAATCTCTTTAAAATCAATTAAATGGTTTATTAGTAGGAAATCCCACTTGATAGCATACGTCACATATGGCTTATGTATGACGGTACTCCACCACATTTTATCCTGACATTTCTTGAACGAGCAGATTTTTTTTAAAATATTTAGCTTATGCAGGACCAATTTCTTGGCCCACTCTTTCCTCAAATTTAAATCCACTGGATTTTAAATTCTGGGGACACCTGAAAGTGATTGTTTACGCAACACCCCCCCCCCCCAGTCCTGGATAACATTAGTGCGCTAAGACAAGGGTACTGGCTTCGATCCCCATGTCAACATGTCTTTTGACAGTTATTTAGATATAGGCCTAATAGTCAATGTATATACGCAATATTTTGGTAAAAAAATATAATCTAACAAGGTAAAAGTGGTGATATTAATCATGTATAAGTTTGTTATAATAATATAATATATTAGCACCGCGTCTTACTACCCGTTCGGGTTATACGCTTTAAGTACTAATTACGCTAATGGATTAGGAATTGGGAAGGTTAAATTAGAGGAAGTGAACCCGCATTTGCGTGGAAGGAGAGTGGAAAACCGTTTAGGAATAACCATCCTTAGTTCACCCGACCGAGATTCGAACCTCGATCTCCCTGTCCTCAGCGGTCGAGCTCAACACGACAAGCGCGTTAGCCAACTACGCCACCGTGGCGGGTATATAAGTTTGTTAATTCAAAGTCCAAAGAATAACTAAAAAAAATGTAACTAACCATTTTTATGAGTATCTAAACATCTGGTATACAATAAATTAATAACCTCAAAATATTCTACCAGTACTTAAAATCACACACATTTTTATATGCTGTATAAAACACACACAATAAATAAAACGTATAAAAATTATAAGAACTTAGAAAAATGAGCATACTAAAATTGCAGACTTAAATCAGTATTGATGAAAGCCGAGCAAAAAAAATCACCTATATTTGGAAACCCGCTCGCCACCTGTGAATAATTCCCCGCTTTCTTATTTACTTTGTGTCAATAGGCTAACTCCATCTTTATTTGACATTCTCAGTGTATGGGGTAGTTTAATAAAGATCGTAAAGGTAGGTTTGAAATGCGTACAAACTCGAAAAAATTAACAATGTCTATATAAGCTTTGAATTATCCAAATATTTATTTTTATAACTTGAATTAAATGTTATTTTTTATAATCTATCGAAATAGAAATTTCAAAGAGAATCATGGTGGATTCGAATAAGTTTTTGAATTAACCAATGTCTAATTATCCTAATCCCATTATATTTATTATTTATATAAATAAAATAATACTTGTTATATATATATATATATATATAATTAAAATAGTTTTATTCCTCACACACATGCATGCTATATCCCGCCATATATGTTCCCTTATATCGCCGCCCGGAACTCTGCTAGCAGACGTTGATTAAAATATCCCAGATTTAGCATCTACTCATAAAATTACGAATACACCAAAAATTTATTACACAAAATAAATATAAAATAAATTATAGATAAAAGCTGAATAAACAATCATATTTTAGTATATCCAAGATAATTTATACTTTCCCTCTTATTTTAAAGTAGAGTTTTTTTTCCAGTACCGGCAGTATCTAGTGATAATAAATTAGTTTTACTCCTAGTCAGGATAAGCCACAAACCCCATTTCCTTTTCTCACTTTCCCCTTTTTTTCTTAAAAAAAAAATTATTAACTTATTAACTGGTTTGGCAAAGTAACTTCAGTAGGGGTAACACAATTGCTGGGTGTACCGTTGGGTAATTAGCCTTCGTATCTCGTTAGAAGTAAAACGATCTCCCACCACCAGACATACTCCCTCCACCCCCCTACTTGTTCCAACTCTTAAAAACTACACCAAAAGCTTCCTCCTATTTTATTTCCGTTTTTCATTAGTAGCTCCCTTAAAAATAAAAAAAATAAAAAATATCGGCCACTTACCATAGAAAAAAATTAAGGCGTAAAATAAATTATATAACTATATATTCTTCTGAATCAAGTCATGAATAAGTTTTTACTCTTAAGATATTAAAGTTCAAATTAAGAATGATGTTTCAGATATGTAATAAACATTTCAGGGAGTAAAAAGTTATTAATTAAACTAGTCCTTATCGATGTTTAATGGGATTACTATTTTAATTGTATTACTCTCCTATTTCTACCACAACTAGTCCCTTAATTCACCACTATACCAGTCAATACCCGAGTCCACCCTCTTTCTTCCCACAAACGTTTCGGTCAATAAAATAAGTCAAATGGGGTGGTTTTTTTTTAAAGATACAAAATCTTAATTGTATCAGAATTTTCTAGGGCACCTTATATCAACACCTGTAAAGGCTATACGCAATATGTACCAATTACGCTAAAGAGTCAGGGTTGAGTAAGGTTAAATCGAGAGCAAATGCGTCCGCATTTGTCAGTGGGTAAAATGGAAACACGACAGGAGATTTAACTCTGATCTCCCCGTCATCGGCAATCCGGTTTATTTCGTCAGCTTTAGACAATTTCACCACCGAAGTGGGTCTATATGGTTTACTGAACATGCTCTAAGAAATATGGCTATTTTTTAAAAAAAATATCTCATTGATTCATTATATTATAGAATAGAGACTATAACCTACTTCGGTGATCACATGGTCTAACGTGTCAATCTCGCAAGAGACTATAATGCCGATGATAGGAATATTGGGGTTCGAATCCCGGTCGAGTGTACTAAGGGTGGTTTTTTACTAAATGGTGTTATACTTTCCCTCCGTGCAAATGCAGGTATACTCCCTCTAAACTAACCTTTCATGTCTGTAACTCAGTAGTTTAATTAGTGTATATGTCTAAGTTAGAGCCTGAACCGGTAGTAAGACGTAGTGATAAAAAAAAACATGTAAATAAACTACTCTGAATATATAATACCATAAATTATTACGTTTTATAAATAAATTAAATTATGTAAATAACTTTTGTATCTTTTTATTACTTTTTTCCTTTATGCCCATCTTTTTAAGTCACTTTTACCCTTAAGAGGATAACCTGGAGTTTTAATTAAGTATGTGGTGGACCCCGCTGCGTTTTACAATGACGTAAAAACTTTGTGATCATCACAGACACCTTCACAACTCCTTAATTACTACACCTTACCAATAACTTGCTCTCCGGAGGGGTGTACAAAGGTAAAACGAGTTATTTTTTTTAAAGAGAGTGAAGAATTTTATAGGAAGACTTAAGAAGGAACGGTCCCGCTAAGGCTGAAGCCGTGTTATACAATGACGGTAGTTTATGTTCCTTGAAGAAGGAGAGTTTAGGAAAATATTTAATAACTTGTACAGCAAATATTCCCAAGTACCAGAAAATGCATTATGTTAAACCCTTCTTTGGGACAAAAAGCAATAAAAAATTGTATATAAATATATATATTCTGCTTAGTGGAATAATTCGTATTTAAATCTTTAGTTTCTCTTTCACTTTCTCATATGAATAAAATATTGTAATATTGAAAGTTTTCAACCCCCAAGATTTTAATGAAGCTTAAAGGTTTATTTTACCCCGAATACCAAAAATTGTGTCATACAATTGTGTTTATACTCATTTTAGTATGTCTGTCTGTCTGTTTGATATTATGGCTACAGATGAAACGGTTTGATACATTTGGTTAAAACTTTATATTTAATTGCTTTCCACCTGCTCTTGTGGCTGAGGGGTCTAACACGCTACTCTCGCAATAGACTTGACTCCCGATGACGGGGAGATCAAGGTTTTAATCTCGGTCGGGTGTATTTAAAGTGATTTTGATAAAATTGTTTTCCACCCTACCTTGACGCAAATGTGGGTACACTTTTTTAAATATAATATTTTTAATACCTAAAACCATTAACGTAATTATTACATAAGCGTATATAGTCTGAACAAGTAGTAATACGTGGTTTAGGAAAAAGAAACGGCTTGGTGTTCGCCTCAAGATGTTCATCGGTTCGAACTCAGCCGGGGTTGACACATTTGTTTTGAGCGAAAAATTAAAAAAAAAAAAAAATCCGTAGCACAACTTTCTTCCGAGGGAAGTAAAGCCGTCTGTCCCATTTCGATTGTGGCTTGTAAAAGAACTATGGAAGTTATGTGAAAATACCTTTTCCGGGAAAATTTGTAGGCCTTTCACTCTCGCTTTTAGAAAATATTTTGTTCTGATACATAATTAGTCGGTTAAAAAGGTGTACGTTAATACATCTAATAAATAAAATAATAGGGAAAAATTAATTACTACATGGTCATACTTAGGTATTTTTATTTTAACCCGAAAATTAAGGGTCTTTTACTGATGATTGATTTTTGAAAACTTGAATCTTTTAGAAAATTGCTTTATAATTTTTAAATAAGGATATGTGGGTTTTTCATATTATTATCTATATGATGTGCATTTCTTTGAAGAGAGCTTTCCCATGGGGTGGTTTACTAATAACTGACTTTTGAACATTTTATCATTAACTATAATATACTTAATGTGAATGTATCCAGGATTGATCTGTACCAAATATTTTATTAGTCAGTCAATGTGCTTATTATAAAATAATTTAAGCCAGTGATTGATAACTACATCATCAAAGACTTTTAAGTGACCACTGAGTGACGAGGAAGAAACCAAATTTCACAAAAAGATGCTTGGAACTGCCAGAACACCAGCCACTTAATACCATCAGGCAGGGTTTTGGTATATAATACCACTGTGACTCGATACCAAGCCATTCACATATTTACACTGCTGGGGCTAAGCGTGAAGAAGGAAGATTTGATAGAAATTATTTATGCATTTGCATGGTATGATTATGATAAATCAATAAATAAAAAAGGGCGACCTGGTGGTCTAGGAGTAAGGTGTTAGACTTTGGTGCTGAGGGCCTGGGGTTCAATCCTAGGTCCCGGCACAGAACCCTTCCTTACCTCTGATAGACGTATATTAATCACAACTTGTGAATGTGTGGAATGCCAGGCCTCCATCGTGGTTCGGATTCCACGTTAAACTGTAGGTCCTCAATTTCATCTCACAATCACCCTACCATTACACATTAGCGTAAGTGCGTATAATCCGAATGGGTAGTAAGACGCTGTACTAATAATAATAATAATAATAATAATTTAATTGTTTTGCTGTCTTCTGTCCACCGCAGAAGTGAGTCTCACATTTTACGGTACATTCTGTATATACAACTGTTAGGCTTGATTTAGTTTGAGAAATTAAGAGTTACGAGAGATTCAAAGTTGTATAAAAAGTGTGATCCTAGTTGCTAAGCGTTCTTGGCTTGTGTTGAGACCCTGAGAAAATAATATATTTCAAAGTGTACTAATGTTTATTTTACTTGGTACCACATCCTATTAATCATTTGGGTTACACGTTTATGTACTAATTAAGATGATCGGTTAGGAATGAGGGAGGCTAAATTTAGAGGATATGCACCTGAATTTGTGTGGAGAGAAAGAGTGAGAAACCATTTAGAGAAAAACACCCTCAGTACAACCGACCGGGATCGAACCATGATATTCTCGTTACATTCAGTCTAATCGATTACGTGTAAAACGCCTCAGACCATGCGGCCAACAAGGCAGGTAAAGTGTACTACTGATGACGGTAAACATTTGCGTCATCAGCTGAGATCTACCTTGGATACCCCATTTGATTACTGACTTCCATATCCTCTGCGCCGCGGGGACTGGCACTTCCAGCCACTAAACCACCGACTGATCACCCCCCCTCCCTTCCCCTCTTGAGGCTGCAATGCTACATAATCAATCTATTATCATTACAGCCCCACCTATGTCACGTATGCTATATCGGGCGGGTAAACTCGTGTGTATGTTACCTTCGATGGAACATTCATTAGCGCACATCAATCATGCGACATCAACTTCATTATTGATGACCAGCGCTCAAGAGGACGTCCTGTTGTAGAGAGACAGCAGCGTACCACACTTGGTGACGGAGTGCACTCCTCGATTGTTTGTCAGTCAGGGCGGCCCTTGGGATCAATCCTCTACATCGGAACCACTCTTAGAAAGACGGGTAAGAGATCCTCGGTGAATTTCTCGCAGTATTTTGATTTAATCACACCTTCAAACGATTACTTGTCACTGGACATAAATAATATGTCGAACAAAATCGATTATAGTTCAAATAATGTTCAATATTAACTTAAAGAGCTATCTCTGGATACGAGAATCGAATCGGAGACTTTAGGAGTGCACAGCACAGCTCGTTAGGGTGTAGTTTGATAAGAAATGCTCCTATTGATTGAGGTGATAGTATTACTAGGGGTGCTAACGCGCTAGTATCGTGTTAAGATAGACTGCCGTTGACGAGGAGATCAAGACTCTAATCTCGGTCAGATGAACTGGGGGTGGTTTTTCTTAAATAGTTTTCCACGCAAATGTGGGTTCACTTACTCTAAATTTAACCTTATCAATTCTTAAAACATTAGCGTAGTTAGTACTTAAGCCCGAACGGGTAGTAAGACGTGGTGCTAAATAAAAAAAAGTGGTAGGGGTAAATATATACAGTATAATGTACTGACCAAATAAAAAAATCAATATTTCAAAATCAATAACTATAGTTTACTGACAAAATGGGATACGTAAAGAGATAACCTAAATTGACCTTTTATTTCCTTGGGAATGAAAAGACGCTCACCAGGTGTCAGTGACTTTAACTCTTAAACCCCTCAATCATATCACCGTAATTATCTGACAAAGCCAAATTATTTATCAATATTCTAAATAAATCAGTGAGTAGAGGCACTGTTGGGGTAATTCAGGGTAGCTACTCACCTTGAGAACCAGGAAAACACGGGGAATTTTCTAAATATACGGGAATATTTGTTAATTTGGGACATTTAACTGAAGGATTAAATTTGGTCAACGAATAGATGAAAAAGGGATATGAAGTATTAAGCACGTCATTTAAAACATGTCTGGTTATTCCTTAATCAAGGTTCATAAAACGACCTAAAATATATTTCCCAATCAATATTAAATAATCCTAATTTAACCATCAGCTACATGATTTCAAATTTATTCAGTTTATTGAAAAATGAAATTTTATTGCCTTATTAAAATTTGTAATTTGTAGTTCTGGGATATTTCAATCAGCTCAGACCAAAAAAATTCAGTTATCTACGTGAGTGTGTTCTATAAGTTAATCGTATTAATAAAATAAAAATAATTATGCCCTCGTTACATATATTTATCAATTTATCTATTTTAATATATATATATATTAAAATAGATAAATTGATAAATATATGTAACGAGGGCATAATTATTTTTATTTTTATTTTTATATATATATATATATATATATATATATATATATATAATACTACTATAAAGCCACATGGCTGACTCACTCACTGACATTAATCTTTACCCACTTCCAGATGAGCCAGTAACTTGAAATTTGGCAAACTTATAGCTTTTAGCCTGTAACCGACGGAAAAATTCAAAGATAAAGAAATTAATTTTAACCCCCGAAAAAAATTCAAACTGTCGGAGCAACTTTAAATTCGGTGTGGACCTTTCTTTGGAGGTCTCTTGTGGCTAAACGATGAGACCTATCAAAAAAACTGCTCTGGAATTACATTATTTTATATCCACTTGCAAATAAAATTCACTAGGGGTTTGGGGGTGGAGCCCCCAACGAGCAAAGCGAGTATTTATAGATACAGCTAATTTTTAACCCACATCTTAGTATACTTTCGTGTCATACGCATATATATTAATTTAGTAGCCTAGGGATCCAAAAGGAAGAACTGAAGTAAATTATTCCAACATTTGCATTAGGAGGGTAAGAAACCATTTTGTGAATGAATATTTACAGTATATCCGTTTAGGATTTGAGAATCGTTACAGGCAATAAAGTATAACAAGTTAGTGACGCGTTAAGACCATGCGTGTTATTAGTTTATTATTATTATTATTATTATTTACCACCGCGTCTTACTTCCGGTTCATGTTATATGAGTATATGATAACTCAAATGGGGTAGGGAGGAGAAGGAAGCACTTTAGATTTAATATACCCTTGTTTGCGCAGAAGTATAATGGGGAACCATTTAGTGAAAACTACCCTCAATAGAACTGATTGAGATTCGCACCCTGATCTCCAAACTATTGGCAGGTCAGTCTAACATGAGCATGTTGCTTTAGATTATTCGGCCACTGAAGAGGGTTGTATGGATTAAAAGAAAAAACTATGCATAAATTATATCAATAAGCCGTCCATTTTTACAAACTTGGAGACTTATTATGCAATGACGTCATACTGGACCAGAAGACCTCGATAGTTTTAAAGCCACGCTTCAGAATCTCGTGGTTCGAATCCCAACAGACGACATCAAGTCTGCAATATTAGAGTAAAGACTAGTACCTAGCCCCTAACATAATCAAGAGGTTTACCAGTCACTAATAATCTGACGAGCGGAAAGTAACTTAAAAAAAAAACACAACACAACACCAATTTAAACAAAGCAATGACGTCATAAAAATGTTCCGAGCTTGGGGGTGGGAGTTGAGCCTTTCTTCTCGTAAAAAGCGTCCCTCAAGTTGTAACGAAGAGTTTTAATTAAGCGAGTCCCTGGGTACAGCAGTTAGCATACATTAGCTGCTACAAGTCCGCAAACACGCTGACTGCGTCTCGTCTTGTCTGCCCTTTCTTTCTTTCTTTCTTCACCGTTTCTTTCTTCATTTCCATCTCTTGCACGCCCGAGCGTCTTCTCGCTAGTATATGGGCTGCTTATTTCATTTTAATTGCTGCTGTTCGCTCGTCCAAAAGTTTATATATATATATATATATATATATATATATATATATATATATATATATATATATATATATATATTGCATGTAAAAGTTTCAACCTTGAAATATATATACATATATATTTAAAGGTTGAAACTTTTACATGCAATTTACTAACACTAATTTAGAGGGATATTTGCACATGGTTTTACCAAAGGGTAAAGGACGAAAGAATTAATAGATCAAGCTTTCATTTTTCTTTTTTACTTTCTCATAACAAGAGAAAGTCATGTATTCTTGAAAAAAAAATTGATCTCGAGACTGTGATGAATTTTGTTTTATGGGAACACGAAGCCAAAAAAATTGATTTTACAATTCTGTCTGTCTGTCCCTGGCCACAGATCTCGAATGGTTTATTGGATTTTGTTCAAACTTGATATTTAGATAATATAGAGTTATACCACAACACTTTTATTTAATCTAGCCCTTCAATTAAGGGTAATTTAATGATAAGTAATTTTATTGAGTTCAAAATTTTTCGAAAATAGCTCTAATGATTTGGTGTATAGTGTACATCTAAAATTTGATTGACATGACAAACAGCACTTTATAATTGGTTTTTAGAATTGAAAATTCGTTGAAGAGTAGTTACTGACGGAAATTATTTGAAAATTCTAAATATTTCAAAAATATCTCTCAATGATTTTGTTCAAAATATACATATGGAAATTGTATGGTATGACAAATAACAATGTGTAATTTTTAGGGGGTACAAACTCATTCATGGGTAATTTACTGGTGACCGATTTGACCAAAGACTTGAAATATTTTACAAATGGCTTTAACAATTTGGTAGTTTGTAAGTTAAATACAGGATGGTATGAGATATTGTCTACCTTATTCAACCATTTTAAGAGAGGCCCTCTCTTATGATTCACTCACGAGCAACCACTACTCATATGTCTATTATTTAAAATATAGAAATTATTTTGAACCCAAGTTAACACTAATGTATTCTATAAATTGAAAAATATTATATATTACAACAACTTTAAACAAAATCTTCAAGTGCGACGTTTGATATAATATTTATAATTATGTATACTCTTTTTACCCTAACACGTAATAGTCTTACCTTGATATATTAAGCTATGGCTCTAAATTATTGGCTGAGCCATGGTGGAAACATATAAGGTAGGCTAGCTATCTCTGGGGAACATTCCGTTTACTGTGAAATGATACAATTATACCTTTATGGGCTCCATTATGGCTCTATCACATAAGCTGCACCATAGTGGAAACAATCAAGGTAAGCCTTCTACCTTTCAAATTAAGCAAAGTGATTGAATAAACCAAATATTGGTGCAGATATTATGTACGGCTTTGGATCTTCTTCTCATTTTATAATTTTATTTGAGGTTTTTAATTTGTACATTCTGAACCGACTGATTATATCAGCACACAAGAATTTCTATGAGAGAGAGAGAAAGTGGTATTATTTTTCAGGTAAAGGTATATGCACATACCGTCCATGGTTATTTTCCATGCCACAATCGACATGGGACCAACAACTTTACTTCCCCTCGGAAGAAGTTGTGTTATGGTTTTTTATCGCTCAGAAAAAGTCAATCGACCTCGGCTGGTTTGAACCCACGAACATTGGTTACTGAGGTGACTCTTATTCTTCTCATGCTTACTAACTAATTGTCATTTTAAATGTTGTGCTATTGGTTTGATTAATTCCTCAGTTTTCATAGAAACAAAAAAGAAGAGGATACCAGGTAAGCCTCTAAAGGCTTTAGAGTCAAAAATAATATTGAAAAAAGTGTTTTAACGATGCTTTTGACAATTTCTCAAAGGTTTCATAAAAATAAAACTAGTTGTTTTTCAAAACTGAAAAAAAAAAACCAACGTGAAAGATGCATTTGAAATGGGGACAGAAAAAAAGAAAAGAAATCTAAAGTGAAGAGAAAAACTCTTAAACAACTTGACGTGTATAAAAACAAAGCGGTCGTATATTAACAGAGATAGAATAGAAGAGTCGAAGAACAGAACGATACACCGCTACAGTTACATCGCCGTGCACTCAAAAGTGTGATATTAATGCTTCTTTCCCCTCCCCTAACCCCTCCTTTCAAGTAGCCACCAATCACAAAACTTTGGCCAACAACTTTATTTTCAACCATCCTTCTTTCTCATGGTAACTGTGGTTGGTACTGTTGCTAACAGATTAAAATTCACCAAATATATCATTTATTCAGGGTTTATGTGCGCTTTCTGAAGAGATTATATAAGCACGCAACTTAAAAACTAATTTAATTCTAAAACAATCCCAATATCCAGTTGATGTCACTGTGGAATGGGAAATCCTAACTTTTAGCAATAAAAAGTGTTTCGATTAGGTCGGGAATTAAACCCTTGACCTCGTTGGTATAAATGCGCTACCTATTGAAATAAGATATCACCTATCAAATTACAAAAAGTTTAATTCATCTCATTTTTATTTACTGGAGAATATATTGTTAATCTTCATGTTTGTTTTTTTTACTAATATTTCGGGATATATGCCTTCGTGTCAATTAAATATTGTAAATCGTGCCTTTTGAACCAACATAAAAAAAACTAACATCTAGTAGTTAAGCAAATACAATTATTATGGATCAATTTTTATTTTTTAAATATTGTTAAAATATTACTATAGTTCACAAAGTTTCATTATTGATTTACACATCAATTATTATGTAAATTATAACTTTCTATACATCGAGTTTGGTACAAAGCTTTTTTTTTTTTAATTTGGTCCTCTTTTCAACCTACTTTTTAAATATTATATGCCAACTTTATATATCAATTTAAAAGTATTGCTTCTCTTCAATATATATATATTTGCCCCTCTTCAAAATATAAATAACTGAATAATAATAATAATCATAATAATGATATCTAAAAATAATATGTTTTTACTTATTTTTTTAATATGACTCAAATTTTTTGAGATTTTTTTTTTGTAAAATTTGAACACTAAATTCAAGGTTAATTTTAACCTTGGGATATTAATTACTACACAATAAAACTGCAATGAAGTTGTATTATATTAAAACTTTTTTTTAATTTGAATAAAATTAACATATTAAAAAATATTCATTAGTCATCTTTGGCTCCAATAATATTGTAAAAATATATAAAAAGTAAATAAATCATCATCCTAAACAGTATTACGTATACATCAAGATAAATTAAAATAATACATATATCTTTTAACATATATCAAAATATTTTTGGCTTATACAGTACATTACTTTGAATAAAACTAAATTATTCGCCAAACATATCTTTAAGTGTAAGTCTTAGCTTTTTAAAATTTGAACATTTCTAATTTTAAAACTTGTGACCTAAATGAAAATACAAAATCAAACTGAGATAAGGTCCACCTTTGTAATTTCAATAATAAGATCCAGATACAGGTATTATATCAAATATTAAATAATAATAAGTAAGCCTACTCATATGCACAGATTTTCATGCACGATCATCCCATCATTGATTCACCTTGTAAAAGGGATACTTTTAATAAGTAAATAAACTAAAGGACTCTAGGTCCAGGCCAAATAAGTTCCACTGGTGTGTTCAATTAGGCAAGAGGGATAAATAATTGAAATGTTTTGAGTTGTGAAGGCGGCTTGTTTAAACACGTCTAAAATGTATTTTTATAAAACCAAACTAAATAAACAATTTACAAACTTTGCAGATGATGCCCAAAATATAGATGGCAATGTTTGCATCCTTATATTCTTGCGAACAAGTGTTTTCATCCATGAAACTTAGGAAAAGTGATCTTATAAACCGATTTTCTGGAGATATTTATCTTTCTTTTATTTTGAGAATCACCTCCTTATAGTTTAATTACACAGATTATGAAGAAAACTGCTAAAGGCTCATTTACAGTCCCACTCATCTTATCTCACACCTCATCACATAAATATTCTGAACAAAATAAAAATATACTAAGTCACTAAGGTATTTTTGTTGTTTTTGTATTCTCAGTGTATTTAAACTTATCCATGTCAGTCTACTGTTCATGTCTATATTATTTTGTTTAGATGAAATACGAAAAAAATTTATGAATATAAGTACTTGGACCACCAACTATGTTTTTTATTTGGATCTCTTGTAAGTAAGTTTGCACATCCCTGGTTTACGTGATAGTAACTTTTTTTCGATGTTAGTATTGATAACATTTTACTAAATTATTATTTTATAATATTTATACTATCTATCAAACCTGACATTTTCAGATCATATGACCTGGATATGAAAGTAGTTTTAGTAAATTTTGCAATTATTCGCTAAGTTCTTCCTCTATGTCTTATGCCGATCCATAAAAATAATTTCTGATTCGTACTATTAAGTTTGGAATAAAATGTTACCATATTTTCTTATTTTTGAAATCGATGTTAATCGCTCATACCAATTTCTCAAACAAAGTGGCACATTTAATAGAGCTATTCACCTTTAATATTTGTTTGTGACACTTTTTTGAGCACCAATAATGCACTACATCTTTATTTTTATTTTTTAAAGGAAAAAATTGAAAGCCCTGTCATGGAAGAAGACAAATGTATATAAATCAAATATTATAATGGGAGCTTACGTAAATACAAAGTTGACTTTCCTCCCCCCCTCCCCATTTATGATATTAAATCTAGGACAAATGCCCTTAATCCTACCCTTCCTTAAACTTACACACTAAAAAATAAATACACACACTGAGGAAATACCCAAGATATATTCTCTATTAAATATGAAATAATTAGGGATTAAAAAGATCTTTGAGTACATTTAAAAGCAACTTTAATGTGTAAGTAAAGTGTTGAATGAATTACATATATCTTATAATATTAATAATAAATATGTTAGAGATGGCGAAGGAGTGACTTTCTAAATAAAATCTATTTTCTCTATGTGTGGGCAGTACCGCGCTTCCCCTGTTTGAAAGAATTATGTCTAAACTAAAGCTTTCTTGATAATGGCGTAAACAACAAATAGCAATCCATGTTATCTCTGTCACACACACACATATATTTCTCTTCCCCTTAGCCCAGATTTTTATTTAGTCGTACAAAGTTTCTTGTTGAAAGGTGGGTGGTATGGGGTGATAAGATGGGTGGAATAATGGGGTGGGGGATGTGGTAGATACAGGAAATGTAGGGGGAGTTCGTGGCGCCGTATCGAACTGTTTATCACCACCTGAAATTGTTGTGTAAGTCTCTAAACAACTGACCCTTCATGATAGGTATCTTGAAACTTTTTTTTTCTTTCGTTTTATACTATTTCCGCTATTTCTCTATTATTACCACTTTAATCTCTGAAATAACTTTTCAAAACTATATTAGATATATGTTTAAGAACACTTTAATCATCTGAACTACTTAAAAAAAATTAAATGTCAACTGTAAAAATAATGTCATTTTTATGAGATATTATAATGAAATATAATACATATTTATACCACAAAACTAAACATGGAGAAGACTAAGTAATAATAAAAAACTAATTTAAATATATTTATACAAAAAATTGTAATATTTGATTAAAACAGTATGTATTTTATTTACTTTTTAAAACATATTTTACGGTTGAGTTGGATCGATTTTGATAGAAAAAATGTACAGATTTAATCCCGCTCCACGTCTTACTACCCGTTTAAAATATCTGCATATCCAAACTAACGGATTAGAGATGAGGAAGGTAGAATTTGAAGGAAATGTACTTGTGACACCATCGTATATTTACTATAATATATTCATATTATGAATTAAGATGTTCTCGGCTTTTATCTAATCACTTGATGGTCGCCTTTAGAGTATATTATATCATATTATTTTCGTGCATCAAATAATTATGTTTCCAAGCGATAAGTTATTTATATTAAATAAAATATCACATTAAGAGATATAATCTATAAACCACTTTACATCTTATTATGTATCGGGTGGAAGATATATCGCACCTCTGAACCCCTTTGCCCTAAGAAAAGGATCATCCAATAGGAATTGAGCTCAGTACATTTTAATTTAAAAATATTTAAAAAAACAATTCCATGGTTAACTTTGTTTTTTTCTAGTTTTCACTAAAATTGTTTTCCAAATATAATAATGAACAGTGAAGAAATCATCTTAGATCTATTTTTTTCAAACTTGCTTTGGTGGCCACGTGGTCTAAGGCGTCACTCTTGCAATATACCATGCTTCTAATGACAGGAAGATTGCGGGGTTTGAATCCTGGTTTGGGTGTACTTTATCCTAAATGGGTTTCCACTCTCCCTCCACACAAATTCGGGTAGACTTCTCTATTCAAACTTTCTCATCCCTAATACATTAGCGTAATGAGTACATAAGCGTATAACTTGAACGTTGCTAAAAAATAACTTTTTCAAAATTTTTTTTTAACAGGACCCATTGTATTCATGTCTATTAACTTTTACTATGGTTTTTAAAAAATTATCGTAAATTCACAAGATATACCTGGGACATATAAGTTTGAATAATTTAGTACTAACTAAATTATACGTATTGTAATGTCAGTAATTTCTCCCCCCCCCCCCATTTACTATTCTAAATCAACATATTCGGGTTGAGTCCGTTCATTTTGTTTTGTATTAATATTAAATTCGATCATTTTTGTTTTAATTGGAACTTTTGAGAAGTTAATCCAATATTATTATAAATTAGCAGAATTAACCAGCGTTTATACAGACAAACGCTTTTCTTTGCTTCAAAAAGACAAAAAAAAATCTCTTTGTTTTATTTTTCCTGAGCCAGTTTTTAATAGATTTAATAAAATCTAGTCGATAATTAAAAAAATCCCTCTTTAAAGTGCACGTGTTTTTGCAGTAGTCTACTAATTTTAAAATGTTAGCCTTCTTTCTGCGGAAGATATCGCTCAATGCTCATGTCAGACCGACAAACAAACACATTCTTCATTTTATTAATATAGATTCAGATAGCAGACTGGATTTCGTCTGACAAACCCCCTTTTAGTCCCTAAAATTTTGAGCTAAGTATTAATTGCTCACAGTAGTTTTTTTCATCGGCTCTGAAGAATCCATTTCAAAAGGTGAGAACGTCTCTGATTGATGATTGATTAATTGTAAAATACTATACAGAAAAAAGGAATAATCAACGCGCCCTTGTATCGCGAATCGTTTCAATCACTTGTAAGAATACCCCGCTCACCGTGTTCAATTAGACAATTTATTTATTTTAAATTAACTACATTTTGTTCAAAGTTTACAAAGGTGGAAAGTCACACAGATATGTAATATTAAACATATTAATATTTTATTTTAATAAATCAATCAATAACAAAGTAAAAGTTAATTATTTTCGGGATTAAACTTTCATTCCGTTCTCATCTTGGATAAAGATAGCCAGCATCCTTCAAAAAAAAAAAAAAAATGCAGAAACCACGGATTTAATCACAAGTTACATCAATGAACCTCCATATAATTAATGATACCTTGTGATATTTTAATTAACATTATGACTCAAGCATATTAACGGAATCCATAATCAACAAACAGTAAGGAAGATTATCATACACATATTGGCTGAGTGTAAAAACAAATAAGGAAAATCACCCTGTCCCACTCAGCCGGAACTTAAACCGTTAGTCCCCTTCCCTCGAAAATCAGACAAAATGAGACTTACGCTTTTAACCGCATGTCCACCGATGTGAATGAAATGTATAAAAAATAACGTTGAAAAACCATATCTACACAAAAAAGTAAATGACACTGACGAAATCATAAAACTGCACATAAATATTATCCATATTCTCGGTTAAAATAGAAACATCACCGGCAAAAAAAATATTATTATGATTCACTCGATACTTTTTTTTTCTCTCTCTTTAACCTCTATCAAACTTTCTAGAGAAAAATAAAAATGTTTGCTAAAGTTTAAAACAAGTTGCGTGGTGTCATTTCATGTTATCACGTAAGTGAACATTGACCTGTTAAGTCAGGAAATGAACGAACGAGACTTGGTCAGTTGGAAAACAAGTTTGCTTTTGTGGGGGTTTAATACATATATATTATTTTACAAGATGTAATACGAATAAAATGGCGAGGTCGGGATACCGGTTCGAAATCACGATACAGTTGACGGAGTGCACAGCCGTAATACGTTACAAGTAAATTGGTATTTCGAGGCACGCTCCGTTTATTATGTCCAAGTAGATATCTTGTACTTTATATTTCTAGAGAAAAAATTGGGTTTTATTCCCAGAAATATTTGGTCTGGTAGATGAAGAGCAGTACCATTGATTGAAAGAACCTCATTCGAGCCCAATGAGACATAAAAATTGGTGTGTGTGTATATATATTATATATAGTGTATTCTTGAAATAAGGGTTCAATAATTCCTAATACTGGTTGTATAGTTACGATTTTATTATAAAGGACTTTTAAGAAAATACAAAATTTTCTGGGTGCAAATTGATAGCCTTTTACTGTTTTATTATTGTTATTTTATATGGAGTGATAATATAAAAGGGACGCGTTTGGGTCACGTGACTTGACGTATGAATACGTGAAAGTAGATATAGTCACTTTACTGGCTATCATAAAAGGACCGTCCTATAATAAATTGTAATGGATCTTAGTTTAAGATAGTAATTCGCGTGTTGAAGTAATACTATATTTATAAAGTTCTTATTATTGATGTAAAAGTTGTTACTAATTTTTCTATAATATGAAAACTGTTCATTGGGAAGTTTAAGTAGATAAAACCATATCAAAAGAAATTTCATGAGAATATGACTTGTTGTAAATTTCTGACCAAAAGAGGACATCAAAATCAATTTTATAGGTACAAACCACAGCGTTTAAATACTCCCCAAATATAAATGGAAACGTAAGAAATTGTTTTATTATTTTATAAATAAACGCTTGTCACATAGAACACACATTTTTTGTTTTGATGGATCATTTCTCATTCATTAAATTTTATTTCGTTTGTATTCTTTTTATACTTGTTAATCCTTTGTTCAATAGTGCGAATTGTGTTACTCTTTTTTTTTTATCTTACTATTCTCCTATTTTGATATAGCTCCATATTCCTTATAGTATTGTAATATTTTAATTAATTATAAGCAAACGTTCAATATTGAATTGATGAAAGTTGAAAGAAAGCAAGTTCACATTTTGATCCTTCCAGATTTCCAGTCAATTTAAAGTATACAAATAATGTTCTTTATTATTGTTATTGAAAAATCATATCCAAAAGGTTGTTTTGCTTAAAACGAGAAAATGGTATTTAAATGGGTGTTTTCGCCGAGTATTGAAAGGAAAAGTTTCCAAGATTACGGTGGATTTATTTCCTTTAAACAATAATCGATTCAATTAAAGTACTCTCCGATTATAGTGAAAACTTGCAGTCTTACCTTGATAGACCTTAGGAAACTAGCATACAACATTTTAGAAAACATAAATTTCCCGATAAGACTTTGGATTCCTTTCTTCATTAAATATAACATGTTGACTTTTTTTTTTTTTTTTTTTTTTTTACAAATTCCCAAAACATATTCGTTTTATCTTGCTCTGGATGTTTTACTTGTATTGACTTAATTTATTTCAAGTAATATTCACATTTTTTCATAGTTTGGTTTATTGAAATTTATTGTAATATTATTTAACTTGTCTTATAACTATTTTAACTTACACTGTTTTTTATTTGACATTTTTATTTGTTCATATGCTTTAAAGTAAAGTAATTCGTTTCTTAAACTCTTTAATTACTCTTCCTTAAAACTAATAATTTCATATAAATTATTAACTTTTAAGCCTATATTTCAGCATATATAAATTCTATTCTAAAACACTCTTTTCTACTTTTGTATTTTTTGTGTTTCATGTTGTTTTAATTGCATCTATAATCTAATTAATTCAATTATTCTTCATCATCTTAAAATATTATTTTTTATGCAACTTTAAATTATGTTTCACTCTATCGTAAATTCTAATTTTATATTGTTCACACCATTATAATATAACCAATAAAGATCTACTTATTATTCCTGAGTCTTATCTTATATACCACCATATATGAACCTTGTCCATAGTGAAAATAATCAAAGTAAGCTTTCTACCTCTCAGGGTAACCTGTGTGTACATAGTATATTACATATTCTGATACCGTAGTGTTGATTCGTAACCGTCTGGGGATATGTTTTTGAACACATTGGATTTCGTTTATCCGGTCTAGGTGGGACTCTGTGTCATCCGGATGAATGAAAATCTGGATAGTCCGAAAATTATTGTTAACCTGCATTAAAACATCACCAGGCTCTACTACAATTCACCATTTATTTTCCCACCAGCAATTATAAAACCATAGAATCCTGTTACAGATACTCTTTACTCATAGAATAGTGAGTAAGTTTTTGCTGTGCTAGCTTTATTTTGTCACGTGGTACGTGTCGTCTACAGTATAGTAATTAATTAATGTCTTCGAAATGAGTTTAAAAAAATAATACATAAATTATTATTGTCCCATACATGTGTTACAAAAAAAAAAAGTATTGCGAAATTTCAGTTCGGATTAACCGGAAATCCGTATCAAAGATGGCGTGACAGGCGAGGGCTCACTGTATTATCCACCTGAACCGCTGGTAATGTATTCTAAGGTGTCAGACTCCCAAAAGACTTAGCTAATGATGACAAATAAATTGAGGCTCGAACTTCGGCCGAGTGAATCGAGTGATTTTTCCACAAGGGATTTTTTATAAATGATTTACCATCCCTTCTTTCCGTTAATGTGGTTACATTTCTATAACTTGCCTCCTCATCCTCACCCCTTGGGTTTATCCGTAAAGTAGCGTCGTGTTTAATTGTATTTTAAATAAGTACAATTGTTTAATTGACTTCATAATTCATGATGGAATTAGTTTTTTCTTAAATAAATCATTTTGCACGTTATTTATTCTTGATTTATATCTTGATTTCATTGACTAAAATAAATTAAACATATCAAATTAAGTAAATGAAACATATAAGTGCGTTCCTTATATATTTATAATAGTATTGATCAAAACAGTAACAAACGAACCTTAAGAGATGGCAGCACTTCACTTTCTTCCAAATGCTCCGAGCGCTCACCAAGAGATCGCAGCACCATCTAGCGAGAGGCAATAGAAGTCTCGGGTGTGTTGATTTGAAGTGGGCCACTCGTGTTGAGAAGCAAAGGAGGGAACGGTTGGAGGCGAGGGGTTCTTTGGAGTGTCCTCGAGGAGTTTATCTTGTGGGAGGTACTTCACTTCGTAGTTGTGACCTCTTTGGACGAGAGCAAAGCACGTCTTGGTAACGAAAACAGTCACTAAAACCCTCAACACAGGAGGGAAAGTAAAACGGCTCGGCCTTAAAAGCATAAAAGGTAAACCATTTTCTCAAGGTTTCTTTTTAATGTCAACATCGTCGAAGAAACTGGCTGCATTAGTGATGGAGGTTTCATTTAGAGAAAGTCGCCTTTCCTGAGAGTATACATGAGCTGAGTTATCCCTTGACAAATAAAACTAATTGATTTATGAATGTTAATAAGACCCAACTGCTAATCTTGTCAGTACCGACTGCTGAAGAAACTCTCCATCTGTGCAACAAACAATACATAACCATCAAAAGTTCAACAACCATTTGGATGGATATAAAGAAAATTATACTCAAGAAACCAACTAGTCTTTCCTTGACCGACTACACTATGGTTAAGCTTCACAATATTTGAACCAAGCAAGGCAAGCTCCTATACTTTTGAGATAAAAAAAAACTAAGGCCACATCATAGTGTAAACGAACATATCGTACCTCTTCAAGAGGCTGTAGTTGCCCTCTCATCCTCAGAATATCGAAGAAGAATAAAAGGCAGCCATAACAGGGGACGAGTTTCCATGGTTTATTTATAAACCCGAAGGGTGAAATTTGCCCAAGACACAGGAATGTTTATTCATTTTGGCCAAATACACACGGATAAATTGCTATGGTTACCATATCGTCCCTAGGTAGGCTTGTCCCCAAAAATATACATTTCTGGCCCCTTTTCAAATTATTAATATTTATCTTGAAATGTTGTGTTGTTATAATAACCTATAGATGTATTTATATGCATATCACAAAACACATAGCTACAAGGGAAATATATAAGTTTTGTGAACTTGCTGTTAGAAACCATAGAAATGTAGCACATTTTTATGTAACAATAATTTATTTAATTTACTACTACATTATGAGAGTATAATATTAAAAAATTATCAATACGCTAACAAATAAGACTTTAAGTTTTAAACTAATTTTAATCTATTTCATTATTTGGTCCATTGTTGATTTATTTGAATAATTTCAAAGCATTTTCCGACACTCACGTCGTCTTCATAAATTAATGTCTTGCTTAAAGAATTTGTAAAATCTTAAAAAAAAAATGTATTCAATGAATGCTACAAAAAAAATTCATTCTTGGAAATCAATACTATGACGTGTCAACTTTCAAAATCATTATCGTTTATTATAAGTTATAATTAAATCAAATATTTTGTAATCTTACTTCAAAAGATAGCGTAGTTTTCTGACTGATGGGATATTCTTTCCATGTCTAATGATAATGAATGCCGTTCATTAGATATTTAATATCAATTCGATAATCAATAACTGCCATTGTAAGCTTATTTTTATAATATTTTTTTTAACCAAAAGTCGTTTAAAAAGTTATTTTCCTTTTGTTATTTTGAAAATAACTTTATTATTAACAGGACCTTACCGGATAAAATCATGATCATCATCAAATGTTCCCAGCTGTGGCGAGGTTAGTTTAGTAAAATGTCTCCATCTTCCTTCCACTACTATTCCTCCTTTAATTGCTTCCACTCTTCTATTGTCACTTTCACACTTACTTTTATCTGCTCCTCCCCTCTCTTTATTATTCTCCCGTGTGGTATTTTTTCCTAAATGAATAATTACTGTAGTTAAATAAGTGTGAAAGAAAATTCGTATTAAGCTTATTTACAGTGTTTCAATAAATACCCTTAGTTTGTAGAACCTATGATAAAACTTTCTCGGAATTTCTTGTTTTTGTGATCCAGGGGCTGTCTATGTGATACATGAGTACAGTAGCCCCATGACTTCTTTGGTGCTGACTGCCAGCTCACAGCTGATAGCTGACGGCCTTGAAAAGTTACCAGACCAAATTATGTATCTCTGCGCTGAACCATATGATCTACAAACCATGTATTTACCAGCTGTCGCTTCTGGGAGTCAAAATTTAGTTATATACCTAAATGTTGACTCTCAGAAGTCCGCTGTTAGCTGTCAGTCAGCACCAAAGAAGCCATGGGGCTACTGTAAGTAGGCTTGACTACGTATTGATTTGATATTCTGAAAATTGAAAAATTACACCTGATTATTAAGTAAGTTCTATATTTACTTGATTGAGTTTATTTGAATTAAAATATAATTATTAATATTGTCATTTATTAAGTAGACTGAATGTGTTCCATTTGTCATCACAAACAAAGCAGTGTGTGGAAAATTTGAGGATTAGTTTTATATCGACTATCGTTTATGTGTAAATTATTACTTTTTAACCTCTCCAATAATAGTTTTTTTTTATGTAAATATACATTTATTAAATCAAGTGTGTCTATTTTTAAAATACACATACACCCAAAACTATAGTTTATTTACAAATGATTCTTGAACAAATTCTATTTTTGGATGCACGTATTTTTTTTAAATAAACACCCGCCTCGGTTGCGTAGTTGGCTAACGCGCTAGTCATGTTAAGCACGACTGCTGAGGACAGGGAGATCGAGGTTCGATTCTCGGTCGGGTGAACTGGAGGGGGGGGGGGTGTTTCCTAAATGGTTTTCCACTCTCCTTCCACGCAAATGCGGTTTCACTTCCTCTAATTCAACCTTCCCAACTCCTAATCCATTAGCGTAATTAGTACTTAAAGCGTATAAACCGACCGGGTAGTAAGACGCGGTGTAAATATTATTATTATTTAAATAAACACATTAATTTTAATACACGTTTATTTACATAGCAAACCATGATTGGAGAGGTTAAAAGTATATAATATATATACTATATTTACATGAAGTGGAGGGTGACCTGGTGGTCTAGGGGTAAAGTGTCGGACTTCAGTGCTGGCGGCCGGGGTTCAATCCTCGGTCCCGGCACAGATTTATCTGATTGCCAAACCCTTCCTTCACCTCTGACAGGACATCTTGTGAATGTGGGGAATGCCAGGCCTCCACCGTGGTTCGGATTCCACGTTAAACTGTAGGTCCTCCATTTTCATCTCACAATCACCCTACCATTACACATTAGCGTAAGTGCGTATAACCCGAATGGGTAGTAAGACGCGGTGCTAATAATAATAATATTAATAATAATACATGAAGTGTACACACACACACACACACATATTCATACCGATTCTCATCTACTACCTAAACTCAATTTTGATAGAAAAGAACTAACTTTTATATTATTAGTACCTGCATTAGTGGGCATGCTGTTTCAAGCGTCAATCTTGTTTAGTCTGTTTTGCCTATGACAAGAAAGTTGGGGTTTTAATCCCGGTCGGGAGTGTACTTAGGGTGGCTCTACACTAAATTGTTTCCTAGTCTCCCTCCACGCAAATCCAAGTATATGCCCTCTACATTCTACTTTACTAATCCTTACCCCATTAATAAATGCATATAGACCAGATGGATAGCAAGACTATAGGCCTATATATGATAAAAAAAATAGCATTAATGTGTATCACTTGAATGCCATTTTATTAATACTCTTCTTCCCTATATTGTCTACTCACAAGATTCCGATCTTAATGTCTGTGTTATTCTTCAATGGTTCTTTTTCAAAATGACATTCCTTAAGATCCATATCAACTGGCGTTATGGGCCATTTTCTTGAGCTTCTTTTTCCTTTTGATCGTGAACAGACCACATAGTATCTTAATGATATTATCCTCTAATACCTCCGCTGCATCGTTTGTCGAAGAGAGGACACTTTCTAAAGAATGACCATAGTTTCACTTCAAACTTTCCTTTTCTTCTGCCAATAGAATGGAAAGGGTTGGGGTGGGATGGGGTAAAGGGAGCCCCTATTGTAGTACTTTATGGCTCTTGGGAAATTAAGTGACCAACCCCTTTCCACTTTTTCCAAGCTCTAATATTATTATTTTTTTACTTTTCCCCAGGGAATTAAAAGTGAAGTAGGAAATAGTAGGAACAATTCTATTTTGTTTGATAAAAAAAAATATATCAACGTAGCTGCAATAATACAATGTCAACAATACTTTAAAAAAAATACATGTTGTTTACTTGCTAAAATAAAAATGAATTCTGTTTTAAATGTAAATATTAAGCTACATCTATATATTACATTTATACTTAAAAAAATATGTTTACCATATTTTTTTGTTAGTACGCGCCTTAATTCCCTTTCGGGTTATACGCAAATGTACTAACTACGTTAATGGTTTTAGGGACTAGGAAGGCTATAATTAGATGCAATGTGTCCATATTTGCGTGGAGTGAGAGTATAAAACCACCCTTAGTACACCCGACTGAGATTCAACCCTCAATCTCCCCGTCGTCTAGCAGTCTATTACACTGTGAGAGTAGCGCCTTAGACCATGCGGCCACCGAAGTGGGCTATTTACCATAACAAAAAAAATATTATATTAATTTATAATGCTAATGTATTTTATTTGGCTCTAGTATGTGCTTAAAATAATTTATTTTTTAGGTATGTCGATTAAATATATTTCATAATACTTGTTTTGAGATAACAAATCATATTTAGCTAATTATCAAAGCAAAGCCAAGCTGGTCTCTCGAACTAGTTTCAAAATAATAATAAATTAAAAAATATCTCTATGCTTATTTTCATTTATTTAAAGTTTTAGCAAAAAAAGTAAATATACTTATACATTAATAAATATAGAATTTAGGGATTAATTTTAAAAATTCTTGGTAAAGTTAAGATACCCCCTTTATTGATTAACTAGTATTTAAATTAATAATTTAACTATTTTAGTAGTCTTGAATACGTGTAATTATTGCATTTCTATTTGAATATTATAAGTACCACTATCAATAGACGTTCCCTTGAAATGATTAATTTAAATAGAAGGAAATTAGTAGGAGAGTCAAAATAAATTTTCTAGGTTCTAGTAAAACATTACAACAGTTCGGATGCATTAATTTATTTATCCAAGCCAAACAGGCGTACTGCCTTCAACTACTTTTGATTGTATTATATAATAGTAACTATTTTAGTTTATCAGGTAAGTTAAAAATGACAATCTGGACATGAGTATCGAACCCGTGTCCAGTTAGTAATTTCACTTAATTGGATTTGATTCAGCTCGTAGAACTGATATTGTAGTCAATCAACACGTATCAGTGTTTGATACAAATTAAGTTACATTTTAGTTCGTGTTTTAATATAAACACCATAGAGACGTTTGATAAAAGCTTTATTATAATTTAATAAAGATTTATAGAAAGTTTTTTTTTTTAAAAAAAGGTGAAACTATTTATCAAAAGGAACTTTTCATTTCTCTCGTGACCCGTTTTCTCTAAAGTTAATCCAAGAAGCGTAGGAGTCTTAATTTAATTTCATGTGGTTCTTGAAAAAACACAAAAACTTAATTTGTTACTGTATCTATCAAATTACTCAAGTAATCCACCACTATCATTAAGACGGATAGGTGTTTAGGGTTGGGGTTGTTTTTGCGGTTGGATTAATTGCCGCCCGTGTACTTAAACTTGTTTACTAAAGTACGACTTATAGATTCAAACAAAAACTTGAAATGAAAAGTACAATTTTATTTAAATGTAACAAACATTCACAATTATTATGGTTTTGGGCGCATTATAAAATGAAACTAAGATAAAAGAAGTATTTAAGTTAATTTATATATTTATAATCCAAACCGAAACTATTCCAATATAAAGGTCTACACTACAGTGTAGTCGGTATGGTACGCTTTTTATATCTCAACTTATCAATAATTGAAAATGCCAAACATCCGCTTCGGTGGCCACATAGTCTAACGCGCTTCTCTACTGTTGGACTAAACTGGTAAAGAGGGTAGATTGAGGTTCGAATCTCAGTCGGGTGTACTGAGGATAGTTTTTCCAAAATTAGTTTATAAGCGTACAACACTAACGGAGATCAAGACGCGGTACTAAAAAAAATTCCAAACCTTCATTTTACACGATGATCAGATTTATAATAATAAATAATAATATATTTAAATATACATTAAATTGTGACACGAAAATTTGCTGCTCTACTATTGAGCTATGCAAGCACATCCGGTTCCCAGAGTCACACTTTTGTAATAGTTCTATATGGTGTGAGATCGTCGGTTACTCAGAGCTACAAAAATATAAGTCTAATTTTCGCTGAAAGAGCGTTGTCTGACAGCAAGAACAGTTATTAGATCTACTTTCACGTATTTATACATCAGGATATGTGAGCTGCATCTGTCACTTATTATATATATTATACATCATATAAAATTACACTTAATATATAGTGAAATGCTATCATTATTGACCGCAAGAAAAACATGTTGGTGTTTGTTTACCAAAAGACTCTTCCTTTGAAAATTTGATTGTAGCAGATACTGGTACTCATGCAAAATTGTATGAGTTATATTTCTACAGAAACGTTTTTACAATAATACTCTATTCGAATCAATATTGGCTACAGATTATATGTCGTACACAAATATTGTTCAAATAGTATTGAAAAATACCACCTAGATTGGAGAATTTAATCCGGTATTTTTGGTTGAGTTCAATATTCTTCTGGCAATGAACTATCCATATCTCAGATGGCCATTATAAAACCGTCTTAAAATAATGAGTTGTGTATGACCGTTGTAAAAGAACAAAGTATCAAACATAGCTTAGTGGTAGATAGTTGGGGCACTTAGTCAAAAGTCTCATGTTTGACTACTATGTCTAATGTAATTTAAAAATAAATAACGTAGCAAAACACAGTATGTAGTAAATATTAATTACAAAAAATTGTGTCAATTATTTTTACGTTTAAATTAACTGCCGTTTGATAATTAATCAGTGGGGGCGTATCCAAGTGAGGTAAATATATTTATTTTACATCGCGTCTTAATAATCAATCGGTTATACGTATTCAGTTACATTAATGGGGTAAGAATTTTTTTCTTGTTAAGTCAATAACCTAAGGTTGGTTTTATGTGATTTCTATTAATTTGGAACCCGCCTCGGGGGCGTAGTTAGCTAACGCGCTAGTCGTGTTGAGCTCGATTTCTGAGGACGGGGAGATCGAGGTTGGAATCTCGGTCGGTGAACTGGGGGTGGTTTTTCCTAAATGGTTTTCCACTCTCCCTTCACGCAAATGCGGGTTCACTTCCTCTAATTCAACCTTACCAATTCCTAATCCATTAGCGTAATTAGTACTTAAAGCGTATAACCCGAACGGGTAGTAAGACGAGGTGCTAATATTATTATATATTATTATTAATTTGTAGTTGGGCATGAACTCGGCCCTTCAGCTGGCTAGTGCAGCCCACACCATCTGGTATAAATCCTATGTACTATGGGAGTTTAAGAACGTGTGGTGGTTCCTTGTTGCCTTCCACACTTAATTTATGTGAGCAGCACAAAATTGCCTACCAATTTTGCCAGGAATGGTATTTTCACATACCTTCCATGGTTATTTTACATTGCCACAATCTACATGGGACCGATGGCTTTACTTTCCCCTCCTAAGGAAGTTGTGCTACGGGTTTTTATCCCTAATGAAAAATTATTTGACCTTGGTTGGGTTTGAATCAAAGAACATCAGGTCCTGAGGTGAACATTCAACCCCAAGGCCACTAGAGCCGATGAATAAGGATTAGGTAGGGGTTGACTTGGTGGTCTAGAGGTAAGGTGTCGGACTTCTGTGCTGGCAGCCGGGGTTCAATCCTCGGTCCCGCACAGATTTATCTGATTACCAAACCCTTCCTTCACCTCTGACAAGACATCTTGTGAATGTGGGGAATGCCAGGCCTCCACCGTGGTTCGGATTCCACGTTAAACTGTAGGTCCTCCATTTCATCTCGCAATCACCCTACCATTACACATTAGTGTAAGTGCGTATAACCCGAACGGGTAGTAAGACGCGGTGCTAATAATAATAATATAAAGATTAGGAAGATATAATTTAGAGAGAAAGTAGGAAACACAATTATGTAAAATCCTTTTGTACATCCGGACCGGGATTCCAACACCAACTTCCCAGTCATCTGAAAAACAAGAAATTATAAGCCTGACATTTAGTCTGTGAACTTATCTTGTAGAACCCCGCTAAACTATAATGTTAAAAAAAAAAACACTCCTGCAGTACATCCGACCGGGTATGATCAAATTCACTTTATGTGGGTTAGCGCCGCTTTTGTAGGAAACTTATTACCTGATCCGGGCGGTATTCCATTTGCATCACCACTGATATTTCAAATGTTCGGTAGTCACAAGTACTCAAAGGTCAAAATGACAAGCAATGCAATTAAACTCCACATGGGCGTCCGATATGGAAAGGGGATTAAACATACCATGCATATTTTAAAACAGTCCCAACGTTCGTCCGCCATTTTGGTAACCGGGGACTGTTTTTACACCCACCACAGGCTACTAATGTCAACTATGTTCTTGTTGGTCAGGGGGAGGGGGTATGTCATTGAATATCCAACATTTAAGCTGGATTCACATTATAGTCAAAAAATTAAGAGCAGAATTTTTTGAGTAAAGGGCAGTATTCATACATTAGCGGTAATACAGTAGCATCATGACTTCTTTGGTGCTGACTGACAGCTCACAGCTGACAGTTGACATCTTTAAAAAGTTACCAGACCAAATTACGTATCCCTACGCCGAACCAGATGATCTGCAAAAAACATGTGTTTAACAGCTGTCACTTTTGACGGTCAAAATTTAGGTATATACCTAAATATTGACTTCAGAAGTCGGCTGTGAGCTGTCAGTTAGCACCAAAGAAGCCATAGGGCTACTGTAAACATGAATCTTCACAACAGCTTATTACCGACATATTTTATTTACTAGTTGATAAACAAATCTATAATAATAATATAACGATGAATGTCTTCAAATTGTTTGTATTGTTGGAAAACGAATAAAAAAAAGGTGCTCTAGATGTACAGTACATTCTTAAGAAAATCAATGCTTAGTATAGCTGGTAGGTTCCTTAAGTTATTAGTAGGGCCTACATCATATAAATTATTCAGTTTCTGCAAATAATGATTCACACTTGTTTGTTTTTGAGTTTATAGAAATTAATATTTTATAATTAAAAATATATGTTCATAATTTATTTTAAATTGTGATCTGAGATTTGATTTTCCTCAAAAAATAAGGGCTCGTTTTTTTAATAGCTGATTCGCATTGTTATATGTTATCTAACTTTTATTTTTTATACAAACTGTAAAATATTACAATATAATACTTTTTCGTAATATATTCTCAGTTGATTTCATTTGAAATGCGAACCCGTGGAAGTATATTTAAAAAGCATGGGCTCGATTAATAGATATTTTTAAATATATCTCTGACATATTTGTGCCTGAATGAAATGAATTAATAAATTTGTCATATTATTCATGTAAAATATTTATGGCCCATGTATAGTACAAATAAATCAAAAGTATTTTTATTAAAGATTATTTTAATTTAATATTATCAATAAACCTGCTTCGTTGGCCACATGGTTTACGGCATCACACTAGTGTTAGACTAGACCAGGGGTCCCCAACCTTATGCCCGCGGGCGCCATGGTGCCCGCCACTTTTTGACCAAAGCTGAAATGTTCTTGACTAATAATTTTAATATGTCATTTTTCCGACAAAAGTCAAGTTTGTGTTTATCTCCAGGTATGTTGTTCTCAAGAAGTTGGTGATTGAAAGCCCCCCACCCCCCTTATTTCCAATCCCTCCCTCTTATTCCTCTTTCTTTGCCGGTTCATTTCAAAGTGTACTTTATTAGTCAGAACTATCGTTATTATTATTATTATCATCACTGCGTCTTACTACCCGTTAGGGTTATACGCACTCGGAACTATCATTCTACTCGCTAATACCATACTAATACTTCTATTTCCTTTATCTTGACATGGGTCTACTCAACTTTGTTGCCTGAATCAACATAAAATTTAAACATATATTTTAAATATGTACCCAAGCACCAAAATGGTGATGAGTAGTTAAATATTTAACTTATGTATTTATTTTATTCTTGTTAAAATCGTAAAAAAGCAGTATTTTTTTTGTATATATTGATATTGACTTTGGTTTGGTGAAAATTGTTTCAATTGTTTAAACTGGTTTTGGACTAACTTTGCGTGTGTACCATTTGCGTTATTTTATATGCGTTTTTTTAAAATTTAATATTAAACTAACAATTTTTTTTCAATATGTATTTTTGTGTGTTATTTGCCTTATGAATTATGTTCGGTTATAAATTTGACTTGAAAAATTGATTGGTGCCCACCGCACTACCGTCAGTTTTGAATGTACTCTACGGTACAAAAAGGTTGGGGACCTCTAGACTAGACCATTGGTTCCCAAAGTGTGGTTCGTGATCCCTCAGGGGTTTCGTAAAATATTCCAAGGTGTCCGCCAAAATATTTCCGTAATGGTGGATTTTTAAGGAACAGTTTGTGAAATTTTATGTGGCACATTTACAAGAATATATTATATAAAATTAATAAGGTTTATGTCCATTATCTCTTCAGAATACTACTCTTACTTTTTCTACACCCCCACCAATAATTTGTTTCATTTTCCACAACAGAAAGAGGCTCAATGATCTGTGGTTCCTGACTTTAAAGCTTCGTTCCATCCAAAGCACGCGATTTATTATAAGTCACGTGATGATGTGAGTAGCTGTTAAAACTCGTAAACAGTGTTTGTAACTTAAATCGGTATGACATTTTTTGATTACAGGAAGGGATTTTAGTTATGTTAAAGCAGCCATTTCCAGTACCACTTTTTTAAAAAACATGTGAAATGTGATAATATTGTGACAATAAAGATAAGAAAATGTTATATAATCTGAACAGGTAGTAAGACGCGGTGATTAAAAAAAAAAAAAAAAAAGCAGTAATAAAAGAAAACGTTTTCAATAAATAATAAACAACGTACGGTGATTTATTGAATATATGTTTTAGTTTTCTTTCCAATGTTTTCTTACATTTTAAATGTGATTTTAGTATTCATAATTGATTATACTATTTTTTCCCGTGTCTGTATTCCATGATCTAATTTTTCTTCAACTAACATATACCTTCATTTATCTTTTAAAGGCAGTTTCCTTGATAATCATGTGTATTTAATTTGATAATTTTGTTAAATTAAATTGCAAAAATATATGCATATAGTTTAATACTACAGGTGTAAAAATATAATTTATTATTTATTCAATATAACAACAAAAATATTAATTAATAAAATAAAGTTATGTAAGCGCATGTCAAAATAATACACAGAAACCACGTGTCAGTAAATTTAAAGAATCTTCTTTATTGAATGAAAAAATATTTTGTACCTATAAAAATATATCGAATCCTTGTAACTTTTATGTTTCAAAATATGTTTATCGAACTTAAAATGGTTCATAATATTTGTTTGTTTGTTATTGACGTAAGAATACCCGATAATAAATTATTAATGAATAGATAGACGTAAAAGTATTCATTCCAGTAAAGCCTATTTGGAAACCTGTATTAAAAGTTTAATAAAATATTATTAAACTCAAAAATATATCAGAATTTGTTCACACAGTACGGTAACAGCTCAAAAGTGAATGGGTATGTTAGGAGCTTATTACAGTTTTTATAACATTAAAGGTGACCTGGTGGTCTAGGGGTAAGGTGTCGGACTTCTATGCTGGGATCCGAGGTTCAATCCTCGGTCCCGGCACAGATTTATCTGATTACCAAACCCTTCCTTCACCTCTGACAAGAGATCTTGGGAATGTGGGGAATGCCAGTCCTCCACCGTGGTTCGAATTCCACGTTAAACTGTAGGTCCTCCATTTCATCTCACAATCACCCTACCATTACACATTAGCGTAAGTACGTATAACCCGAACGGGTAGTAAGACGCGGTGCTAATAATAATAATAATATAACATTAAAATAATAAATACGTCTATTTAATCCATTGTCTATAAACAGTAGTAGGTACTATATTTAATTAAATTCAACACAATTTTAATCTAAAACATATCCATATAAAAAAATCAGCTTATACTTTTATGAGAACAAATAAACTTGTTGGATTAAAAAAATGTAGTAATGAGAAACTTAAGAATATAACTAAGTTAATTTTATCCAACAAAATATTTTATAAATTAGACAAAACATTTCATATTCATGTAAACTAATATATATGTTAGACAACATATCAGAAGAAATAAAATATCAAAGGCATTATATTAAGGCAATTCTCAAAGTAAGTTTCTTGCTCTAGGATTTTGAACGTGAAACAGCCATATTTTCTCCTTTAGGGGTTATATTGTAATTAAATTAGAACCAAAAGATTTAAACACAATTCTGAAACCTCCTTCCTCTTTGCAACAGTAACCTTTGAAGTTTGTTATAAAGGGAGTGGGAGGAAGAAGTTTAAAAACCTTTCGATTCATCTTAAACAGAAAATTATCCACGTAGAAGTACAGATACGTTCAAAAAAAATACATTTACAAGTGGAGTGATTTTTGTGTGTGTTTTACTTGTTGATTTTAATCAGGGGGAAATGAATAATTGTTAATTAGGGAAGGACTTATAGTTATTAGTGTTTTCAGAAGTTTATCATACATTAGATAGCTTTAAAATTATTTAAAGGGTATGGCCGTGGTTTTTTAAAGAACGGGGAGGGACCAATTTCAGAAAAATTAATATTTTATGTATTTATGTGGTTAATTTTTGCACTGCGTCTTAATATAAATGCAGGTTATACGCTTAAGTACTAACCACGCTTATGGGTTAGGTATGTGGAAGGTTTAATTCAGAGGAAGTGTAACAGCATTTGCGTGGAGAGAGAGAGGGAGAACATTTAAGGAAAACCACTTGAAAAATCATCGTCATTAGGGAGTCTCCAAACTACTCAATTACCCCCCCCCCCCTAAAACCCCCATTGCCACGCTACCGGTAAAATAAAATTGTTCTTAAATTTGAAATTATAACATTAAAATAAGAGTATTGTGCGTTTTTATGAATCCATCAAATACTAACATGCATTGGTTGTCATGTGATCTTAATTTCAGATTCATTTATTCTGTTTTAACGGTTACTGAGAGGTCGAGACTTTAATCCAATCCTGGTGTACTGAAGATTATTTTCTATAAATAGTGTAACCAAACCCTTCCTTCACCTCTGACAAGACATCTTGTGAATGTGGGGAATGCCAGGCCTCCACTATGGTTCGGATTCCACGTTAAACTGTAGGTCCTCCATTTCATCGCACAATCACCCTACCATTACACATTAGCATAAGTGCGTATAACCCGAACGGGTAGTAAGACGCGGTGGTAATAATAATAATAATAATAATAATAATAATAATATAAATAGTGTACAGATCTTTTTTTTTCCTAGCCACACAAATGCGAATACACTAAAATCTAACTTATATCTTCTTCTTTACTTGACTTAATAAGCCTTTAATCAGGTAGTAAATCGTGGTGGAGGGGGGGGGGGAGACTACGGTGTGAAATAAATTCATATCAAAGTGAGTTGTTTCTTTTGCAGTTGTCTGTACTCACACGGTCTTTGAACACACATCTCCGGAGGCTATATTTCTTCCGAAGACGTATAAACACTTGAACTCACTCCACTTAGTGGAAAACCAAATTAGAGAACGTTTCTACGTGAAATGAGAAAATTTTAACTGTTCTAACCTTCTCTTCTTGGGCGCTTCCCCCGTTCCCCCCACTTCTAATCTGTCTCCCCTCCCCTAACACACACGTAATTTTCCCCTTCGCCAAGTCATCAGGTTGATGGATCTGAAATCAAATTTAGGACATCGGACCAGATTAATTGTCAACAAAACAAGTTTCAGCCGAATCAATAGTGAAAACTGTCCCAACAGTTTAGTAGATACAGTAGTCCCATGGCTTATTTGGTGCTGACTGACAGCTAAAAGCTTTGAAAAAGTTACCAGACCAAATTATCTATCCCTACTCCGAACCATATGATGCTGCAAAAACATGTGTTTAGCAGCTGTCACTTGTGTAAAAATTTAGGTATATACCTAAATGTTGACTGTCAGAAGCTAGCTGTGAGCTGTCAGTCAGCACCAAAGAAGCCACGGGGTTACTGTACATTAATACGTGCTGCAACGCTAACAGAAATAAAATAAAATAAAATACAGATACGGCGCTGCTAAAGATCTGTGATTTAAATTTAAGTGGATTACTAGATGAGAAACTAGCTAAATAAATTTAGGGAATAATTTGTATAATAAACTATGCTAACCGAGAAATATGAGGGGGTTCATGGGAGAACTACATAATTGGTTTCGACCTCTGTGGTCTTGGGGTAAAGTGCTCGCCTCAGAACCCGATGGTCGTGGGTTCAAACCTAGTTAAGGTTGAAGATTTCGCAAGAGATAAAAATCCGTTGCACACCTTCCTTAAGAGTGGAATTAATTCTTTTTAAATGTATTTATTTGAAGTATTTAACTTGCACTTTTTAAACTTTCTAATTATATCAGCACACGAGAATTTTTATGAGTAAGATTGAAAGATCCTACCAATTTAACCGGGAAAGGTATTTTCACATACTTTCTAGGGTTCTTTTATATGCCGCAATCGATATGGGATAGAAGACTTTCTTTCTGCTCCGAATAAAGTTGTGCAACAGATGTTTATTGCTCAAGAAAAATACGTCGACCCCGGTTGGGTTTGAATCTAGGCGCATTGGGTCTGAAGTAAGTATTTTATCCCAAAACCACAGAGGTTGACTAGTCTTAGTTAAGCCATCAGTCCCATATCGATTGTGGCATGTAAAAAAATTCTAGGGAGGTATGTGAAAATATTTTTACGTCAAAATTGGTAGACCCTTTCGCTCTTGCTCATAGAAATTCGCGTGTGTTCGTATAATGACTATAATCTGTTGATTCAGAAAGTAAACTTTAAATATCTCAAATTATTTAAAGTGAATAACATTAAATGGTTTTAGTTGTTTCTTGAATATGTGGGACTCAAACCGCGAAATTGCATAAAAAAAATAAAAAGCACAAATACAATAAATTAAAGACCTGTATGTAGGTCTAGTAACTAGAGAAACTTTTAACACCACACAAAAAAACTAACCTTTATGATTTCTTCTAATGATTCCTTATTGTTTTATTAATATTTATATAATGTTGTTGACTCTCATAATTAATTAAATTCAAATAACTAATAATAACAATTATTATCTTTATCTGGTATTTTTTTTTATATTTTATCACGTCTAAATATCCGTCCGAGAAATAAGCATTTACATTAAATTAATAGAGTAGAGACGGACAAAATATAAATTTAAAATAAACTTTCATGTATTTTGTCGAAGGGAAATTGAGAAAACGCTTATTAAAATAAATCCAGAAACATATGGCCGGGTTTTGAACTCAAACACTCCCGACACCGCTAAACCAGACTAGATCAATTTAATATTCAGTTCACGCGCTCACTGTTGAGTATGGTAAATTGTATGATATATAAGTGTTTATTAATTATATTTTAAAAACATTATATCATGGAAATATCCATATAAAATCGCAAACGTATTTAAATCCTATAATAAGTATTTCATCAAGAGCTAACTTTTACTTTCTCGCTATCTTACAAGTAGAGAAAGTGTTGTGATCTTCAAAAAATCGAACTCAAGATTTTGATGAATCTTGACGTTTCATGACCCCCCGAATCCAAAAAAGTGGTTTTTGACTTACCGTCTATCTGTCTGTCTGTACTCCAACTAGAGCCTAAACTATTTTACCATTCGGGCTAAAAGTATTGGTATCTAGGGTTTTCATAGGGTTTCCCCGAGGGTTATTTGGAATTGGATATCTAACCCTGAAATTAAGGGTAGTTTACTGAAGGGCGAAAAGAGAAAAGGTTGATTTTCTCAAAATAGGCTCTTAACGATTTTGATTAAATTTCATTTCTAAACATTTCTAAATATTAAAAAAAAAATGCTTTTCGATATTTCGGCCCAAATGACTTTAGAGCTCCGGTCTGATGCGTAAATTATATATTTTTTATATTTCCTAAACTATTTGAGATATGAAATTATTTATCGTTACAAATATGTAGGTTTCTTTATAATACAAATATTTTAAAAGAATATTTTTATAAAACCAATAACTTTCAAGCTATACGTAAATATATATATTTTTTAACTTTTCGAACGCAAAAGGTAAAAGTATTGCGACCGTAAAGAAAATCTAACCTGAAATGTTGATGTATGTCGACGTCTCAAGACCCCCCAAACCCTAAAAAGGGGTCTTTGCAATGACGTCTGTTTGAGTGTCTGTTTAAACTTAAAACTAAGAGTAGTTTAGAAGAGGGTGAAAATATAAAAAATCTATTTTCTCAAAATTGACTTACACAATTTTGATTAAAATTAATATCTAGGTGTTGATTAAAATTATAAATAAATTGGCTATTTTCCTTTACCATGAAAATTAATTTTAAGGTACTTTACAGAAGCAGAAACTTCCGTATCTCCGTAACTATTTGAGACACTAAATAACTTATCATTGCAAAATTGTAGTACTATTAAAAATAAAAAACTTTTATATGAAATATATTTTTATAAATCCAACAGTTTCTGAGATATTGGCAAATATATTAATACAATTTTGTGATCTTTAGTTGTAAAGAGATACTACTTAAGTTTTAAGACAATAATTCTCCAATTCTCCAATGCCATAGAGTAATTAAATATAAGTAAATCTCTCAAAACCCCAAAAAGTTTGTTATTTTTCCTTAAACCTCTTCGGAAAAATGCTTGTACAACAATGATCTATATCAGTTTTAAATTCAATAGTCAATATTTACATTTTTTATTGGTCAAAATTTATAAATGAGGAATTTAATAGCAATGCGATGGCATGAAACTTTGCAACACCTAATAAAATGTCGAAATTTTAATCGGAAGTTGAAATTTTAATACGAAGTGTTGACCCTTGTTGACCCAACATTGATCTTTTTTATCGGTCCAAACATACAAATGAGGACAGTAATTCTTTAAAAACCAAATTATAAAATTTAAAACCGGCACTGAAAAAAAGTTTTACGTAAGTATAGTGCAATTATTTATGATTGGGTTTGCTAGTGTATATTATTTCGTTTCACATATATTATGAGTTTTGAGTAAATATCTCCATTTTCAAACAATAGAGCGAGAAAGTCCGTGCGGAGTTCCGTAACATTTATTTTTCTTTCTTCTCAAAATGTGATAGGAAATTATGTTTTCCAAGATCAACAATACAAGTTGTGCCATATATGTATGCTATTTTATATTTGTGAATTTATTACGTTTGGATTGAAAGCATCCGAGGAAGAGAGAATATTCGAGAATATAATCAACTAAAATAGTTTATATTATTTGATGTTTACATAAAAGTACTTTTATTTGAGGTCTTTACGTTATCACAGAAACACTCAACATCGAGAAATTTCTGCGTTTGTCACACAGTTTTCTTTCTTGAAATGGAGTGTGAGGGGTGAAGGGGGGGGGGTGGGTGCAAAAAACTTTCCCTTTTTAAACTCTTTATTTCCCTGCGGGCACTTCTTTTTCCTCTTTATCTTTTCTTCGTTTCATGAATTCTTTGTGTAGAATAAAAATCGAATCGAAATAGGGTGGGATACAAAAAAAATATATTCGGAGAGAGATAATATTTTAGATAAAACGTAAAGTTTAGAATTACCCATAGTTTGTATTATATAAAAGAATATAAAAATATGAAACAAATTAATGAATGTCAATATAGAATATGCGACAGTATCGAATTAAATTTTTACTTAAATATCTAATACAAATTTTAATGAGATATAAAAGCTGTGATGATATATAATTAGATTTTTTTTAGATTTAGTACAAATTTAAGTAATTGCATAAGTAAAATAAATAGGATTTTTGTTATTTGTGAATCCTACTACATGTATTGGAGTATAATCATATATTCTAAATTACACTAATGTGTTGATGTTAAGGAAGGTTTAGTTAAATTAATTGTACCCAAATTTCCATGGAGTAAAGTGGAAATAATCAATGAAAAACCACATTAATTCTCTCGATTTAGATTCAACCTCGGTCTCCCCATTATCAGGTTATTTTTATCGTTATGAGGTAGACTTGATAGATGTTGCTCAAGATAAATATAGGGTGTAATGAATTGAACTGGATAAAACTAACTCAAGATGAGGATAAAGTCTAATGAGGGGAACTAGATAGATATAGCTAAGGATAAGAACAGGGTTTAATGAGGTGGACTGGATATATCTAGCTAAAGATAAGAATAGGGTGTAATGAGATGAACTGGATGGAACTAGTTCAAGAGAAGAATAGGGTGTAATGAGGTGTGTCAATAAACTTTAGTTCCTAATGCCATAGAATAAGTAAGGAAGATAATTTAAACTATCATTTTATTAAGATCCTCACTTTGTGATAGTTAGCCATATGGCTTCCTGTTTTGATAAATATATTAAGCTAATTAAAAGTTATACTCTCAGTGATTATGCTTTCTAACATTCATTTCCCAAGAGTAGTTTCCTTTATTAATAATGGCCGAGAATTAATGAGCCTTTGCTTTGTTCTCAACAAGAGTTGACCCTTGTACTAAATTACACACAGGGCATTGTGATAAATGTGTTATGGAGGGTAGCTTGTTTTCCATGGCTAATTTAACACCTTTTTAATTATTTATTTAGTGATACATCTGAACTACCACACCCAGTTTAATCTTTCAAAGTTAGTTTTGACAATGATTTTTTGCTCGTTTTTCTAAAAAATTACTTTCTTAAGGTATGCCTATGCTTAGATAAAATAAAAGGTATGGACACTCTCATATATTGTATATATTTATTTATCATAGGAAAAAAAACCAGATACTCATTATAGACTAAATCTTGAATGCTATTTCCAAACCATTTCAAAACATTTTAAATTTGTCAAAGCTAATTACCCTTGAATTATTTTTTTCTAGAAAAATAAACATTACTATTTATAATGTAAAATTATCCTCAGATACCTTTTCTTAGCAAAATATTTGAAGCTATTTTCAAGAAATTTCAAATTTCAAATTAAATCAGCCATTAGTAGATTACTATACTTAAACAAATTTTTACTTAAAAAGAGAGTATATATTTTTATTTTAACGTCAATCACTACCCAGATATAAATTTTAAACAAAATCGTTATAGTCAATTTTAAAAAAATAATTGAATTTTCAATAACCACTCATTTGTAAACGATCCTTAATATAAGACCTAGGCTTCAAATAAATAAAAACATCCTGAAATTTAGTCATGTTATTTCTAGATATCAATTTTGAACAAAATTAATCGAACGTTTAGGTTACAAGCCCTAGAACAGACAATCATAGTAACAACAGAATAATGTATATCCCACATTTTTTAGTGTACGGTCACATTATATGTTAGTGTGATTTTATTGAGCTATTTAATCATTAGGAAAAATAATGTAAATCAAATTCCGATAGGTGTGCTTTAGGGCTATAATTCCAAACAATATAATTTATCTAGGGTGATGTGAGTGTTACAGAGGAAAATGATATAGTTGTGATAAATTGTGTTCTTAGGCTTTCATTAAATATTTTTATACAAATCGTCTGAACATAACACTTGGAATCGTCATTAAAAGAATCGATATGTATATTAATTCTCGCCCATTATTAATAAAGGAAACTAGGTGACCTGGCGGTCCAGGGGTAAGGTGTCAGACTTCTGTGCTGGCGGCCGGGGTTCAATCCTCGGTCCCAGCACAGATTTGTCTGATTACCAAACCCTTCCTACACCTCTGACAAGACATCTTGTGAATGTGTGGAATGCCAGGCCTCCAACGTGGTTCGGATTCCACGTTAAACTGTAGGTCCTCCATTTCATCTCGCAATCACCCTACCATTACACATTAGGTAAGTCGTATAACCCAAACGGGTTAGTAAGACGCGGTGCTAATAATAATAATAATAATAATAATAATAATAAAGGAAACTACTCTTGGGAAATGAATATTAGCATAATCACTGAGAGTATAACTTTTAATTAGCTTAATATATTTACTTAAACAGGAAGTCATTTAGCTAACTATTCAAAGTGAGGATCTTAATAAACCAATAGTTTGAATTTATCTTCTTACTTATTCCATAGCATTAGGAACTATGAAGTTTATTGCGACACGTAAAAAAGTACGCCACCTATCCCTACCTTGTGCTGGGTCGATCCAGTCCATCTCATTACACCCTATTCGTATACTTAGCTAGATATATCCAGTCCACTTCATTATACCCTATATATATTTAATGATTGGTCTATTGATCATATATACAGTAAGAACATCCCTACAGTACATGCGGTTTATAGCACGCTTGATATCTGGCGATGACAAGTGGTTACGGCCATGGGGAATTCCCTTTTCTTCAGACGTGAAAATAACTTCTTGAAGGTGAAGGATTAATGACGGTAACACAGTTATACAATGTGTGGCACTTGGATTATTACACTACTTCAAAGTGAACTATTTCTGTATTATGAGATAAATTCCTCGTTCATTTAATATAATTGAAATTAACTTTGATAATAATAATATTAAAATCACCTAAAAAATCCGTTGGTTATCGATAAACCAATATATTGTTTGGTTATTTCAAAAGTTTAAAAAAAAAAACTTTTGTGTGTGTGCCGCATGTTTCTAAATTGTCCAGGATAGTCGCACTTTTACATTACGAGCGTTCATCATAGCAGGCCCAACTCATCACCCGGCTCACGCGAGAAAATCCCTACGATGAGCCAGAAATGTGTATAGTGTATTCGTATTTGAATGACTACTCGAAATTTTCCGCGGTGACGATGAGGGACAAAGCAACAAAGTTTCTAGTTAATAACTACAGTATGTCCCTATAATGCAGGATACAGATTTGTACACAATGCTCGACTGTGAAACCATTCTAAAATGGTCAAAAAGGGCCTTTTAACGGCAATTTTTATCCAAATATAATTTATTATTTCAACAATGTTTTATGTTAGGAACTTCTATTAATTCTTTATCTACATTAATGTTTAACCAGAAATGATTGACGTGCAATAGTGCTGGTGTAAATTAATGGTTAAAAGCCAACTGTATCACTGAGTGTATTGGCATGTGATGCACGCTATTAATAATATTAACATTATCCGGAGATCTCGAAGCAATTTCGCGAAACAGATTGTATCTTAACATGATGCATCCAAGCAGTTTAAGAATTATCACACATAAACATCAACATACGAAAGATATATTAAAGAGAAGAAAATGATATGTCCCACCTGTGAGGCATCTTTTTTTTCTATCTACTAACTAGCCCCCTTCCCCAAAAAAAAATCTTGTAATGAATCCTGTAAAACAAAGCTTCAAATCATCCATCATGTCAATATAAAAACAAAACTTTTTTTTACTTATTTTTTTTTGAAAATACAGTCCTACCATCACTGTATAGCCCCCTCCTCTTTTTGTCCTCCCTCCTATTTTCATCTTATTCCTCTTTCCTCACCCCTACCCCCCACGCCACCCCCCTTCCCCAACCCCACTTTCCCTTCAAAAACATTTTTTTACAACGACTATATAATAAACTATATACATTTTTGTGAGGAATAGGCTATATTTTATTTTGAAAATTTAATATGTTACTCGCTGATAATGCAGCTTTATATTGGTGAAAGAGTATTTAAAATCGGTCCAGTAGTTTTTGAGTTTATCCATTACAAAAAAAATAATCAAATCTTTCCTCTTTATAATATTAGTATAGATAACACATTCCCTTCATCGGATAAGCTTACACACACTATACTCTTTGATCCTTGAAAACATTGACTCTCTTTTTAAAAATACCTTTTTGATCTTTTTCTATTTTAGATAGATTTATGCTACCACTAGTTTTTTAATCTACATTTTGGCAGGAAGATTTTTCCGGGCCATTTTTGAGACCAAGCCAAATGGCCTAAGTTGTAGATGATTAAAAAAAACTACTCAAAAATCAAAATAATAATTTTGTGACACTTTAGGACTATTTCTAGTTTTTTTTAAGAATCTATGTTCAGTGGTATATCTTTAAAACTCGCTGAATGAAACGTAAATTAATTAATATATAAAATCCTATCTTTACCTGCCGTGTCGTCAAGGGAAGGGAAATGAAGCCGTCGTCTGCTGTAAGGAAACTGGAAAACCATAACTTAAGGAAAAATACTCGGTGCTCCCTTTTGGTATTCGAACCCCTATCTGCCAGTCATTGGCAGTCCAGTCTATTGAGTGAATGACGCGCTAGGTCACATGACTACAGAGTTGGGGTCCAATTAATATTAAATATAAGTTTAAAAACGTGAAATTTCCCTAAAATACTCTGTTGGTTAAAGCACCAGAAAACATTTCAAAATAATATTCATTTGGGAATCCACCCAAACGCTAGTTAAGGTGGATTGTAAGGAGACGCGAGAAAAGGCCACTATTTTTTAGTTTTTATGTCAAAACTATTTTTTTGGTCAAAATAAATAGAATTTATTGCTCCAGTACAATCAGAGAGTTTAATTTTCTTCACATGTTGACATCAACTTATTATTATTATTATTATTATTAGCATTAGCATTAGCATTAGCATTAGCAATGCTTCTTACTACCCGTTCGGGTTATACGCACTTACGCTAATGTGTAATGGTAGGATGATTGTGAGATGAAATGACGGTCCTACAGTTTAACGTGGGATCCGAACCACGGTGGAGGCCTGGCATTCCACACATTCACAAGTTGTGATTAATACACACTCTTGTCAGAGTTGAAGGAAGGGTTTGGTAATCAACAGTTACTCAATATTGGTTATGAGCATAGTGGCATTATCTAACAAACATTTTAAATGTATAGAAATTGTTTTCATTAAATTCTAGAAAACCCTTGACTGATAGCCAATAAATTTTGAGGTTACCATGTGAAGAAAATTAAATTATGTGTTTGTACTGGAGTAATATTTTGTTTATTTTGACAAAAAAAAAGGTTTTGCCATAAAAACTGCAAAAACACAGGCTTTTTCTTGCACCCCTTTCCATTCCACCTTAAGAGTATGGTGAAGTTGCAGGCTACCTATGTTAAGCCGTTTATACGAGTTAAGATTCTCTCGATTGGGAGAGTTTTAAAATCATAAACAAACATTAAGAGTTGTTATGTAGGAACTGAAATAAATTCACAGTAACAATCAGTTAGTAGTTGTGTTTGTACAAACTTTAGGATCCTTAATTAAAAGGTCAAAAAGGGCTTAAAACCATTTCATAAACAGCAAAAGGAAACAAACTTTTTAAGATTAATTAATGGTACTTGTCTTGTTCTTGTACCAATGATGGATATGTTTTACATCATTCATCGTCATGTAAGACGCAATAACGTAAGAGAACGTAACAACACGTGTACGCATATCGTCTTGATACTGGTTCCATAGTCTTTTACACTTAGTGGAGGCGTGTATATTTAATACATGAAACTGTAAAACCCGATTACCCCTACCTGCTACCTTCCTCCCTCACCCTCCCCTATTTCGCCTTTATGCTTGACGATGGGGTGAGTCAATATTTGCTTTCCTAAGATCAACTCACGCACATACTTGCGATGCAAGGACTAAGAAGCAAATTTGCTACACTTTGTGCAAAAAGGAATCAAGAGTACGTAATTAATTCTAAGGATTATTATTGTTTGTGAGCGCTTTCAACTCTGAAATCGGATTGAAAGTTTTAATTCGGAGCTAGTCTTGTGAGTATTTGAACACAAAATTAGCCGATTTTGGTTTGGTATTATTTTTCTTTCTTTAAATCGTAAAATCAAAATATTTTTGTTTAAACCTATAATTAAATAAATAATTTGTTTATAAAATAATACTAAAATACAGATGATTAATTAATTAACTTATCAGTACAATAAGTTTTAATTCTTAGGCCGAGTAGGCTATTTTAAATTTTAAATCTACAATAAATAATTCAAAGCCGATTGGCAAGAAAGGTAAATTTAAGAAAATGCACTAGCATTAGCAATACCTTATAAAAAACAATGAGAAACCACTAATGGTAAATGTATCCACAGTGAATCCGATTGATAGTTAGGTACGGTCTCTCAAAACCAGTTTATTTAATAGCGTTACATTTATGAGCAGTTTGATGGCTTTGAGTCTATACCAAATATCTTATGTTATTAATAATCTGAGACGTCTAAGGGTACCAAGAATGTAAATGGTTTTCCACTCTCTCACTATTTAGATATTCATGACTTCGGTGGTCTTAGGGTAAAGATCTCACCTCACGACCCAATGTCAGTGGGTTCAAACCCAGCCGGGGTTGATGTATTTTACTTGATCGATAAAAAACAACGTAACACAGCTTAATTCGAAGGGGAAGTAAAAATGTTAATTGTGTCATGTAGAATATCCCTGGAAGGTATGTGAAAATACCTTTTCCGGCAAAATTGGTAGGCCCTTTTGCTCTCGCTCATAGAAATTATAGTGTGTTGATATATTCATTCGGTTCAAAAAGTTTAGGATAATACCTTTAATAAATGAAAATGGAAAAATCATGCAAATTGGGGTATATCCCCTATAAACTTTACCTTACTCATACTTACCCTAATATTGTAATTAAATGCGTATAACCCGGTTGGGTAGCAAGGAATGGAGGGAAAAAACGATAATAGTAATAATTTTGGACACACATTTAAGTAACTTTCAAACCCAAAATGTGACCTCCTAAAGTAAAAACTGGAATATTTTGTATTATTTTGAAGATAACTTTTTATTAGTCAATTTACCCACCTCGGTGGCGTAGTTAGCTAACGCGCTAGGCGTGTAGAGCTCGACTGCTGAGGACGGGGAGATCGAGGTTCGAATCTCTGTCGGGTGAACTGGGGTGGTTTTTCCTAAATGGTTTTCCACTCTCCCTCCACGCAAATGCGGGTTCACTTCCTCTAATTCGACCTTCCCAAGTCTTAATCCAATAGCGTAATTAGTACTTAAAGCGTATAACCCGAACGGGTAGTAAGACGCGGTGCTATTATTATTATTTATTATTATATTAGTCAATTTAGTCCGTAGATCTTTTTAATATGTATACTCCTAATCTAATCAACCATTGTACTTAGAAATAAAACCATTGGAATAATTTATCAATGGATCTTATTATTAACTAACATAAGTACCCGAGCCATGCTCTTCTTTGCTTCAAACAAACAGCAATAATCTCTTCATTTTATTTCTTCCGACCACGTTTTTAATTTTTTTTTTTTTTTAATCTGCTAAAAAAAATTAAAATTCTAGTTGCTGGGTCCACATGGTTGTATTCAGGAGAAATTAATTTTAAAATGTAAAACCTCTGTGTGTGCTAGATATCGCTCAATGCTTTTGACCGACAGACAGACAAACTTTTCATTTTATTAATATAGAGATTAATCTACAATGATACGTTTTACTTACATCCTCTACTATAACCGGTATTGCGAGGTATAGTTCCAATTATAGTAGAGGAGTTATTAAAAAGTAACATAATAAATAGAGTAATTAATAAAGATCGGCCAGTCAGTGAGTATAAAATCACAAGAAAAAATAACCAAAACAATTTTTTTAATACAAATAGTAAAACTATGAATAATTCTTACATTTGTTAGAAAATAAGATCGATTCAAGTTTCTTGTTTGCAAATAAAGACCCTTTGCTGTTTAAACAAAGATTCCTACAAATTGAATTAGTTATTGAATGGGGCGTTTGGTTCATTTATCCATAGCTCGGTCAGTACATGTTTCTTGTCTGTTTGCTCCTCTCTTTCCCTCTCTCTCTCTCTCTCTTTCTTATCGTCTCTCTTGGTAGTTAATTAATTTCTTCCTTCGTGTGTACGCTTGTCGCTGAAAGATGCGCTAAAGGACGACGGCTAAAGGCTTCATATTTAATTTCAACGTCGACTTTTTACCTTCCCTCACCCCCCACCCTCTTCATCCTAAAACCCCTTTCTTCCCTCATACCCTTCAGCAAGTACCCTCTCCCTAAACCCGCTCTCCTCTACCTTTCTCGACCCTTATATTTTCTCATTTTTCAGTTTTTCTTGCTCTTTTGAAACCCTCGGGTGTGTTTCGAGTGAAAGTTAAACCCACGATATAAAGAACGGTACAGAAGATGTTATGACCTAAGTCATAAGAATGACTGATACTTAATGAAATGAAATAACCTGCAGGGTTAGAGTAATGAAAAAAATGGATGAAGTGGAAAAAAAAAGTAAAATGGTTAAGGGGGAAATATCGTCGCAATAGAAATTACCCCTGTTCTTGTCGTTTACATTCTATTTGGGCACCTTGACATGGTACGGTTATCAACAGAGATGGATTTATTAAATCTTCGAATCCTCAAATCCACACCAAGAGAAAAAATTATGATTCGAAATTTAAAATTCATATATATATATATATATATGATTCGAAATTTAAAATCCATATATATATATATGGATTTTAAATTTTGAATCATACCTTTTTTCTCTTGGTGTAGATTTGAGGATTCGAAAATTTAATAAATCCATCTCTGTTGATAACCGTACCGTATGTATGTATGTATGTATGTATGTATATATATAAAGTATTTTAAATAGCGTGTTCTGTGGCGGGTAAGAGAAACAAAAATATTAATGTTTCCAGTAATTTGGAGGTTATTAATACTATAGGATATGCTCAAAATGTTCACTTTTGGCCTGAATGCAAAACTGCAATCGTCGTGTCGTAAAATGCCGTACTCTTCCAAAAATACCAGGTGAATGTCGGATTTGTATGCAGCCTATTTGTGTACGCCTAGTCAACAGATCAATATCATTATTATTACCGCGTCTTACTACCCGTTCGGGTTATACGCACTTACTACACTAATGTGTAATGGTAGGGTGATTGTGAGATGAAATGGGAGGATCTACAGTTTAACGTGGGATCCGAACCACGGCGGAGGCCTGGTATTCCACAATAGATCAATTACTATCGAGTATGGTATACAAAAAATCTAGTGGAATCACTTAACTAGAGCCTGGGAACAAGGTCAAATGGGACAAATATTTATACACATTTTTTTTAAATTGATTTTGTCACCGGTCCACCACCGAAGTGGCTCCTACATCGTATGGTTAACCTGTATATGTATAAATATTGTATTTTTAATACATCAATTTATTAAAACTAAACAACCATATATTAGGCGATGTATTAAGGTGTTCGATACGGCATTTTTGATAATTTTCTCAATGATTTAGTATCTTTATCGTGAACAATTTTACATTCCATAACGGTGTGTATTTTAAGTAATTTAAATTCTACAATCTTTATTTGTAAAACATAAAGTTAACAAAATAACTACTCAGATCTATCTGTTTAGGGTTTGCGCATCATAATATTTTGTCAAAATTCACTATACGTGAAGGGTGTGGCCGTGAAATGACATGTGGCCTTCTAATGCCAAAGGTTTTCCCACACTTTCCTGGAAAATTAACTTACCACAGAGTATCTTACTGTGAACTATACCCCCTGAGATTACAACAGAATTGAAATCTAAATTTGTACAAAATTAATGTTTATATTTAGGTACGAAGTCCTTTGGGTGGATACACCACGTCTTAATACCCATTCTGGCTATCTGAAGGTATACATTTTTGAGCTAGGGATGAGAAAGGTTGAACTTAGATTAACTGTGCCCACATTTCATATATAGAGATTGGAAACCTCATCTCGCCTTCATTCACCTTCCAGTATATCGAAATATCTCGATTTTTAGGTCACGCTGAAGTGGTTGAATTACATTTTATATGGCTAAATCAAAATGTAGCCCTGCTCGTTTGGGTTTTACGCTTATGTAGATTAATAATCATTACGCTAATTGTTTTAGGGATGAAGAAGTTTATATTTAGAGGAAGTTTATCCACATTTGCATGGTGGGAGAATGGAAAGTTATTTTGTAAAAACCACCCTTAATATACCTGACTAAAATGTTAACCTTTATCTCCCCGTCATCAGAAGTTTAATCTACTTCTATAGTGACGCCTTAAACCATGCAGCCACCAAAGCGGGTTGCAAAACAACTTAAATGTTATGTTTCCTACATTTCGTACACGTGATTCATAGATTCAAATTCAAGATATAAATTAGGGATCCTCATTTAAAAAAAAGAGTTGATTAGTTATTAGTTACTATTAATAGCACTAGTAATTTTTATTATTATAGTTGACTAATAAACCACTCATATTCCCCATAATAAATGTCTACATAACCACTTCGGTGGTTGTATGGATTAAGGCTTTACTCGCTCAATAGACTGAACTGCTCATGACGAGGAGATCAAGATTCGAATCCCGGTAGGGTATACTGATGGTGTTTTTTCCTAAATGATTTTCCACTCACCCTTCACACTTGTTTTAAAATCAATTTTACTTATACATCCCTAACTCATTATTATAATTCGTATATATATGACTCAAATGTTAGTAAAAATAAATTTAAAAATATATTCTGCATACTTTATCAGTATTCAATGACGAATCTTCTAGGATCATCGAAATGGTTATAGAAACAACTCACTCAGCCAAGGAACAGCCCCTAATTTTCTCATCTTATTTCTGATTAAAATAGTTACATATAGTCATAGACGAGATAGGAGGAATTTACTTTAGAAAAATGTATTGTTTTATTTCTGGTTTAATATAATATCAAAATGTTCAATAGTTGTTCCACGAATAGTCTTTTTTTAACTGTACGAGTGATTAAAACGTCTAATTGGCCATATAAACAAAATAATCTAAGCCTTTACTGGACAAAATATGTACAGTACATTGATAATTTTCCTTATTAGTTTTCAACATTTTATTCTAAAAATATATTTCTTCTGACTACGTCAGAAGCGTACTGACAGCTATAAAAGTTATTAGAGCTTCTTTAACATATTCATATGTCAGTTCAAAGGATCTGCATCTGTAAATCACATATATTATAATATACATGAAAACTGATAACATGGTAAAATAGAATCAATTATGGCCTCAAAAAATATGTTTTCATATTTAATAAGTTATTTCCTATGAAATTAATTTAACTGTTTTTAAAAAGTAAATTAAGAATATCCAATATTGACCAACTTACATCAAAGCTATCCAAATTAACATTATTTTCCCAAAACTAAAGCTTAAAAACACATGGCTTAACGTATTTATACATAAAAGTGTATCAAGGAGAAACTCATGTACTGTCTTTTAACGATTTTGTTTCACACTATAATTCGTATGCGGAGCAATGCTTTTAACTGCGCCTGAGGTCCTTTCAGACTTTAGCGGTTTAAATATTTACTTCCCACCACTACACTTTCATAATGTCTACTCTACATACAAAGAAAACAAGTATAATATATCAACCAGGATTATGCGTCCTGCGTGGCCTTACTCGTCCTTTAAAGCACTTAACCACATCACAAACGAGTCAGGATGAACCTTTCCTTAAGGACATACCCTAAGGATAGACAAAAGCATGATGGACACAAGAGGAGGGATTGTTACGTTGGCCTTTTTTTTTTAAAAAAAAATAAGTTTCTTTAAAAGTCTATTTCGTGTTTGTGTAGGAGGGGAAAAAAAGAGTAATTTACCACAAGGGTGACGAAACTTTTCTTTTTTCTTTGGACGAGTATTCCCCATTGGGTACATCGTCCAGGTCTCTGTTTGATGCGTACAAGTTACTCACCCTCTTACCAACACCCTTTTATCTTATTCTTCTCAACATTCCCCTTTCCCAACGACTATAAACACACTAGGGAAGGTTGAGGGGGATGAAGAACAACAGAAGGGAAATAAAGAGAACTAATTCTCAATTGGGTCAAAGCGTTGCGCGTGCAACTACGCACAAGTAGATTCTTGTGACATAAACACGCGAGGAGAATATTTGTTGGTACTCCTTTGATGTTATTGTTAGTTTATTATTGGTCCTGCGCATCTTACTGCTCGTTCAGGATATTCGAAGGCTGTTCTAATTTTAAATTACGATATAAATTAATGGGAATTTTATTTCAATAAACGGTGACCTGGTGGTTTAGGGGTAATGTGTTAGGCCTCTGTGCTGGAGGTTTGGAGTTCAATCCTCGGTTCCGGCTGATTGCCAAACCCTTCCTTAACCTTTGACAAGACTTGTATTAATCACAACTTGTGAATGTGTGGAATGCCAGGCCTCCACCGTGGTTCGGATCACACGTTAAATTGTAGGTCCTCCATTCCATCTCACACTCACCCTACCATTACACATTAGCGTAAGTGCGTACAACCGTAACGGGTATTAAGACGCGGTGCTAATAATAATAATCCTGTATATTATTTCTGTTGTCAACATCCCTTTTTCTAAACTAACACAAGTCCTACAGCGATGAATAAGGTGTCAGTGGAAAGGATTTTTTACCCACTTCATACTCAGTTTACGTTAAAACACATTGTTTGTTTAAAATTTAAGTTAAAAAAAAATCTTACAATCGTTTTTTTTATCAATTCTTGAAAATAAACTTTATTTGATATTGTGTGTACACACACCGCTGAGTATTTTCAACAACCCAACAAAATACTAAATAATTATTTGGGGGGGGGGGGGGGGCAGGGAATTGAGTTGAATTGAAACTTTCGCAAGACTTTACTGGTAATAATATTAATAACACATGATATTGGAAACCATTTACGTGAAACTAATCCCTCTAGTACAATCCCAAGGAATAGTACCCCGGTTTTCCTATCCTATGGTGGAGTATGCTAGGTACAGAGGAGGTAAACATACACCAGACAGACAGACTTACGGGAGATTCGTTGCTCTCCTTGAGCCGGGTCGTCGAGTCATCCTATCTTGAGCACTAGGGAGCGCTAGTTGAAGTTCTCAGTGGTAACAACATTTCCAAGTGAAAAAACTCAATTTAAAATTGTCCATTGTAAGGGGGGAGGGGGGGAGGGCGGGGGTCCGAACTCTATAGTTCAGGTGTCAGCCAATCCCACCCTCCGCCCAACTCATACCTTTACCCCCTTTCAAAGAACAAACTTTTTTCAGACAAGTAACAAATTTTCGATGGTATTTGAAGATGGTTTACAACAAACTAAATAATTTGCAAACTTTCACTTTAACACAAATAAAGTTCCTATTGTATTATAAGTTTTCTTTTTTTTTATTTGCAATCTGAGTAAGCTCGTTTTAGGTGTTGGTTTATGGGAACGAGGGTAGGGCCGCTACTGGAACATAGCTTTGTGAAAGCTAGTTTATTGACCCTAGAAGACAAATTCTGGTTCGTTCTCTAGTAAAACCATCTTTAAAGTTAACTTAAAAATTCCTGAATGATAGCGATGTTGTCATTTGGGACTGCACGTAGTGATCCCCGCGTGGGACAGAAGCTCTCTCATTGAGGTCAGCCATTTTAAACTCGAGGATGTGGGTCAGGTGTATCGGTTCTTATTATAACTTGGGAGGCCCGGATTATAACAAACCTTGGTAAATATTATATTTTGTACTTTTATTTCCAGGCAAAAGCTGTTGAATTTCCTTAAAATTTAACAATCATATGCTTGTATGCGTATGTGTGTATATTATTGTTTTGTTATCAGTGCTTTAGGTGACCTAATGGACTAGGGGTAAGGTATCAGACTTCTGTGCTGGGGTCCGGGGTTCAATCCTCGGTCACGGCACAGATTTATCTGATCACCAAACCTTTCCTTCACCTCTGACAAGACGTGTATTAATCACAACGTGTGAATGTGTGGAATACCACGTCTCCACCGTGGTTTGGATCCCACGTTAAGCTGTAAGTCCTCTGTTTCCTCTCACAATCACTATACCATTACACATTATCGTAGGTGCGTATAACCCGAACGGGTAGTAAGACACTGTATTTAATAATAATAATAATATATTATTATTATTTTATTATTATGTAATTAGTGCTACCAATTTATTTCCCTCTTTTTTATTTTGAGTTCTTCACTTATTTCTATTTTAATTGTTTACAATCGTTATCAAATTTTGTATACAACTATGTGTTTAGTAATTAAAACGAATGTTTTGTAGGCAAACTAAGAATCTTTAAATGTGTTATTATTATTTTGTTTTAGTTACTTTGCCAATATATCATTTTGTATACTGCATCTTGCTACCCATCCGGGATATTTGCATATTCTACACTAAAGAGAATAGGGTATGAATAAGGGAGGTAAATGTAGAGTAAATGTACGCGCATTTGATTGAGGGGTGGTAGGTGTAAATGTGGTAATCTGTTTATTTGAATCACGGTCGCTTGTCATTTGCGAGAGTAATTAGGTGAGTTAGACTATGCCTCTTTCATGCAAAATTTTTGCTTAGACATGCATGCCCTTTCGTGCTCTTTCCTCTTGCCTTATACAACACTTGTTCACACTTTTGCATCTCTTTCCTCTTGCCTTATAACAACACTTGTTCACAATCTTTTGTCATCTCTTTTTCCTCTTGCCTTATACAACACTTGTTCACACTTTTGCATCTATTTCCTCTTGCCTTATACAACACTTGTTCACACTTTTGCATCTCTTTCCTCTTGCCTTATACAACACTTGTTCACACTTTTGCATCTCTTTCCTCTTGCCTTATACAACACTTGTTCACACTTTTGCATCTCTTTCCTCTTGCCTTATACAACACTTGTTCACACTTTTGCATCTCTTTCCTCTTGCCTTATACAACACTTGTTCACACTTTTGCATCTCTTTCCTCTTGCCTTATACAACACTTGTTCACACTTTTGCATCTCTTTCCTCTTGCCTTATACAACACTTGTTCACACTTTTGCATCTCTTTCCTCTTGCCTTATACAACACTTGTTCACACTTTTGCATCTCTTTCCATGCGTTAGAGATGTCATCGCGGGAGGTACTTGCTGGAGGCGTCACTGCAACTATCTTCATTTTACCACGTCGAAAGAAACGAAACGGCGTTAACTCTTGGCTGAGTCAGTTTCTAGAATCACGTTCATAAGTGCAAGGATATTATCAGAAGTGTACGAATTAGCTAGAGGTCGGAGTATGGTTGGACCACACATTTCAAAACAAAATACATTTAGGGATGCCATACCAGAAAATACACGATTATCGGTCACTCTTCGTCTTTTTTTTTTTTTTTTTGCAACAGGTGACAGCTATCAGAGTTTGATGTACCATTTTAAAATATCGGTGTCATTGATTTCAGTCATAATTCCAGAAGTATGTGTGGCCATCATCCAGTCACTCTATTATTATGTGAAGGTGTTTTTTTTTAAAAAAAAGGTAGCAATGGCTCTAGTACAAAGTACCTTTTAACTGTGAGGCAAGAATGTTGCAACATGCTCTCCAAATATTTGGGGAGTACTTGTGCCCAACTACGGCTAGACGCCCAGCACAACATGCCCAACGTGGCCTCTCTAGTGTGCTTCGTTGTACACCTCATGTTGCATGAAACAAGGTATAGTCTGAACCCACCTTAACACTTTAAGCCATTTGACCTCGATACGGGTTTTATCATGATCAAAGTAATTATAGAAGCCTTGAAGAGTGTATGTTATTCACATCAAATGAAAATTTTATTATAGCTCCAATCCACCCGTTTTAAATGGCGGTTTTAGATTAATTTAATACTTTACAAGATATACGATAACACTGAAATACTTAATTTTCTCCCATTTTGTTAAAGGAACGATTTAAAATTTACAGCTGGACTAGATCCCAGCAAATATGTTACGTTACAAAGTAACAATATATATTAAATTGTATGGATGAAGCAACGAAACATATAAATCAACAAATGTAAGGTGAAATAAAAACATGCAACAAACACCAAGCAGTCCGTGAATTTCCCTGGTTACCAGGTGTTCACTTGTTGTTTCAGGTATAGTCCCCTCTGAATAAAATTGTCATCGGTCATGCAGTGAAGTCGTTTTTTGTTGTTGTTGTTTTCCATATAATAACATCAAAAGTCTATTTGAAATATATTATTTTGACTAAAAAAAAAAGCTATATCTACAGTAGCCCCATGGATTTTTTGGTGTTGACTGACAGCTCACAACTGACTTCTGAAAGTCAATATTTAGGTATATAAATAAATTTTGACTGTCAGAGGGGACAGCTGCTAAACACATATTTGGAAGATCATATGGTTCGGCGTAAGGATACATAATTTGGTCTGTTAACTTTTCAAAGCCGTCAGCTGTCAGGCAGCACCAAAGAAGCCATGGGGCTACTTTAATTACAATACAATCTCTAGAATAATTTTTTTTATTATTACATTTAAAATGAAAATGACAAATTATTCAAGTCTTTAAACTAACACCAGAAAATAATACGCACGTCTGTGAATAAAAGTTAACGTTGAATAAATTTGTGCTTTTACGTAGCTACTTGAGTGCATGCACTAATACAGAACTGAAACATAGCTATTGACCGAGCTTAGTGAGGTCATGTTTTATTTTGATCATTTGGCATTTCGTCTGTCTGTCCATCTGTCTCTTCGGATCTTATTCCCGCGATAACTGTCAAATTCGAGGACCTATTTTAACGATATTTGCGGGAAAATTCTTTAAACCTAGACCGAACAACCTATGTAAATGTTTTTTTTTAAATTTGATTGTCCGTTTAAAGATGGCGGCCACTAAAAAATGTCTGTATTTTGGTTCCGCTATAACTGCCAAATTCCTTGATCATTAATTATAACGAAATTTGGCAAGGACATTTTTGAAACTAGGAAGAACAATGTGTGTGTATTATATTCTTTCAATATGGGGGGGGGCTCAAAAGTTTTTAAATAGCTCATCTTAAGTGATTTAAATTTAAAATTCTAGGCACTCAATCAAATACTAAGCGCGTTTTTCCTGATTTTGACATCATTTGCGAGATTGACGTCCTAAGCTTCGTGAACAACGGTTATTCTCTCTTAATATAGTGTGCTATTGACTAATAGCTACAAGATGTCATCCCACAAGTTATTAACTATATTGATAATCTGTTTTCTATCTGATTTGATAACCAAGAAAACGTTTTAATTTAAAATCTAAAGAGTAATTGTAGGGGATATATGAACTTGAAATTATTAAGATTGTAATAAAGATAAGAACATGGAGAAAGCGAGGTCTACTGTTCACAGAACTACTAGTAAGACTGTAGTAACGATAAGAACATGGATGGAGTGGTTACTGTTCACAGAACTACTAGTAAGACTGTAGTAACGATAAGAACATGGAGAGAGCGAGTCTACTGCTCACAGAATACTAGTAAGACTGTATTAACGATAAGAACATGGAGAGAGCGAGGTCTTACTGTTCACAGAACTACTAGTAAAATAGCCAGGTCTAATTTAATCTAAGCTTAAACACGTTGATATTAATTTAGATGAGTTGGACTAGGACTTTAGACAATGTTATAATATCCAACATTAAAATTCTATACAAAAATATATTATCTTAATGTTGCTTACCTTACTTTATTAAGTAAGATAGGTTACCGTTTTTCAATATTGTTACATTTTATTCTGTTTCTGTGCATACTTAGAGATAAACCCGACCTATTTACAGGTGATTGTATAAGTTATGTTTGTTTGTTACTAAACAAACCAAGCGATCATCTTTGCAAAAAAAAAAGGTTATAATTTGTTTTCTTGGTTGACATATAAAATATAGAGATAATAAAAGATAAATTCTATCTGAACTATGCGATATATATTAATAACTATATAATTCCTCTTCACAAACGCGAATACAAAAAAAAAATTTAGATGATAGAAAAACAAAATTTGAGCGTTATCTTTATTCTAAAACGATATACATTTCAATTAATATGTTATAGTGTTGATTCAGCATTTTAATTTTAACTTTGAATATCACTTTAGGTAACGTTATTAATTTCTCTCAACACCTTGGGTAGCGATAGTATTGTGATTGTAATAAAAATAATTCGAGATTTGAATGGACATCATTGATTACTTAATCTGAATCATGACTTACTTATTTTTCAGTTAAACTCATAAACTTAAATTGAAGGATAGGTTGCATTTAATATAATTTATTAGTAAAGTTTTTATTTCATACCTATCCTTCAATTTAAGTTTATTCATAGACCATAATTTTATATTTTTATAAATTGTAATGTTAATTGTTATTTACTTTTAACCATTACTTTAAACATTACTTTATAGTTGTTTTTTTTATATATATTTGTAAACTTTAATATTCTCTATTTGACTGATTTATATTCAATAAAATTGTTATTTTTTATATTATCAACCTTCTAATCATTACTCGACTATTTGATGTGGAGTTTTTACATAACACATTAAGTATTTCAAAATTGATATTTAAAGTTTTCTTTCCTTATTAATTTATACCTGATAAATTCTACTATTATGTGGTTTTCCGCACCACTCGAACGGATTATGACCTAAGTAATTCTGCGGTTCATTGCCTTAACTAACCCCGAAGTCCAAGGTCAATCATGCTCCAAACACTGGCGATAAATGATTCCATAAGTCCAATGAGTGTTCCCCCTTTTTTTATATAAGATATTATCACGTCATAAGATAATTACTGCAAGTATAGTGTCTGTGTGGATGTGTGATAGACGAATGGATGCATATGTTACCGTCAAACACGATTCCTAATATAGCCTAATATAGCCTAATATAGCCTAATATAGCTAATATAGCCTAATATAGCTATATAGCCTAATATAGCCTATATAGCTAAAATAGCTAATATAGCCTGATATTTTCAGGCAATACTAGTGTTCATCCTTCTTAACCCATACGATGAGTAGACCTTGGGCATGTTTTATTATGCACAAATCACGTGAAAATGTTGTGTGATAATCTGACCTAGCCTTAAACTGGTCTAAATTTGTTAATCCTGAAATTTTGGCCTAGCTCGTAGGATAAATGAGGAAAGCCAACATTTTTTTTTTTTAGGTAAAACCAAGCTTAGGTTAGATTAAGTTAGGTTAACTGACAATATTTGCGCGTGAACTGTGAATGATGAAACCTATCCAAGACCAATTCATCGTATGAATGAAGGTGACCTGGTAGGCTAGGGGAATGTTGTCGGACTTCCGTGCTGTGGTCCGGGGTTCAATCCTCTGTCCCGGCACAGATTTATCTGATTACCAAACCCTTCCTTCACCTCTGACAATACGTGTATTAATAACAACAGCTTGTGAATGTGATGAATGCCAGGCCTCCACCGTGGTTTGGATCCCACGTTAAACTGTAGGTCCTCCATATCATCTCACAATCACCTACCATTACACATTAGCGTAAGTGCGTATAACCCGAACGGTTAGTAAGACGCGGTGCTAATAATAATAAGAATAAGAAGAATGAAAACTAGTATTGCCTAGAAACATCAGGCTATATCGATTTATCCTACAAGTGGCAGGATGTATCAATTAGGCCCAGTATGATCTAGGTTGTCCTTGGTTTGGACGGTAACATGCGCCCATGCGTCAATGAACCCTGTCATCTTGGCACTGGTACCTGAGAGTACCTCACGAACAAGTCGGGACAATATATTTGTACCACAAGGAACACGAAGTTTAAAAAAAAATTTGCAAAAAAAAAATACGTAAAGAAACCAACGCCGAGAAAGCAAGAAAGAGGGAAAGAAACCTCCGCGAAGTAAAAGCAAAGCAAGCCGCCCCCCTCGCTTTCAACCTTACCTTACTTCCTCCACACGTATGAAATATTGAGCAGCAATTCAGACTCACCATATTAAGTTTAACGTCTCATGGGTTTGAAGGGAAGAGGGAGTTAGCCGGTCTCTGTTTGATTTGCGAAAAGTTAGCTACAATGGCGCCGACCGTCCCTCCCACCCCCTTACAACCTCTTTTCCCGCCCCTCTTTTCAATCTCCCGAGGACATGAAGGCGATGGTAATAACCAGAAGAGGGTGTCTAAAGGGAGGAAGAACCTAGGGGAGGTTAGTCTTTCCACGGAAAGGGGTTGAAAGTGTGTGTGGGGGTGTATAGCCTGGTTGATTTTTTATTCTCAAAAAACCCTCAAGGGGGGACTTGAGGGGGTAAAAAAAACTTCTTTATATACACTGTCAACCCCTTAACAGATCAGCATCCACAACACGTAGATTTGAAGGAGGGTGGAATAGGAATTTCAGGCCGACGTAAGATACAAAGGGATGAGAATAGAGGGTGTTGAGAAACGTATGTAGTTGTTCAGCAGCTATCCGTGGGTTTGGGGGTGTTCAAGTTGTTTGAATTGGATCGAACTTTATTTCTTAGTGAGCAGGCAATATATTGGTTTAATTTTTTTAAGTTGTGAGGAATATTATTTTATACAAAATATTAAAAGGAAACGAAAAGTCAGTAGAATTATTTTAATATTCCTAAAAATAATGCTTTTCATCAGATATGTGAGCAGACTATCCTTGAGTCAATAGGTCAAAGTTGAGGCCCTTCCAAAAGGTCAGATTCAAGCACAAAACTTTTTTTAGACACTTCTTGCCACCGATAGCTTATAATTGAGTTTGACTTAGGTTTAAAATGGCATTCATTAAAAAAAAAAGTAAACTTTCTGGAGTGTAGATACAATAAACGATCAACATGTAATAGTTATCGTCAATAAAATAAATTAACCCATGATCTTAGCGTTTTAAAATGGGCTATTGCTTGTCGCCGAGTTTACTAGTGCTGGTTTAATGATGTCGTAGCTGTGCAGTGGACACACTAAATTCAACCCCTGTGACTTTAGTTTTTCTCTTTTTAACCTGTACGTAAAATACGATAGTCTACCCTTTTTTAAAAATAAATATCTTTGATATAATTTTCTGTAATTAAAACTTTGGGAGATGGTAAAATTTGTGTTATCCTCTTTCATCTTTAGGTTTAGAAAAAATTCACAACTTTAAACAAGTTTCTTAGACATTATGGTTTTCGTATTTGTTTCTTATATCTTAGTTAGTCAAAGGAGTCAGTTTTCTATATATTTATTTCTATGATAAAATCTGAATAACAAATTCTATAGCAGCATATTAATATGTATTAAGGCTCTTGCTACTGCCTTACACGCTTTGTAGATGTATTATTAAATATTGTTTTTTAAAAAAAGGTATATTAATTTAATATTAAGTTTGTAGCTTTTACTATCTACACTAATGACTTAGTAATAAAGAAGAGAAGGGGGATAACCTCTGATATCGATACGATACGATACGATACTAACTTACTTGTTTACTCCATTTTTTACAATAATATTAGTTTTTTTTAAAATTTTACTTTTTGTCTAAGAAACAACTTAACGCCTCTTTCTGCGTGCCCATAAGTGAAAGTGATTGCCATATTTATCATAATATTTGGAAAATCTTCCATTTATTTGTAGCTGCTTACACAATTAAAATGCCAATTAAAAAGCTAGAGATTGACACAATCTCTGCACTGATATGTCATGACATGGTGCAAAGGAATGAAGGGGGAAGTAAATAAATTATGCACAAAATGTACTACTCAGCTAAACAATAATTGACGAACGGAAAGACAAATTTATTTAGATGTGGTGCAGATTTTTTTTTTTAGCACCGTGTCTTACTATCCGAATTTAACTACACTTATGACCTTATGATTGTAGCTAGAGAAATGCCCGGCACTTGCCGTATGATATGACAAATAATATCAATCATACACATAAAATAGAATAACGTTTGCATGAATATTAAATTATAACTCTCTTTACCTCGTTATCATTAATCTCTCGCAAGATCTTGTCATGCTATGTAACGTAAATAATGAATATATGTGAATTAAAGTGTCAATAAGCCGAATATTGCATTATTGAGTACAACCGCCATTGTTGTATGTGTTTCAATGGTGACCAAACTCTTAAGCAATGAATCTTTCGTTGTTAGTTATCTTATTTGAAAGATCTGTTCCTCATTGATTGATCGAAATGACATGACAACCAAGAGGGAGACAACACTCTTTGAGTTGGCGACTAAACAAGATTTAAAACGAAACTCTCTCTCTCTCGCTCTTTCTTACTAGCCATAAGGTGGACGTGTCTTGATTCCCGGGCGTAGACCTTGGATGCCGTGTGTACCTCTTGAACTTGTCGAAAATTACAGTAGTGATCAGTTATTGAATTATAAAGAAGATAGTATGTCGTGCGAGCATCGAATATGGACACGTTAGTTAACGTAATGGCTAGTGTCAAGGCTGTTTTCTTCAAATCACTTCTTAAGAATCATTTTGACCAAGTGAGATTAGTTTCATAAATGAAAAGTGATATAGTGGTTAAGGTAGTTAGTGAATTTCTATTTTATTCAAACCCTCATCGTATTAGTCTTAAGGCCAGTTCACACTGAAAACTAAGCTAAGATATTTGCCTTGCTAACTGTTTAGAAAAGTAGTGGACCATTATATTTAAATGTATTGCTCACACAAAAAGCAAAGATACGCTTTGCTAAGCCACGCTATGCTTTTACTATTTCTGGCTAGGCAATTCTTCCATCTTGAGCCATTTTACTTTGCGCATGCGCATAACGCAGCTTGGACTACGTGTTGAACAGATGTAGTGCTGGATTGTTCGAAAATAACCCAAAAAGTTTTAAAGTTTGGTTTTCCGTTTGTTTTAGGTGTATTTAATTAATATTCCATTACAATGGAAGCGTTAATTGAACACGTTAAACCTACAAATTATAAACTTTCTTCCTCTTCTAAGACAGCTGCTAATAGCAGCAGCTCCTCTTTCTCAGTACTATCATCTGAGCTCAAACGAGACATTTTGGAGAATGTCAGAACTTAACTTCACTGGAACCCGACTCAGTGGCGAAGTTGGCTAACGCGCTAGTCGTGTTGAGCTCGACCGCCGAGGACGGGGAGATCAAGATTCGAGTCTCGGTCGGGTGAACTGGGGGTAGTTTTTCCTAAATGGGTTTTCCACTCTCCCTCCACGAAAATACTGGTTCACTTCCTCTAATTCAACCTTCCCAAATTCCCAATCCATTAGCGTAATTAGTACTTAAAGCGTTTAACCCGAACGGGTAGTAAGACGTGGTGCTAAATAATAATAATAGTATTAATAATAATAATAACTTCACTGGAGCATACCATAAAGAAGCCGCAGAGAATTCAGGAGGTAAAAGAGGAACCTTAGCTTAGCGTTGTGTGAACAGGCCTCTATGGTGTAACGCACCACAATCATGTTAGACTGAAATGGCTGGTCACGGTGATATCGGAGTTTGAATACCGCTTGAGTGTACTTAAAGTCCGTTCACTGTAGGAATTGATTCCTGAAAGGCCTTTTTCCCTACCATAAATCTATTATATAGTAGGATATTGGTAAGCCCTTTAGGAAAAACCATTCTACTCCACGAAAATGCGAACACTCTAAAATATTACCTTGCTTATCTTTATTAACTTATTATTATAATGTTAGAGTACTCTTCCGAAAATTACTGAAACCCCGTGCAAAAAAGAAAAAACACTACATATTATTATTATTATTATTATTATTATCACCGCGTCTTACTACCCGTTCGGGTTATAAGCACTTACGCTAATGTGTAATAGTAGGGTGATTGTGATATGAAATGAAGGACCTACAGTTTAACGTGGAATCCGAACCACGGTGGAGGCCTGGCATTCCCCACATTCACAAGATGTCTTGTCAGAGGTGAAGGAAGGGTTTGGTAATCAGATAAATCTTTGCCGGGACCGAGGATTGAACCCCGGCCGCCAGCACAGAAGTCTGACACCTTACCCCTAGACCACCAGGTCACCTTAACTTTAAAAAAAATATATATTATGTTGATTAGATATGGCTTACCTCTTTTGAGTTAAGATAACCTATCTTTTGAAAATAAATCCGAACCCTTCAATTTCATTCTTGATATGATATTGAAAAAAAAAAATTACCTAAGTGTTCTTTTATTGAAAACAGTTATTTTTTTTTCTTTCGATATAACAATGCTGGTATCGAATGTACGTGTCATTACGGGGCTTCAGTTTTACTGTTATTCGAGATAAACAATCGTACATAGGACATTCCTATCACGTTCGTCTATCCAATACATGAGTTTTAAAATGAGGGGCAATGGGGGATAGCGAAGGGGGTTGGAGGGTGCGGGGTGCTTTACGAGAGGGTTCAAGGGGCAAAAGCTCTCTAGCGATGTTAAATTCTCATTTCCATTGTTCTACAATCACAGAAGCGTGATCAGTATTGCTGTTGCGTGTGTGTGTTTTTTTTTTTTAAACAACTACAAACAAAGCCTTCATATTGAACAACATACTATTTGGTTTTAAAAAATATGAAATTTATTATTAAATATGAATACTGTGATCTTCAGAATATACCTTTTTTTTTTAAATATTTCACGATTATATTTCACGCTCCCAACACGATTTTAGAAGGAATATAATTTTCATAGGTGTATTTTTTGATGTGTATGAATATAAAGTATGAGACTAGCAAATATTTTTATTTCATACATATTGTTTAATTTAATAAGTATATTAAAAAAATCACACAACCACTATATATTCCTTTGAGAACAAATTCCATATTAAGGTCGTGGAAAATATTTATTGTAAGTTTTATGTTAAAAACTACCGTTTCCTACCCTCATAGATATACGCAATTAATAATTACACCAATTAGGTGGGAATTAGAAAGATATAATTCTAAATCCTGTATCCTCATTTGCGTAGCAAGGGATAAAGAGAGTGGGAAACCATATAGGGAAAATTACCCTCAGCACACCCGACCAAGATCTCAACCCTCAACTCCCCACCGCTGGTTAACCAGACTAGATGAGTTTTACGTCTATTCCGCGTGCCCACTGGCACGAGTAATTATATCATAGTTCTAGGAAAATTCAAAATGATGAGATAAGGCATCAAACAATATTGGGATTAAATTTTTCAAGTGATAAGCTTGCCTTATCTTTGTTTTTAGGAATATATATTTTTAACATTGGAATACAGATAGTATACTATTTATTAAATTATGCGTGGAGTAATTATTTAAATTTGATTTGGTTAAAGTTTGTAATTTTTTTAAATCAATTATTTCTTCCTGATTATCCAATAAATATGCTGAAATATAATGTTCAATAATTAATATTAGCAAATTTATTTCTAAACTTTTTTTTTTATTTCGTTCCCCGACTGTAACGCCACACAGCTATGCTAACCTTGCATGTGTGACTAATGTGAACTAAGAGTTAGAGATAGAATAGGACAAGTAGAAACATGTAGTGAGACCAGATTTCCGACTGTAGCGCTACTCAGCGATGCTAACCTTGCATGTGTGACTAATGTGAACTAAGAGTTAGAGATAGAATAGGACAAGTAGAAACATGTAGTGAGACCAGATTTCCGACTGTAGCGCTACTCAGCGATGCTAACCTTACATGTGTAAATAATTTGAACTAAGAGTTAGAAAAAGTAAAGTAGAAACATGTAGAGTGACCAGTTTACCGACTGTAGCACCTAACAGCAGGTTGAAATGTAAACGTAGCCAGGATATAACTCTCCAAGCGCTAATATAAAAGGGTTGTACATATTTCCCCTTGATCCCTCCTGGTGTACACAATGTTCCGAGATAACATTTTGACAGAACAAACGATACATTTATCGAGAGTGTTCCACCTCTGATAGCTTGAACTAGCATTTCCAACACACACATACAATGTTGGTGCCGATATGACAAAACACAATCGTTTCAGCGCGTTGATAACTCTAGCGCATGTACTACCGTCATTACAAAAGACAATTCCCTTCGCGATGCATATTAAAATGAGCACGTGTAGATAGCGTTATCCAACGTATTGTTTTGCGTGGAGGTATGGTCGTCACACGATGGTATGACCATTGACAGGGTAAACACTGGTGAGACTGAAACTTAACTGGATCCCAAGCCACAGTTGATTGAGTAGGTATGGTTTTAAAATTTGTTAAGTTAGCTAACGGGTTTGTAGTAACACAATCTTTAAAATAGCTGGTAAATTTTCCTTTCGTGATTAAAAAGCCTGTGGATTTAGATCCGACATACACTTTTTGTATAATGGAAGTAATATAGAGTATTACTTATTTTAATGTTATTCAAATATGGCCGCATGGATTAGGGTGCTACTCTCGCAATAGACTATACTATCAATGATGATGGGATCGTGGTTCGATACCGATCGGGTGTACTGGGGGTGATTTTTCCTAAATAATTTCCCCACACAATCCATGAAACTGCGGGTACACTTCCTTCTAAATTCAACCTTCCTCATCCCTAACACATTAGCGTAATTAGGACATAAACTTATAACCAGAGTGAATAGTAAGATGGAGTGCTAAACAATAATTTTTTTTAAATAAATTTTGGGTGGTAAAATTGTAGGAGTCTTGAAAGTGCTCTTCGTAGTAACCATCAGTACTATGTCCAGTAATTAACAAACCTTATAAAATAATACACATTATTTTAGAACCCTGTCTTACTACCTGTTCATATTATTACGCAGATCTATTAATGTTATTTATATGCTTCCCACAATAGCTATTAATGATTTAATACAAAATAGTAGAGATAAGGAGAAAAATTAAGATTTTATGTTCCAGTATTCCCGTGCAAAAAGGATTAAAAAAACACAGTGGAAATTACAATATTCGAAAGTCACCTTTTGGATTTAAAACACTCCTTTTAAATTACATGTAGAAAGCCACTTTCAGTGTTCTAATTTAAAATTAGAACCAATTCAAATGTTGATCACCAGATTGATGTTTTTATTGAATTTGCGGTAGTTATTTTAAAATAGTTACTATTACATGACCATACTGTGACCCAAACAGGATTACATGATCCATATGGGTAAAATTATTCTTGTTATGAAGGCGAGTGTAAAAACATAAATGCAAAATAATATACACAGCTTGGAACCTATGTTAGATTGTAATCAAGACGCAACTTCTCAATAAAAATGACTCAAGACAATTACTACTGCAGTTTAATTCTTATTGGAAGAGCCTTAGCTGATTTTACAAAATGTATTAGATTTACTTACACGTCTTCATACGTCAAGTTACTTGATTTAAAGCTGCCATTTTGATAGAATTTTGAATGATATATTTTTCATATCTTCCAAAACCAATCCCTAATGTATTTATATTATATCTTATTTGACTTAAAATAGTGGATCGAATTAATACGACTAGCACATTGCAGCTGTCTTGTTGGTTGAAATGTATGTTCATAGTTTATTCTAAATACAAAGATACATTTTCACAGCAGAAATTATCCCAGATATGAGGCCCGGAGTTGATTCCCGTCATGGATTAAAAAAAACTATAATTTGTGAAGCCCGAGTATTACACTATAGCCCAACTACGTCACATTGACAATCTGGGCTATGGGTGCTTTGTATTTTATTTAGTTTAGTTTGCTTGCAAGTGATGTGCTGATTTAACCAGTTGGTTACAAAAAAAAAAAGGAAATTTTAATTCGCCTTCAAGAACACACACACACCAACGTCACAGTTCTTATCATTATTTACATAAAAATTTTAATAATCAACCCAAAATATGTATCTTCATAGAACATTTAAATTCCAGATTTTTTGTAACTATACAATATTTAGTAAGCCCTTATATAAGATAAATAGAAAGCCAACTCAATATTTATAACATTAGTTATGCTGTATTTCAGACTACACTATCACTATGACTCCAGAGGTGGTTTGTTTTTCGCATTTTTACTCTTCTCCTTCCAAACGTTAAAAACACACGAAAATACGTGAGAAGATTTTTTTTAAACCCAAGGGTTTCACATTAAATTATTTAAATATCCTCAGAATTACGAATGTGCATCAAATCGCTAAGTCCAACCTGTTTCTTTATTTATTATTTAAAAGGTGAAATTTTAAGCTCATACCTTACGTTGATGCTTTTTTTTTAAATATTCAGAAACCTTCTAGAATCTCGAGGTTTGAACTCCGGGAGAGAACGCGAAGTGAAGTTGTTATTTTGAGTGGCAGTTTAAAGTTTCAAGTGATTTAGTTGGAAGGAATATAAAATGTGACTATGAACAAGTACTGGCTTGAGGAGAGGTTAGAGTAAGTGAACGGAAGTGTTGGTTGAAAATACTCTCGGTAAAAGTAATTTGCATCGAAGCCACAAACCGAGTTAAGCCCGTAGGGGCTACGCCGATTAAAACCATCACTAATTCAGAGCTCAATACTACTTCCAGTTTTGTGATGTGCTCGAGAATATAAAATAAGTACATAATCTCCAGTATCTAGGCGAATGACTACGCCTTAGTGGATAATGCTGGTCTCGGACGCTAAGCGGCTTTGTGTAATACTAGATGAGGTACTGTTCACAGATAGCACTGTTTTACTCAGCTTGGTGGGTGCTTAATCGATCACACTGAAGCAAAAATTATTTTTCTAGACAAGGAAATCAAATTACAGTATAATGGCCATATCTTCGTGTTTTAAAAGTTGGCTAAAACATTTATCAAATTAAAAATTATAGTAAATGTATGATTACTAGCATTTATGACAAATTGGTTTTATAATAGCATGATAACAATTGGTTATACGGCCGTGTAATCAGTGTGGTTAGATTAATAATAGCAACACTAATAATAATAATATATTTAACGTACATTTTTTGAGTTCAACATACACATTTTTCACGATAAAATAGAAATGTTTTCCAGGGTGGAGGAAAAATGCAAAAAAAAAACTACACTAGGTTTAAGATGGTACAACCACATGCTTTGAAGTTGCAAAGTGTTTTTAAACATTGATGCGAAAAGGAAAGAAAGGAAAGAAGTAGTCAGGCTAGGAATGATAATGCAAAGGTTGAGAAAACAAGCGGTGAGAATGCAAGGTAGGTAAAATCAAGAGTTAAAAAAAACCATGCTGGGATAGTGGGGCCCAGGAATCAAAAGCTAGAATTGTAAGGTATGTAAAAGCAAGGAATAGGGATACACTAGAAGATCTGAAAGGGGGAGGGACCCTATGGTTAAAGGGAATAAATAGATAAAGGAGGAAATCCTATAGGGAGGAAATGAGGGAACTCTATCCACACGGTCAAGAAAGGAGGTAACACTAGCGTTAACAGCAACACGGAAGGAACCACATTTAAACCTCATCATTTTAACCTCTCAATTAAACCTCCAGTTTATATCTTTTACCTTTTTGCGTGTACTCTTGTGGGTTCTACCTCTGAAACTTCCACTGCCCCTATGTCAGTCTCGGCTGGATTCTCTACACACAACCTCTCCCTATTAAGGTCTCCCCTTATGGTCAATCCTCAGGAGATATTCCACAAGTCCACAAGCTAGATTCCTCAGGGACCACATTGACTCCAACTACATCTTATCGACCCAGAGTTCAACACCTCTACCTCAGGTCCTCCAGGAATAGCACTTGTCCCCCCTCTATGTAGATCTTCCTCCTCAACACTGATGTTTGACAAATTCCCGTATAACAACTTTCTTAATTAGATTGCATTGCTATGGTCCAATTCTAGCTAATCTGTCATGGGCCGGCTCATATAATCCTTTAAAATGAAGAGAATATCTGTTGACAAAAATAAACAAGGACCCACACCCGTGGCTATTGAGTAATAATTGGCCATGGAATTATAGCATTCAAATAACTACTGTGCCTAATATTTTGAAGTCAATTTTCAATATCAAATGTCCAAGCAATTTAAACAAATAAGCCCATCATTATCATCTATTATAATAGTATATATAATAATGGGTTTGGTGTGGTGTGATGTTATATCTTCTTTCTTGTCTGATGAAGGTGTTACGTTTTCCGAAGTCCTGAGACGATTTTCTGACGTCCAGAAATTATACCATATTTAAGAGGTTGATTGGTGTTTCAAAGTAGTATTCACGTCAAAAGGGATATTCCTATAGGACTACAAGCCTTACATCATAAGTTTTTGCCATTTAAAGTATAATAAAACTATTAAATTAGCATATTTTTTAAACGATGTTTCGCGTGAAGGGATGGAATCATGAGATGAATTAAATGGTTACAAATATAGGTCTTATGTTAGAAGATATACCGTAATTGATTCTAAACAAGTTCTAGAGATACTAGGCAGTCATGGACCTGGGAGGCATGGTACAATTATTTTTTAATGCTATTATTATTATTATTATTATTATTATTATTATTATTATTATTATTATTATTTATATAATCACATGATCCAAAGAGTTTAAATTCATTTAGAGGACTATGAATTTCTAAATTAATATAGTAAAATTTCTACAAATATTTGTTAAAGATGAAATAAACGCGGTTAGCGGTACAATGTGGATCTTTCCGGATAATTATGTAATACTTAAGTGTTATAATATATTAAACACTCAAAGGAGTACATGTTAACCACTAATGTGAAAAAAGGGAAATAAAAATATATATTTTGAGGGAAATAGAAAATTATTCATTTCACTGAGGACATAATAATTAGGTGCTTTGGATCACACATGGGTTTTTTCGCCATAAAAGATCCAGGTGTAAAAGCTTGAAAACTAGTCACGCAAGCAAGTTCCTCTTTCAAGTGGGCGAAACTAGAAAGGGACAAAGTTCGTCATACCCTACTCCTCCTCCACAATATATAATAAAATCTTAAAACATAAACATGCAAAGCATTTCATAATGTAAGATACTCATGATTATGATGCATAAGCTATATTTAAATCCCAGGTTTACAACTGAACTGATATTCATGAGGTAACTCTTACAACTTCGCAGATTAAAAGTGACCATGAAATTCACAATTGCAAGAAAGGGAAATAAATAATAATTATATACCATACATTATAAATAATAATTATATTCTATACATTATAAATTAAAATTTATGGGTACGCCATTCCTCCTTTCTATTCTGTTTCTTACTCTATGTTATTCTTGTTTAATGTTGAGTAGTTACTCTGCTATCTATCTTACCTTTCAGTAATCATATACCTCTAGCGAGCGTTATTGACACTGTTACAAAGTGAACGCTCGAAAAATCGATAGATTAAAACTTTCGATACAACTGCCATCTCTTGACGTATTATGAAGTTTGCTAGAAAATAAATATCAAGCCATTGGGTTGGTTAAACTGATATGGATTTGAGGTAAATTTAGTCAGAGATTAAAAATGGCGTAACTAAATCAAATCAGTGTAACATGCATCTCTGTTAACATGTGTGACATGTCATGTCATGTTAAAACACACCATATTTTGAATTTTCTAATTTCGTTATGTGAATCTAACACACAACCAATTATTTAGGATATTTCAGGTTTGTGCTGCTGTCCAAGAATAGGCCTAACGATTTCTGTAAAATTGAAAAGGTAATCAGTAGTCCAGCATGAGCTTGAAAGGGGACACACGTTCAAAATATATATATTATGTCCTATGTTCTTAAGTTTAACGATATTTACGAAAGAGTTTGGGTTGTATAATCTTTGACACGAAAAAAAAAACCTACTTGAAAGGCTTTAAAAGAAAACAAAAATGGGTTAAAGCAAAGTTGACAGGGTCAAGAGTACGTTCGAACCAAGTGCACTAGGACGGAATACATTTGGACCTCGTTATAAATTTTAGTCTCCTTGGAACTGTACGAGTGCACTTTGGAACTATTTTTCGTGTATTTTTTCCACATGGTCTTTAAAGTGCACTTTAAATTTCCGCCATGTACTTAAACACTACTCTGTCCAAGTACACTTGGATGCAATTTTGTGACTGCCCGAGTATACTCTGATCGGATGACGCCTTCCAAGTGCTCTCGGATCATGACGGGATCACGATCAACTTGACGTTAACTTAATGTAACATTCACTTCAAGTTAACGTAACGTATGTGTGATCACGATTCACGTAACTTAACTCAACAACTCAAGCCTAACATCTTCATTCTCGAGTATGATCTGTGATTTGTACTATTTGTAAAGTGACGATCTGTGAATGTTTACTGTTTTCAATCAATATAATAAATATCTATTACTAAACTTTTTTGATAAATTTAGCTTTCCTATTTTAGTTTAAATATTTCGTTTCAATGTCTGATCACTAGAACTTATGCTAAACAGTAAACATTGGTCATAAAACCAACAAATGAATTAATAAATCACCCTTTTAATATCACTCGCATAATGATAGGCTAGCTAGATCACGTGATACCCTTCAAGTAACGTTCACTTAATGCCCTTCAAGTAACGTTCACTTAATGTAAGAGATGTCAATGGAGGTGTTTTACTTTAAGTTAACTGTATCATGATCGCTTCCATTTAAACACACGAGGGGGTCCTTTACGTTAAGCTACATTAAATTAACTTTAAGATAATGTTAAGTTTTTATTTTATTTAGCACCATGTCTTACTACCCGTTCGGGTTATACGCTTTAAGTACTAATTACGCTAATGGATTAGGAATTGGGAAGGTTGAATTAGAGGAAGTGAACCCGCATTTGCGTGGAGGGAGAGTGGAAAATCATTTAGGAAAAACTACCCACAGTTCACCCGACCGAAATTCGAACCTCGATCTCCTCGTCCTCGGCGGTAGAGCTTAACACGACTAGCGCGTTAGCCAACTACGCCACCGAGGCTGGTCAATGTTAAGTTTATTGTGATCCCGGCATCAGGCGTATACACCATCCGAGTTAATGTGCATCATCCGAGTGCGCTTTGTCTGAACATACGCTGACCATGTCAACCCAGCTTAACGAGAGCATAGCGCATTTTCAGCAGCAAGATTTGTTTGAAGCAAGGGATCTTGAGTTGTGCTCATTTCCTCTCACTTATCCCAATCATCCATCTTTAGAGGGGCTGAATAAGCCACAGTGAAAATTAAGATAAACCCCTATCCCTCTTAGGTTTTGTTAAGAAATCACAGGTGTAATACACAATCGCCGTCCCAAAATAACTGAACTACAGTTCTTTGTTATGATAGAGGCAGCCACAAAACTCTAAACTATGAAACACTAAAACACTCTAAAAAAATTAAAAATCAAAACATAAATAATTTATAGTTTTGTTAAGAAGTTTGTTGTGTGTTATCAGAAACAGTATGGACGTCGACAGAGAGGTGGACCCCTCACGCTCTGCTCAACTGTCTGAGCCACAAACATCCCAACAAGCCGCGATGCCACCGCCTGCTACAGTGAGTTGTTTCTACAATCATTATATGTTCAGTACAAACATGTGAATTGGGAAGGTTAAATATAGAGGAAGGGAACCTGCATTTTCATGGAGAGAGAGTGGAAAACTATTTAGGAAAAACCACTCCCACTTCACCCAAGCGAGATTCGAACCTTGATCTCCCCGTCTTCGGCAGTCCAGCTCGACACAAAACTAGCACGTTAGCTGATACGTCACCAAGACGGGTCACTTTAATTAAACCTTTAGTAATATTTTGTTTAATACTTGTGCCACTTTGTTTCATTTCTAGCTTTCGATGAAATGTTTCTCACCATCATTTTATCAAGGAGGTATTTTTATCCTGTTGATATTATTAAAATAGGATTAATGTTTGATCTAGGCCTACCAAAAATTACTTCTTATTTCTCAGGTGATAAATTATTTTAATTTAATTTCTAAAGTAATGTTTCTCAAACTTTTGCCATTTTCATACGTATTCCATTTAGGGCCATAATATTACCAATGTAAGCTACCCCTTCTAGATATTCATTACAAAAGTAAACAAATGAGGCTTATCTACTTGATTTTAAGTACAAACATTATTTCCAATTTTGGCCAGAAATATGTTGATTGATACCTTTGATCTACATTTTTGGCGTGAACGATTTAAAAACATTATCAAACCCCTTTTTAAATAAAATGGGATTTCTGAATCTCCTACAACACATCTCTGTGCTCTCCCATGCTGTGCCCTTTATGAAGCTCATAGATACTTAGCTTTCCCTTTGAAATGTAGTTCACTTAAAATTAAATATCTTTAAAAAAAAATCCACAGCGTAAGTCCACAGTAGAACCATACCGATCAAGCAGCCGCCATTGTTAGTGGTGATAGGGCAGACATTTGTAAATATTGGGTGTCACATGGTCAGCGCAACAAACCCTCTTGTCATTAATCTCAGTTTTCTAAACCGCAGCTGCCACTTTGTTTTATTGAGGTAGCTCCTCATTTGTCATCACAAGGCTGAGTTTGACCTGGCTCCAGACACAATGCTTCACAGAAAAATTCTTGAAGCGACGAGGTCAAACCTGAGACCTCTGGATCTGTAGCCAGGAACTCTGAGCACTAGACCACAGAGATGCTTTGGTAAAATACCATAGAGCTGTGAAATTTTAAAATAACATATTTAATGAATAAACTAAAATCTAAGACAAATGTTGGTAAACCTTTTTTTATTTTTGGAAAGGGGGTCAGGTTAATAAGGTTATATTAAAAATTTCAATAAACCTTAGGCCTATATGTTACCTACTGACGGATATAAACATTTATTGAGATGACTGTTTATATGTATTCCTGTGTTTTGTAAGACTTCACACTTTGTATTTATAATTTCTTAATATGTCCACTCCCTGATCCATCTCTTATCCTAACTGGGAAAATCGAAAATATTTCGAAGCATGTTTTAACTTGTTTGATTTTTGTGAGCTACATTTGTCTATGGTTGGTTTAAAAAAATGATAGGCCTATTAATTTGTAAAATATTGCTTGTTTTCATAACATTATCTCTTGGGCTATAAATGACTTGTAGACTGGATTTTCCTCACCCCTGATATCTAAGTAATATTTTTTAAAACTTGTTACTGTTTTATCAGATTTATTTTGTGAATCTACTGCGATATTCATAAGGCTTACCGACTTTATCAAAGGATCACTTTGACCAATATGTTAACACGTTTATTTATTTATGGGTAAGCTGTTGGTTTGAGAGATGGATTGAAATTAGCAAGATGTCGTATATTCTATTTATTTATGCTTGAATATTTTCCTCCAAACCATAAAATGACACACCTATTATATTTGTTTTAATTTCTAATGTTATATTATTATCACGTGTGTAGACAGCGGTACAGCGGTCATCGGTTCCTCCCCAAGCGCTCATGAGTGCGCTGACGCCAGCCTCTGGAGAGCCCACACTAGCGCCAACCTTACAGTGAGTTACTTTCTCTGTTCTGGTCTTGTGTATGCTTACTTACCCCTCCATAAGCCCTTTAGAATCTACAAATATTAAGTACCCTCATCCCTCTAGATTAAATACTTAACTTGTTTAGTTCTACTATGGCACTGCTTAAAATATAGCTTTGTAGTGTAGTCATTCAAATTAAAGCATTTGTTACCTTTCAGGGTTAATTAAATTTACATTTTATATTAATCTTGAAACTATAAAAAAATTTCCTTGTAAAGTTAATTTTGTTCACGTGCACAATTGAGGTGCAGTATTGAGTTTTGTACACCGCTCATATGTTTGGTTGTTGCATACAAACTGATTGAATCATTTGCGATGCTCAGATACCTGTCATCAATAATACACTATATTTTAAAGCGAGTTTCTAAATTATAATATTTAGATAAATTACATGTAAATTTTATAATATTTGAACTACCACATCAATAAAACTTTACTTGAAACAAAGCATATTTTTTTTGTCATTGATTGTAAAACAAAAAGGATCATGTGAGTGGTGCATTATTTTCTAGCTCTATCTAGCTTGGGAATCTTTAGGCCTATGCATTGTAAAGATTTCCACATCTTACAAAGTTCTCGTGCCCCGCGTTGGGCGCCAATTGTAACATATTTCCTCTTCATGCCCCTCGTTGTGCGTCAATTGTAATAGTTTACATTTATTTCTTCTTATCGTCGACGAGCCCCGCGTTGAATGCCAATTGTAACATATACAATAAATCTTCTTCTTGTCGTGCCATTTCTTATAAAACCTCCAAGTTGAGCGCCATTTGTAAAGTATTATATATATATTTTCAGAGGTTATATAATTGGGTGATATTGTTGAATATTAAGACTTCCTCGTACTTTTATGTTAAGTTTTATTTGCACATTATTTTATCAATTACATAAGACTAGTAGTCAGTCTCAACCACCTAAGACGAGGATTCTCTCTCAACTAACTCAGAAGAGGAGTTCATTTCAACTAACTCAGAGAGTAGAGAGTCTCAACTGGCGTCAGCAAGCCAAGCGTCTTACTGCCTTGTTGATTGTGAACCCCGTAGAAAAAGATTTGAATTTCCTTTCATCGACCAATAGGGAAATTATCTTTGAGCGTGAAACTAAATCTGGCTTGATCGTCTGCACCTGCTATTCTTTTACTACGTAATATTACCTGGAATTCAGACCATGCCCTTGACACGTGCAGCTAAATGAAATAAAAAAAAGAAACATGGCCGTTTCTTAGAAAAGATAAGTTTAAATCAAGTCAACTGAAAAAAGGAAATATGATCTCAAATGTTAATAAAGCCAGGAAAATGATATCATTACAGCATATGAATCATAATTGGGTGTTATCAACAGTTAAGTAGACATCAACCTCGGTGGTCCTAGGGTAAAGTGCTTGCCTCAGTACTCAATGTGCATGGTTTCAAACCCAATCAGAGTCAATTAATTTTTCCACAACAATAAAAATCTGTATCGTGACTTGATATGTAGAGGAAGTAAAGCTATCGGTCACATGTTGATTGTGGCATGTAAAAGAATCCTGGAAGGTATATGAAAATACCCTTCCTGGAAAAATTGATAGGCCCTTTCAATCTCGCCCATAGAAATTATCATGTGCTGATATTATAATCAGTATTTTCAAAACGTTCATGTTAAATACTTTGAATAAATAAAATAAAAAGGTTAATTAGTATCAAAAGGTTGGAATATATATTAGACCTAGTTTAAGTTAAAACCATTCTTTATTGAGTGGATCTGCATTTTGTACACACATTTTAATAAAATGTCCTATCTTGTCACATTATTAATATTAACTACCAATAGAAAAATAACACTAATTTTATTTGACAACTGTAACCCTCTTTGTTGGCCGTAAGGTCTAACGCGCTATCTTGCAGCAGACTAGACTACCAATGACTGGGAGATTGTGGTTATAATCTTGGTCGATTTACTGAAGGTGGAATTTCAAAAATGGTTTTCCATTCTTCTTCCACATAAATTCGGATACACCTCCTCTCAATAAAACTTTCCTAATCGCTAAAACCTTCACTGTAATTAGTACATAAGCATATAAACCATACGAGTAGTAAGATGCGATGCTTAGAAAACATTAAAAACTAAATAAAGTGGTGTTAATATTTCTCACGATCAAGCACTTAATGTGGCATGTAGACAGTAATAATTTATAAAGTTGTATCTGCAGTAGGAACACGAAAACAAGCTTTACATTGACTCGGTCCCTCAATACTGAATTTAAAAAAAATCACTCATGATTGTACTATACTGTGAATCCTTGAAGCCAAGTAGTTAGAAAATCTGGCTACAAACCTCGTGGACTCTATTTAGTTCAAAGGTGATCAGATTCTTGCTATTATATTAAATTAAGATGCTGGGGCCGGTAGGAAATATTAAGTCTCTTTTTTTTAATTATATTTAATGTAATGTGTTGACATAACCATTTCTGAAGTGTATATGTAGTCCTTTGGTAATAATGTTAATCCCTAACTCTCTTAAGTGGCCGAATGTTCTAAAACTTTGCTCTCGTGTTAGATTGGCCTGCTGGTGGTGAGGAGATCGAGGTTCGAATTCCTGTTGGGTCGAGATAGATATGTTTTTCCTAAATGGTTTTCCACTCTCCTTCTCCACAAAGGTGGATAATTATCTCTAAAATACTCCTTCCTCGTCCCTCCTTAACTATCAAATATGTATATGACCCTAAACGGGTATTAAAACGCGGTGATAAAAAAAAATCCTCATTTCATGAGAATATAACCTCTATAACCAGGAACGTGGTGTCCACGGTGAACCTAGGTTGTGTACTGGACCTAATGAAGATAAACTTCAGCACACCGCAACTCAGAGTACAACCCATCACGGTTTTGCGGCATTGTGATGCGGTTGAGGGAACCTCACACTACCGCACTTCTCTTCAAGTCTGGGAAGGTTGTGGTAACCGGCGCCAAGTCGGAGGATTGTGCACAATTGGCCGCTAGAAAATATGCTCGTATCGTTCAGAAACTAGGCTTTCCTGTGAGTATGACATTATTCCTACCATCATCATTAGCTGTTTCCAACTTGTGGCCGGGTCAGTTTAGTAAGATATCTTGATCTCTCTTTATCCTTAACCATTATTCCTTCCTTAATTTTGTCTTTTATTCTCCTCTCACTCACACACTTGCTGTTATTTGCTCCTACAAGCCCTTCCTTTCCTTGGTCTCCCTTGCGTCCTCTTTTATTGCATGTACTGTAGTCCAATTCTTGCCCAGACAACTTCATTTTTAATCCTCTTTCTCCTGGTGACAGCTAGCATGCTCCTAAAAAAACTTCATACCCATGGCCTCCACTTTCCTTGTATCCTTGCATAAAATACCCAGATTTATATTGCATAATTATTATTAGGTACAAAGTACACCCTAAACAGCATTTTCTTACACTTAAGGGGTACTTTTATTTTCCATAAAAAGTCTCTTTCACATTTGTAGAACACCTCCCCCTTCCTTCCCTCTTCTCCCGCCATTCACGCTTCCAAACTATTTTACACTCTTTATTACTTTAAAATCTACTCATTCCAGCTTGTATAACTTTTCTAGGCCTTATCCTCTTCCAATCAAGGACACACAAATTCAAATGACTTGCGTATAGTTTGCTTTTGGAGCACACTAAGACAATATGATTCAAACTAAAGTCTCGAGAGGGTTTGTGCAACATTTGAAGGTACTCTGTGTTTTCCTTGAACGTTAGCAATTTTACCTTTTTTGTTTACACTACGGCTCTATCTTATGAGCTACACCAGAGAAGAACTTGACAGAGAGAGGCTTTATACTATACATGAGTTGAATATGTATCTTATAAAACAAAACTTAATTGATTAACTTTACCTCATTGGTTTGATTTTTTTTTTTTTTGCTTCATTTGATTAAGATTGCTGGTTGTTAAGCATGTCCCAACATTATATTTTGCTAAACAATTAGTAAGCATCATAATAACGTAAAAAAATAATTTTCCTCTAAAATTCCACAAATTTTAAATATCTTTAAGATTCAAGATTTGTAAGATTTCTTTCCCACTACTTTCAGAGTAAGCTAAGGGTACAATGGCAAGGCTGTGAAGTTATACACTAGCATTATGACATAGGAGCAGATGCCAAGTAGTAAGGCCAGCATTGGGTGAACTACCTCAGGAAACTTTAATCACCATATAGGGTCGTATGCAAGACCAAGCCTGAGCAGAAACTCAGTGAGCAACTAGGGCTAACAGCACATTAGTATTAGTAGATACCAAGTACTCACGAAGTGTGCTTGGTACTAGGATATCACACTACTCATGTTATGACATAGTTTCTTGAGAAAACAACTGCTCAACTAGTCTTGGCAAGCAAATCAACGCCACTTACCTCTGAGCATCTACTTGGTATCATAGTGGCTACAAACAGTGAAAACAGAAACCCTGGAATAGTTAGGGAATTTAACACTGGTACTTGACTGATTCTGCAGCTAAACATTCAAACATAAGTGAGATATTTTTTTTTCTAGATGTTAACTAAAAGCATTGCATGGATATGGAACTCCTAAAGTGAGAGGGAAAACAGTGTTTTATATAACACATCTTCACAAGGCCAAAAATAATAGAAGTATCCTGTTGTGTACTAGCCATTAGACCCGCCTCAGTGGCATAGCTAGCTAACGCGCTAGTTTCTTGTCAAACTAGACTGCCGAGGATGAGGAAATCAAAGTTCGAATCTCGGTCAATTGAACTGGGGGTGGATTTTTCTAAATTGTTTTCCACTCTCCCTTCACGCAAATGTGGGCTCACTTCCTCTAAATTAACCTCCCCTAATCCTAACCCATTAGTGTAATTAGTACTTAAGCGTATAGCCTGAACAGGTAGTAAGAGCGGTGCTAAATAATAATTAAACTAGCTATTAGGATTGCTTGGAAAAAATATATGTAAACAAAGGAATGTCCTTTCACAAATAATAAAAACTGAAAAAAGTGTTAGATTTTTTTATAAATTTCATCTGGAAAAACCTGTAAAGGTTGAGGAATTCTGTAATAAAAGTTTTGTAGCCGCCCTTCATCAACTTCATTCTTGCATAAGGCCCATAGTTTCATTTAGAGATAAGTCAAATCCTCTTTGTCTCGAACATGAATCATTCTACCTATAAATCCAAATCTTATAAAACATACTAATAAGCATACAAGTTTAACCTTCTCATATTTATAATTTTTGTTCTTTAAACCTCATTTTTTTCTAATTAGCTCTTTATTTGTAATATAAAATAGAAATCATAATAAATTGATACTACTTTTTGTTAAAATGGGAACTCACATTCAATTAAATAATAAATTAATAGTCTGGGCTTTTGTTATGTTTTTCCTATAGTGTTAGATCCACTACTAATATACCTTTCATAATAGCTCTTTAATTAACTCCAATTAATCTATTTTATGAAAAATTGAATTTCCTTTCATTCTCTAAAGAGTCTGGGAAAATATGATTTTTTTCTGGAAACACGGGAAATGTTGTATTAAGAAAATCAAAATAGCAATCCTGAATGCTTTTTAGATAGTTCACATAGATTTAAAACACATGGATTCCGGGTAAAATATGGATATAAAAGTGCAAGTAAAATGCTACTACTGATTCGAAGACTTGGTGTTGGGTTCTCGCGCATAACATCCTCGAGGAAAACCAAAATGTATGGATCTGTTATGGTGCCGATTGCTTGGATATTGATGAAGACATGGATACAAGGGGTCCATTAGGTTGACTTGACGAGGTTTTTTTCTTTTCTTTTTTTTTGCTATGATTGATTGTTACAATGCAGTTTTGTAAAAAAAATATTTCTAACTTCAATCTTTAATGAGGAAGAAGTTTGTAAATCTGTATCTCTTTCCCTATAACCTGATATCCCTGGGCAAAGTAAGGGTAGTAGGTTCAAAAACCAATGGCAGAAGTGATATAGTCCATTCACCATAAGATTGGCGGTAACCGACAGCTAGCAAAAGTTAACAAATCTTTTCTCATTAATCCTTTTGCCAAATCATATCCTTTTACATCCATGATTGTTTCCAGTCTATGGCCTGGGTCATTTTTTTATTCAAACCATGTATTTTCTACTGCCAGCTTGCTAGGCCCGTCATAGCTTCAGATACCTTATAATCTAATTTAAGACTAGGACAGACACAACATCCAGTCCCCGGCCGTTAACTCATCACTGTGAAAGGGTAAACGAACATTTCACAAATGATAAATTTTTCGGTCATGCCGAGAATCGAGCCCAGGACTCTTAGCTCAGTAGACAGACACACTACCTACTGAGCTAAGGTGTCAGATTGTTTTTGTTTCTTACCGTTAAAATACAATACAAGTATAATAAAAAGAATAGTGTTTCAATAAATCAATAAAAAATATCTTTGAATCTATCAATACTGATAAAAAGTATTTAATGTTTCTAGGCAAGATTTATGGAATTCACAATACAAAACATCGTGGCAACGTGTGATGTAAGGTTTCCTATACGTGTGGAGAACCTAAACCAGATGCATGGACAATTCAGCAGGTATGATAAAGGCTCATTAATATGTAGGCACCCACTTCGGAGTTTGAGATCTTGTTGAGTATACTGAGGGGTGATTTTTCCTAAATTGTTTTCGACTTTCCTTCCAGACGAATGTCATTATATTTCCTCAAAATTCAACCTTTCTCACCTTTAACAAAATAGTGTAATTATTATTAGGACAATTTAAACTCCATCCATCCTGAAATCAGACTTTCCTTGGCAAATTTAATTATGGTTATATCTTTTAAGCTACACCATGATGTAGATGTGTAACATAAGTTTACTATTCAGGGTAAATTATGTGTACATATGCCCTCAACCTGAATTGCTTATATGCAGTGAAAAAAAAAGCAAATGCTTATATTGCAGCTTTATGCAAGTCACTAAAGGTGTTGTACAGTAATCCCCCGACTTACTTAATTGTTATGTTTTTGGGTATGTTATATAACTATCATTTAGCATAAGTCAAATTTGTAATTTGCAATACTGTACCTTGGGCTGACTTCCTCTAATTCAACCTTCCCAATTCCTAATCCATTAGCGTTATTAGTACTTAAAGTGTGTAACCCGAACGGGTAGTAAGACGCGGTGCTAAATAATAATTAATAATTTGTTATAATATGAAAAAGGCTATTTCCACTATTTTTTAAAAAATTTCCAAACTGTTGATGTTTTATTACTGTGCTTTAAACTAATTTTCTCACAAGATTTACTCTAACACAGTTATGAACCCGAGTTGTTCCCGGGCTTGATTTACCGCATGGTGCGGCCGAGAGTTGTGCTGCTCATTTTCGTCAATGGCAAGATCGTAATGACAGGTTGGTTGGTATAAATTAACTATTCATATTTATTTATCTATGAAACTTAAAACCTCCACAAAAAAAAAAAAAAAAAAAAAGATAAATATTTTTTTTGTTCCACACAACAAATTTACAAGGTTTTGAAACTTTGACTTGGCTTGGTAAAAAATATCAACTACAGGCTTTGAAATAAAAACTCATGCTTTGTCAATATAAGTATTGACAACCTAAGTATACCTTTATATTAAACTATTGCTATTTTTAACTGTTATCTGTATTTTAGATTAGTATTCATATGAACAAAATTTAAATAGGCCTAATTGGATTGCATGTTGTGTTTGTAATTTAATTCATCAGATTATTTTGAAATATCACAAACCATTGCAATAAAACATTCTCTTAAGTGATTTTAATTTATAAAGCTATATAAATAAGAACAATTTATTATTTTTCAACCATAAAACAACTAACAAAATATATTTGAACTTCTATTTGGGTTTGAAAATATACCATATTTTCTATTAAGGTTTGTTTTTTATTGAATATTGTACTTCACACTTGATTACATCCATTACTGTCTCAAGTATATAGCCTGAGTCACTTTATTAACTAAGCCACTACCAGCTTGTTAGGCCTGTCATGGCTTCATATTAACTATAATCCAACTTAAGACTAAGACAGGCGCAACATCCAGTCCCCGGCCGTTAATTCATCAGTGTGGAAGGGTAAACCCACATTTCACCAATGATAAATTTTTCGGTTAGGCTGGGAATCAAACCTGTGACCCTTAGTTCAGTAGGCAGATACACTACTGACCAAGCTAAAGTGTCTGATTGTACTTTGCACTGAAACCACAATAATATTTTACAAAATTAAACAAAAGATTATGAAAACCAATTGGTAAAGAATAATATAACATTCAAAAGGAACTTGATACCTAGCCAAATTATTCGGAGATAAATTAGGGATATATTTCCTCCTCATGCCTTATTATCTCTGACCAAACCTTCCTTCCTGATAGCGGTGTTGGGGTATTATTTTATGTGTGGTACATTTAACATATAAATATATCGGGAGAAAGTTAAAACAAAAGTAGAATAGGAACACTTGGTTTTGAATGCAAGTATTTTTTAAGTCTCTCTCCATTTGAATTATGTTTAGTTTCCTTTTAACTAACCGTATTAATAATAATAATAATATAATAATAATCATCATCATCATCATCACTGGACATTTCTGCCTCTGCAGGTAATCTGGCACAACTTATTCCATTTTGGTCGACCTCTTTAACTTTCTTCCTTTGCCACGTGTCTCCACTCAACTCCTTTATAGCCTCCATGTCCCTCTGCGCTTGGTCCGTCCATCTCATCTGTGATCTTCCACTAGCTCTTTCTACCTTTCTCCTAACTCTCTAGAGCTTTATTAGGCATTCTCTCCTCCTCCGTTCTCATCACATGCCCTAACCACTCCAACCTGTTCCTCTTATCGTTATTATCCTATTTAATTATATCTCTCTAAGGAAAACCACTTTTCGCTTTCAGTTTGCTGTGTGTAATAAAATATCTCCATTGATGCGTACTTGATCACCATGAATATCAACTCACTTTACATCAGCATATCTCACAGCTAAGGACTTTCTGTCATATAAAATGTTCTAAATAAACAACCCCTCCAATTCTAAGCGTTGAGTGGGGTTAGTCCTTTTAATGTCTATTTATAACCATTATGCTACATTTTAAGATTAAATATTTAACTATAGTGGTTTGAATCCACTTTTTCATTTCGAAGTGAAGTCGAATTTAATAATATGAAATATTCTCAAAGCCAAATCGAATTAAGAATATTTAAAAAATGTTAAATGTTGGAAAAAATCTGATATATTGCCTAACTATATGGTTTTAGACATTTAACATATTTCTTCATTTTTTCATCTTCATTTCTTCATAGATTAAATTCCTATTACTAAATGTAGTTTAATTATTTTAGATTTTTTTCATGTGAACATTAATTTATGATGTACATAACAACAAAACATTACAAACATTTAACATAAATGAATATATTAACTTTAAATATTTTATGGTGAAGATTTGTAATTGTTATTTATTGAATCTTAATCTCAAATTGGAGTCAAAGCGAACACATATTTGAAGTCTTTGAAGCGTCGCACATACTTAAATAAATATTTAATGCACATTTTAATGGCTTCTTATATGATTTTTACACTTTTCTAAAATATTCCTTTGTTTTTCCATCTAGGTGCGAAAACCCGCCACGAATTGCAGGAAGCACTAGACAACATTTACCCGATATTAAAAAGTTTTAAGAAGCAATGATGCATTTTGCCTAACTTATCCCGGTGTATATATTTGTTAAAGTATGAAATAATGTTAATGTGCCCAAAGTCAAGCTGATTTTTTGATTAACATTGAAGGGTTCTGCCAATTTTGCCAGCTAAATTAAGACTTTTACAAAGTATCTTGGCAAAATAAGGTATGTTTTAAAAAAAGCTCTTTACAAAATATTCAGATTCTTTGATTAGCCTCTGTTGATAAGTTTTGAAGACTTACTTACTGTATATATTATATTTGGATGAAGGAACAGTAAAAGTGTATAGAAATCCATAACAGGGGACAAACATATATGGCTTTTACAATGAAAAGAACACAATTCACCTTTTACATTGCTGCCACTGGAAAGAGTTAATGGCAGCCTCTGGGATAAAATCTATTGTTACTGCCCACTCCAGCGACCTAGGTATAATTCTTTCGGAACTCCTCAAGGGGAGTGTGAAACCCGCAACATAACTTCCTAAAAGGGTAAACCAAAAACCACATAAGGAAGAAAAATAAAATTTGTAAAGAATGTTTTTTTAGGACACTCAGATAGGAGCATACAAAAATAATTCTCTACAAATTTACCTTTTCTCACGTTTGTGTTTTTCAGTTTCCTAAAGTTCACCGTTTTCAAACCCCCTTAATTTTGTTTGTTATGTTAGGTAAGAGACCAAATTTTTAAAACATGAATAACAACCGGGGAAACTATTATTTTGTAACCTGCTTCAGTGGCCGAACGGTTCATGTTAGATTGGGCTGATGATGACAGATGGAGGTTTAAATCCCATCTGGGTTTACTTAAGGTGGTTATCCCTAAATGGCTTTTTACTCTCTTTCCACGCAAATGCAGGTAGATTACCTCTAAAATGTTTACTTCCTCAGCCCTATCTCATTTGAGTACCATATATGTGCATACCATGAACAATAGTTAGATGTGGTGATACAAAAAAAGATTATAATAGAACATTTTTGTGGTTTTTAATTTAAAAACTACACCTTAAAGTTTGAATAAAACGGAGACTTTTGGCTTTACCGTGTTATCCAGATTTGTTTTGTGTTCTGGGCCATACATCACGAATAGTTCAAGACATTATGTAATGGCCGTTATATTTGGTTTTTGCACCACTTCCAAATTTTCTTTTGTAAAATGAGACTTCAAAACACTAATCTTACTGAAAAGTGAAAATAAATTTTGCCTGTCTTTTATTTGTATTTGAAAATGGTTTATTCAATCATCTATAACAATAAAATGAAGAGTTTGTCTGTCTCTCTAGAGTATTGTGCGATATCTACCGCATGGAGAGGGTTGAAATTTTAAAACTAGTAGCCTCTGTGCATAAACATGCTCCTTAAAGCTGGAATTTTAAATTCTTTACTAAAGAGTTTTTATTAATCTATTGAAAATAGGTTCGGAAGATATTTGTTGGCAAAGAAAACTAAATTAAAATTGAAAAATGGTATAAAAGTGGTGTGTTTCTCTGATGTGATACTATTTCTGTTACTTGAGTTAACTTATTATTTAATTAATATCGCCTTCATTTAATGTTTTTATCCAAAAATTTGCAAATTTGATTTAAACTTTTAAGCAAATTATTAGATTATTTTAGTGATTTGTTTCTTTTTTAAGTATAAAATAAATCTATATAAATGGTTGGTTTGGGTCAAAGCTATGCTTTAAGAGTTCCTAATTATTAAAACCAAGTATCTATTTTATATGGATAACACTTTTTTTAAAATGTTCTGGTTTATCTATAACTGAACCGTGTTTTGGTATCAGTACAACTCAAATTCTGTGATAAACCTAAAACACTTATTTTCAAACTCTTGAATAGACAAGGTAAGAGCATTGGCATATTATTCCTGGGTTCTATTTCTGTGTTCAGATGTCATTTTTAAATTTAAAGAGTATGATAGTTACTGGGGTTATAAACGTAATTGATACCTATAGTAACTTTGTTATTTATCATCATGATATGCACACTTGCATATTTAATGTAATTGAACTCTTAGCAGCATAAATTCCTCAAAAGTCAAAGGGGCTCTGTTATTTTACAGCTCACAATCTTAATCCCTCATTTTTAACTAAGATTTCTTAACATCCATCAGAGACTCTGCCTATGAGTGAATAATGATTCTGGGCAAGGGACAACTCCTGGATAGCTCAGTTCTCAAAGCTTTACTTAACTAAAGCCCAAAGTCTTGAGTTAGATTCCTGTGTCCAGGTGTCATTTTTCAGTTTAAATAATGTGATATTTAGATTCAGTTATAACCTCATTTTACAACATATAATAGCTTCACTGTTTAATTCATCGTAAAAGCCAAAGAGGTTGTTATTTAATTCATGTTTATCACAAACTAATACACGATGGCTATCCTCAGAACCAATCCCACTTGCCTATAAAATTCATGAAAGCAATAAAGCCAGTTCTGAGTAAAATCGGGATGTGATTGTGAATATCTCTGAGGGGCCTTGAACGAACCAGTATGACTCGGTGTTCGAACATTGGTACTCAAAACCAAAGGTCTTGATTTTGATTCCCGTGTCCAACTATAATTTTTTTCATAAATATTTTTTTTATCACCACATCATACATACTAGACTTTCAGGTTGTAGAAATAAGTATTAATTAAGCTATTTTTTATGGAGGAGGAAGGTCGAATTTAGAGGAAGTTTACCTGCATGAAGAGAGTGGAAAACCAATAATCAGTTTTGCCAACAAACATGTAAGTGTAGATTAGTACCAGAAAGTCGCTAGATTGTTGCTAAACAAAGAATTTAAATGTGTCAGATTTGTCAACCAAAAATGTAAGATATAAGGCATTCACGAGCTAAGTTTACCTGGATGACAGCTCGAAATGTTACTAGAACTAATCCCTAATATATCACTACGCCAACAGCTGACATCTATCACTTTGGATGACTGTAATGAAAACAGATGGTAATATAATAGTGATAGTTAATCACAGTAATTTAGGCCAATATTATTTATATATTTATTTGAGGTTGGACACAAAGTTTATTTATAGTTTTATTCCACTTAAAAAAATATTAACACCACTTTCACAAAAACTTCTAACGAACATAGCTTCAATATGGCAGCTGATGAATCTAAACCATATGATTCAACATAACGGTAAACAAGTTTTTTACAATGATGCAGACACGCAGTTGATGAAAATATTTTATTCAGTTAAATATTTCAAAATACGATAAAATAATCATAAATTCATTTATTGTATGTAAAAAAATGACAATTTTCTCTTTTCCAAGTAAATACGATGCCTGTATTAAAAGATATTGATGTGTGCACTATAGTACACAAAATCAGTAATGTTCCAAAACGAAAAATAAGTACTTTTAATTATGTTTAAAATATAGTTTCAAGTTGGATAAAAAGAAATTATTTAAAAAAATGAAATAGTATGAGAAAACTTAAGTTTGCGTTATTTTAAATGTAATATATAACAGGTAATTAAAAATATTTACATTTATAACAAAACTGTGATCTTTTACAAGTGTTGGCAACCCAAAACCTAAACATATGATTTTCGAACTGTCATCCAGGTAAAAACCTATCGTGAATGGAATATATGTTCAAAAAATGTACTCATCTATTATTAGTATGCTTCTGATTCATGATTGTGATTGACAGATAAATAGTCAAGTTCTTCTGTAGACTGAAGCAATGCATTATGCGTTCTTTGCAGTACAATAGTTCAAAAATCAAAACTCGACAGCATTAAAATTAAAAATGATGAACATGAACTTGACAGAAAATCAAGGAAAGTCGCCAGATTAGTCACTAGGCGCTAAAAATGAAAATCTTTAGTTTCAGACTCGTAAAAGTCACTTGGTCTAGCAACAAAGTTGTTAAATTGGCAACATTGTCGTCAATACACCCGACTTGGATTCAAACCTCAATCTCCCTGTTATCGGGAGTCCACACTGAAAGTAAAAGTTACGTAGTATGCCATCCAACCACCAAAGCAGGTTTAATTGAATAAAGTAGTTGTGTTTATTATTCATATTTTCTTGTTGTTGTGTCTGCTCATTAGTGAAGTTCATTCCAAATCTGCCAACCCAAACTAAACATTTCTCTACTCTGTACTAACAAACTAAAATTTATTTGTAAAAAGAAATCATAATATTTATCAATTGAAGTGCCTTGAGCATGATGCATTATATAATTTAAAATAGACATGGTAGCATATAACCCGTGCCAGTAGATCATTCCGGTTTTTTGTCATCAATGAGTTTAAGTAAAAATCTACATGTGGGCTTAAAGACCTGTAAATAATGTTTTATTTTAAGGCTGAGTGTCAAACTCTATTAAATTTATCAAAGCCCACTATAAAAAAAATATTTATTAGAATTTATTTTTTAACGGATGTTAGGATATATAGTGCTTTTTTTTTTGCGTTTATGTATATATAATTATTTTTTTTGTTATTTGTTTTTATTATTTGAGGAAATTTCTTATATCCAAATTATTTACCTCAAAAGGAATAAGAGATTTTCTTTTATTATATAGTCATATATAATAAAGGTTGGATTTTTTTATATGTGGTGTCAGTTTTATAACTTAATAGTTAGATAGTTTTATAAGACTGAATAATAGTTAGATAATTAACTCATAATACACTTCATTGACCTCATACCCTGGATGATATCATTAAGGATTTATACCATAATGTACCAAATATAGTACAGCTTTGCACATAATACAACTCTAATATTTTGAAGGTATTTTACATGAAGAATAAAAGGTTACGAACTTACCACAGTGTAAAAACTTGGCCCTCTGAATGCTTGTCTTGATGTGCAGGAACTCCTAAAATTTTCATGTTTTTTTTCTTGAATATTAGCCTCGGAAACACCAAACTTGTTGGCAGCCTTCTTGTTTCACCTCGTTTATCGTTGTTGATTTTAAATTTCATACTGTAGCATCTTACTCATTTCCTTGTTTACTTGAGGCGGTGATAAAGTCTTCTTTTTAACATGATCACTTACTTGCGGATCTGCCATGGGTGGTTTTTTAATATCCTTCCACAGGGTGTCTACCATCCGGGAAAATCAGGGAAAACGGGAATTAGTCGGGAATTTGAATTGATCGGGAAAAAACGGAAATAAGTCGGGAATTTGGTAAATCACAATAAAAATCCGGGAAAATGATATTTTACTCAAAATATGAAATACAGTAATCATTAAATCAGTAAGTTATGTCATTTTTTTGTTCTTAGCTGTGTAATATATTTTTTTAATTCCTAGTAAACAATTTTAATACAAGATTAAAAAAAATTCAAATTTTAAAACTTATTATTATTCATAAAAAAGATTTATAGAAAAACGAGGGAGGGGGGAGGAGTTAGAAGGATGTGACATACTTTTTTTAGTCGGGAATTTCAGGAAATGATCAAGGGAAATCAGGGAAAAGGTCGGGGATTTCATTGGTCAAGTTGAGTAGACACCATGTTCCACCAACTAACACCGGCTTGTTAAATTACCAGTACATTGACTCTGAAGGGTGGGAATCCTCCCTCCCTCTCCTAGTCTATGTTCTGACCATAAGTTTATAATCAGACACGTATGTACGCACTGATTTCTCCCAGCTGGATAGTACAACTACACTATGATACAAATTAGACATCTGTATGAAGCTGTCATTTTTGTTAAGTGAAAAATGCTAGCCTGCCTGAATGATAAGACTACAGTTTCCAGGACATTTTATGAGAAAAACGTAGCACTATAGTCTGGCCAATACAGTACCTTAAAGTTCTGTCTATCCATACCGAAAATTGACGAGTTTAGGTAAAAACATGAAAACTCTTTTAGATTTAAATGGGATACAAACACTATTTAAATATTAATAAAATACTGATATATATATATATATATATATATATATTCATCGATATTAGCTATCCTAAGGTCTTGAACAACTTTAAAAACAACCTGTAGTTCAAAAGGTACGTTAACAAAATTCACCAATAGCCCTCATTCCATGAAAAAATGTGCTATCATGGTTTTTTTCCCAAACCCCCCTAGATTGTGTTCTCTTGTGCTAGTAACATGTCTTGTGCCAAGTGCTTGGTAAGAATTATTATGTATTATTATTATTATTATTTAAAATGTCACAGGCTCATAACACAAGTATAGCTAACAATGAGTCAGTTTCATAGTCAGACTTAGCACACCTCAAATGTGGTGGTATACTAAATACAAGATGACACCTACCTAGACTTGAATTGAATGGGCCGGTTTTGTATATGAAAGTGACCCATTCTATTCTGGTCAAGGTCTTGTATTTAGTATAGCGCCACACTTGAGGTGTGCGAAGTGTGACTGTGAAACTGGCCCAATGACTTGAAATGCATTTTGATAACCTCCGAATCACATAAAAACTAGGTTTTGACATTGTCTCAAGAAATCTTTCATAAACTAGAATTATAAACTTCGACATACTTTACTCATGGAAATGGGCCATTTTATTCATATTTTTACATTTTAATTTTGTGAAATAAATGTTTTGAATCTTATATATAAATATAATTTTATTGTTTTCGTAAACTGAGGGAAGTACAAAAATGGTATTTTAATATCAAGATATCATGGTCAATAATAACATTAGTAAGAAAGATTTACTCAAACTGCTTTTGCACAAATTGCCAAAATGTATATATTTTATTTATTTAACTACTCTAGTGTTAACCGGTTTCTGCCAAGTTGTAAAACCATGACAACTTAACATAAGTAGTTTAAAAAAGTAATGAACTTCAATTTTATTTAAATAGATAAGTGTAAATTCAGTCCAATTTTAATAGGAAAAGCCTTATCTAACGGAAAAGTTACTGAATCCAATTTTATTTTACATGTTGATATGTCAAGTCATTTTACCTGCAGCCGTCAGTTTTAGTAGATGTTGTTGATACTTATAAAATAACACAAATATAATAAATAGTAAAGTGATATCATATACCGTATAAATTATGTTTTTTTTAAAGGCCTTTCTTATGAAAATTGGACTGCTTAAGTAATGTGGGAATTTGGTCATTTTCATATCTTAAAATTGTGCTTTATAACCAGGGCTGGTTTCTTTCATGTGCCCTAAGTGAGACTTTTAAAAAAATTGGTGCTTCTTTTGTATTTTATATAATATAAATAAAACACACATTCTATGTGACTCAAAATAATAGTAACAGGGTGCCAAAATAGCAGACAAAAAACAAAGTGATAAATAAATCTAAAATAATCACCCGCTCTAATCATTGTGTACATAAATAGTAAGTAACCCTTTTACCCTTACTTTTCTCTTAATATCTTTGGCAGCTTTTAATTAAATCTTGAATTGAGGGCAACGACAAAGCAACGTTAAAACTAAAAGGTATTATGTTGGTAAATACTTTTTTTTTCTAAATATATTCTCGATATTTTTAGATAAAATATTTAGATGATATTTCTTTATTTTTGAAATAATAATTCTAGATTCTTATATTTGATTAATTTTTTTTTAAATTCTAAAAAAAATTACATTAAATCGAAATGCACCCATAGGATGTTTCCACTCAGGGGATCACCTAGGTTTACCTCGGCCCTGATTATAACACTTTTATATCTTGAGTATGACTGTGAGGGTGAGAGGTTTGAGAATATGTCACTATCATTTGTATTTTCTTTTATAATTCATTATAAATATTTACAGGTTGTTTGATGAAAGATAGTTCTTACGTCTAAATAGTATTATTACTGTTGTCCTAAATGTAATAGAATAAATAAATATTTACATATGTTGACTTGTTTCTCCTTGCACAATAATGAAGTGAAATTGGTGTTTCATCGGTCATAGTTGGAAAAGAACGTGGAAAGGTGTAAGATATATGAGACTACGTGTATATAATAAGTTTGAGTTAGTTCTAATCAAATATATTTTTCTTTTCTCACACACGATAGTCCAAATGAGTGTTTAGATTTGTTCCACTAAAAAAACAAGCCATATGTATATGTGAAGTAGTAACAGACATTTTTATCTGGCGCTCTTTGATGCTAAATCAAACTACACTACATGTATGAAAAATTGGAAATAACACTTTGGCATAGGGATCATACCCAGGACCCTTGGTGGAGGATACTAATTACCTACCACTGAGCTATCCAGGAATAATCCTGTGCTCAGGGTCATTTTACACCTAGGCCCTTTGTTCACCTCCGCAATGCAACTCAAACTTAACATTTCAGTTTCTTTCGAGTTGTTTAAGAGTTAGACCCATGGTTTTAGTACAAATCTCTCACACCAGAGCGAATTTAACGCGATCGGTTCCAACTTATCTGTAACTGATTGCAACACAACTTGACATGTCAATTTCAAGCCAATTGTTGTGCAATTTATGCTTGTTTGTTTGGTTGTTCGTTTTCAATATTTTTCCGCAAAAATTGTCGTCAAAGGGTGGAGGAGTTATATCGTTTATATAACTATTAATTAGCGGAATATTCCAGAAAATATATTTTAGACAAGCAATGGATGGGAGTTAAGCCACAGACACACATGCCACTAACTCGGCCTAAACATCCGATTAGCTGACTCCAGGCATGCCAGAGGCATGTGTATCATGAGGTTGCTAGTATCCTGCGTGTATTTTATTGACCCGCCATTAAATCACAAGGCGCTCTATTTTCTTGTGTTAATGGCTCGCAGGGAGTGGTGTGTGAGTGACTGGCATGTTAGTACATATCTCTTCTAAAACTGGTGGGCCAGTACAGCCAAGTGTTCAGTTTCCTCTGGAAGTTTTTTTTTAGCGCCGCATTTTACTACCCATTTGAGATAAATACTTAGGTACTAATGACTCTAATGGTTTTATGGAATAAGGTGGTTATATTTTTAGGAAGTGTATCCACATTTGTGTGGAAGGAGAGTAGAAAACCATTTTTAGAAAACCACCCTTCCATGCAGATACCAACACAGGGTCTCGGTAGTTTTTTTTATCCAAATTATATTCTATGATTAAATCCTTTTTATAATTTATTTACAAATATTATGTTATTTTATAAGTGAAGTTTGGCTTAGGGCAGGAACAAATCATATTTTTTTTGGAGAAAAAAATTAAACCATTATAATCTAACAATATGTGGTATTATGTATATATTTTAAAAATCTAATTTAATTTATTAAAATAACACTACTTAAGGTATGTGTTTATAGCTCTTCATGTAGCTTGCCTGACACTAGCTATAACTCAACTTTTTTTATCTTCTTTTTTTACTCTACACAATAAAGGTATTTTTTTAAATAAGGGAATCTCTTTGATTTTTAAGATGAAGCTTTTGTGAGGGTTTGATGTTTTATCTGTTGAAGGCATTTTCTTCACAGCTCTTAGTCCCAATTAAAAAAAACAATACTAATTAAAATACATAATTGTATATACTTTCTCATTTAGTCTGTTTAAATTAGAGACAAAAATGTTTAAAATCTGCTTTCAGTTCAATTTTTCTCTTAAAAACAGGTCCTAAAAAGTGTTTCTTACCATTTAAAACACTGCCGTAGTATCCATGTAAAACCAAATCATTAAACTATCCTTTATATTAGGTCTAAATAAAAATCACGATTTAACCTCATGGTATGACCAGCCTTATAACATCAAAATATAAAGTTTGGCTGTAGCCAGAGAGACACTTTCTATCAAAATTGATTTGTCGCTGCTGTAATTGGTAGAATGTTAGATTATACTTCCATCATATAATATGGCTGTCACTTTCAATGTATATTTTCAAAACCTATAAACCCATGCAGTATGTCTTTCCTTTTAAAGCTCTTTCTCACACTTTCCGATACTCTAAGGCGGTGGTGATGTTCAACCTTAATTGTTTGCGTACTTACAGATATAAGTTTTTCCTAAACTTTTTAACCACAAAGTTTTTGGCACATAATTAATGTTAGACATATTCTATAATCTACATCTAAAATAAATAAAACTGCCATCTCAGCTCTCATGCCTTCAACGTCCAGTTATCTTGTGGCTAACCCTAAACTGACACTGATTGTTCTTTCTTTATTATGAAGTAATAAATATATACATTTTATGCATCCCTTAAGCTGTCTTTGCGCATACCCGGTGGTACGCATACCCCAATTTGAATACCACAGTTCTATAGAGCTGAAATTTGGAATGGTTCCAAGGTAGCTTGTCATCTTTGTGAGAAAAATATGAATCCAAGATGGTGAATGCAATTTACAAACTGTCCTAGATAACTTTTTTTTTAGCACCACATCTTACTCCTGGTTCAGGTCGTATGCATAAATATGTACTAATTATGTCAGTGAGTTAGTGATGAGAAAGGTTTAATCCAGGGGAAGTGTACCTTGAGCTGCGAGAAGGGAGGGTGGAAAAACTACCCTTAGTACATCCGACCGGTATTCAAACCCCCGGTCATCCTGTCATCGGCAGTCTAGTCTAACACGAGAGTGACGTCTTAGAGAATACGGCCACCTAAGCAGGTCATAGAGAGCTGAAGTTTGATTTAGACTCGATTGAAATACTTTCTAAAACTCTAAAATTGGTAGTCTAAGCAAGCAGACACAATTTACAAATTGAGTTGTAGAGCTGAAATTTTGTATGGATGCTATGAAGAATGCCATATTTATGAGAAAAATCCAAGAGGACGGACAAAACTTACCCCAATAACCTGACGGAGCGATATACACATTGTACCACCTTCTATCATAAATCTAAAAGTATATTAAAAAAACAACAGAGAACATTGTTTGGGCGAAATATGAATTAACACTTTTTGAGACAAACGTAACCTCTAGTAATATTGATTAAAAAGTAAAATGTTATAAATATTTACCTCTTTTTCTTTTCTAAAAGCATCTTCCTATGAAAATTGGACTGTAAATAGTCTTACTATATTTGTAAAGTATCTAGTCGAACTAGGTATACTTTTTTGTGGATTTATGATATCATATAAAAAGTTTGTTTGGAAAACTTGGCGACACTTTTCGAGAGTTGTCAAATAAAAAAAAGATGGGGGGAGGGGGAATTCCAGCGTCTTTGAGTCGGGACTAGTTGGGACTCAACCGGCGACATTTTCCCTTTTTTATGTGTTTTTTTTATAGAGGGGCTGTTGTAAAAGAAGTTCAATAAACTTTTTTTTAAGGTGAATGGAAAAACAACAAAGAAACGTATTTTAGAGATTTTTCTTTTTAAGCTTTCTTTTTTAGTAAAAACATTTTGAATTTTTTTTACTTTATTCTAAAACCTTTTTCTTAAAATTATTATTCTATTTGATATCAACAAAAATATTTATTGAGAAAAATGTTTCCTAAATTGTTTGGAAAACTTGCGTTTTAGTATATAACTATTTCAAATACTAAGGTATTGTTTTAATTAATTATTGAATAAGAGTAAATCAATTAAAGTTGACTCAGTAGTAACGGATATGCCTACTTAGTTAAAAGTCCCATGTTCGATTCTTGGACTTACTGAAGAATTCATCAAAGTAAAAAATGGGTTTTCCTCCACCACATAGGGTGAATTAATATGTTATTGTCTGTTTCAGAATAAAAATAATAAAGCTAATTTGTAAGTCGTTTTCTGATATATAGTATAATCAGTCAGTTCAGTAATTGCACATTAAATAACCCAATAAAAACGATTAATTATAAAACTAGAATTTTAAAACAACATATTTTTATGTTCGAACAGAAGGGCTACTTAACGATTTGCTTTATTGGGAAAGTATGAATAAGGTAATTTTAGACAAATTGTTTTGAATCACCTCTGGAAAACCAACCAACAATACACCCAGTCGAGACTCCAATCTTGAATGCTTTGTCCCCAGCAATCCAGTGTATTTCGAGCCTGATGCACTAAACTGTGCAAACACCGGTGCGAGTACAGATCTAGTATAGCTCCTTTTGACACCAGATAATAAAATGATATAGTACGTAATATACAAAATCAATTGTATCTAGGATCGGAAATCCTTGGTTAAGTCAGATTGTAATTTTATATATAAATTTTACAAGTACAATACTGTTAGGGGAATGCTAGTAGAATCCTAAGACCAAGGTTTGTTCCCTGGGCTGAGAGAACTGCTTTTAATACCACGTTGAACCTTACCATCCTCTGCTATATGAAAGAAAGCATATGAAAGGCGAGGCCTTCTTAACTCAAATTTTAAGGCAGAGTCAATGATGGATCTGTCCCTTGGGACTAACAATGTATTTGTACTATTGACACCCTAAAGCCACAACCGAATCGCCAGTGGCTGTGATTTAAATTATAACTCTTACTAGCCGATGATATGACCACATCCATCACAGATTCTGCCTCAAAATGTGAGTGAAGAATAACGATAGGTCGAACCCTGGATATCTAAATAATACAACATTGGCACTCTTAAGCCACAGGTCCTGGATTTGATTCCCGTGTCCAGATGTCATTTTTCAATTTATTCTATTCTCTGCTATATTCTAATGTAATGTATGGTCCCCCGAAAAAGTGGGCACACAGTTTAAGGCGTTGATCTAACATTTTATTGGCCTGACAATGATCGGGAGGTCGAAGATCCGATCTCCGCCGACGTGGTTTTCGATATGTAATTTTTAAATTAGTTTTCAACGTCCAGGGCCTAGATCTGCTCTCTTGTTTGACAAAGTCTTAGGGTTCACAGAAAGCATACGTGGGACTTGCGATTGGTGAGATTTAAGGCCGACAAAAATAACATCGTGGGATTTGCATCCCCTACATTCATTATTGTAAAACCTAGCACGTTTCGATACGGATTATATTTTGAAACGTTATTTTAATCTGGGACCTGAAATTGGATCGTGCCAATGCATTAACACGTTTTAAATGCCTCATTTTGATATTTTATTTTCCCTTAACCTAACCTACTAACCAGCCTAAACAAATCGAAAATAAGAGGCTTATGAAGATATTTGCTCCAAGATGAGATGGAGGAAATTACATAGTGATGCGTTACATACCCTGAACTCAACACATGACATTGTTAGGATACTCAAATCTCTTAGATTACGGTGGGCAAGACACGCAACGTGAATCGAAAAATCTAGAATCATGTTCAGGGAACTGACTGACAAATCTAATGTGAAGAGATCATTGGGAGGATGATATTGGAATGGAACTGAAAGAGATAGTGTGTGATGAGGTGGACTGGATAGAACTAGTTCAAGGTAGGGATAGGTGGCGTACTTTTTAAATGCGGCAATAAACTTTCGAGCTCCCAATGCCATAGAGTAGGCCTAAGTCTAAATAACAGGGTGTGCTGTAAATCCCAACGTAAGTTCAAAAGTTATGTGATTTTTATGCGAAACTTAATCTCACTACCTTTATTTAGGTACCTTATTTTTTTATGACAACAGGAACCTAATATCAATTGTGTCCATACATTTAAAGATTCGTGTTTATTATATTAAAGATAGTATATTTTCAGTCACTTTTAGACAGTTTTTGTACTAAAGATAACACTGAAAAGTTATCTGACATTCTGACAGTGACAACCATTTTGAGAAGTTGAAGGTTCATACCCGCGAGGGGAGTTTAGACCTGCCAACGTGAGCAATTAGTTTTTATTTACATAAAGAGTTAAATATCCTCATTTCAAACAAAGGCTACGTTCGCTGCTGGCTCGTATCCACACAGAATAGACATCAGTAACATCAAGGACACGCTATCATGAATTTGGGTAAATTATTTCTGTGGATTCTGCTTCGGTAGCACAATGGTCTAAGGTAGGGGTCACCAATTATTTTTGAAAGAGGTCTGTTTTGGAAACTCGACATAATTCCGTGGTCTGGCAAAAGTTTAACAGTGCCTATAGGACTATACTAATTCAAAAACGTTCTCATTCCTTTTAGTTATTTTAATCATTTATTATTGTATTATTAGGTGACCCCTGGTGGTCTAGGGGTAAGGTGTCAGACTTCTATGCTGGGGCCGGGGTTCAACCTCGGTCCCGGCACAGATTTATCTGATTGCCAAACCCTTCCTTCACTCTGACACGATATCTTGTGAATGTGGGGAATGCCAGGCCTCCGCCGTGGTTCGGATTCCACGTTAAACTGTAGGTCCTTCATTTCATTTCACAATCACCCTACCATTACACATTAGCGTAAGTGCGTATAACCCGAATGGGTAGTAAGACGCGGTGCTGCTAATAATAATATAATAATAATAAAATATTGTATTATTGTGGGCATTCCATGTCTACTACCCGCCCACCACCGAAATAGCATAATTTCTTCTGTTCATCGCTATCTCATCAAGATCCTTAAAAAGCTATCTGTTGTCCGCCATTTGGTAACCCCTGGTCTAAGGCGTCATTCTCTTTTTAGACTGGCTTGCTGATGACTAGGAGATCAGAGTTCGAATCCCGGTCGGGTTTACAGAGGGTCGGTATTCCCAAACGGTTTACTACTCTCCTTCCACGCACATATGGTTAGATTACCTCTAAAATACTTCATGTATGCGTAACAACTAAACAGGTAGTAAGACGCGGTGATATCAAAAATCTGTGGAGAATCAATATTTTGACACAAATTTTAATTAACCCTGTAGTTTTTTTTTATACCGTGTCTTGCCACACATTTGGGTTATATTCAACTTAACTAATTACGACCCACTATGGTGGCCGCATGGTCTAAGGCGCTACTCTCACAGTAGATTAGACTGCTGATGACGATTTTACAGGATGAACTAATCATTTTATCCCCTTTTTTTCCTATTTCACACATTGGCGTAAAATTGTGATAGATCTTAGGTACGTCAAACCAAGATGTAACCTGCTTCGCTAATTGTCTTTTAGTTCACCAAGTTGGCTACACCGTTAAAAAATAGAAAAATATAGTATGATTAAAAAATATTAAATCCCTGCTTCGTTATAAAATTGTAATATTTTTGGTGCAATTTTAAAATTATATTTTGAAATCTATATAGATAGCTTATCATAGGTTCTTATGGTGAAAATGAATTTATTACGTGAACTATCTCGTCAATAACACCATTATGTTGCGAATAAAAAACCTACCATTATGCTCTACGTCACTATGGTAGTAAATGGTTTTTGATTAATTTTCTTGCTTGTTTTTCTCATCTGGAACAGTTTGTAATTAATTCAGCTGATACCAACAAAGAGATTGCATGAACATGAAAGATCTTATCTGTTATATTGGATTTTGAGTTTATGTCAACCCTTAGATAAATAGGTACGCAGTTTAAAATTGGGAAATCCAAGAATGGTTATCTAATAGGTTATTTTAGCACCACATCTTACTACCCGTTCGGTTTATAGGCACGCTAATATGTAGTGGTAGGGTGATTGTGAGATGAAATGGAGGACCTACAGTTTAACGTGGGATCCGAACCATGGTGGAGGCCTGGCATTTCACACATTCCCAAGTTGTGATTAATACACGTCTTGTCAGAGGTGAAGGAAGGGTTTGGTAATCATTTAAATCTGTGCCGGGATCGAGGATTGAACCCCGGACTGCTAGCATACAAGTCTGACAACTTACCTCTAAACCACCAGGTCACCCTCTCGCAGATAAAATGTGATTACATTTACTCTAAACTCTTATTCCCCTAACTTTACCCCCCTTGTAGTTAAATAGGAATATCCGTGACACGGTGAAAATAAAGTTTGTAGGGGTAAATATTTTTAAGATAATTTCCTGTTGTGATGCATACCATAAAATAAAATTAGTCCTCAAATGAATTCCCAATTTTGCTCTTTCTATTAAAAGAAGCGTCATTGGTTGCGTCGCGTGGGTAGATAGTGTCGCCCCATGTCTGGCATGTTAAATATGCCTCGAGTAAAGAGAAGGGGTGATATAAACTCCCTCACCCCCAACTCGTGCAGCGCCCACTCGTAATTAAGAAATAATGCAGTCATTAATAAACATGGTCTCGTCTCAGCTAACCCTCTCCGACCAACCATCTTCCTTCCCACGGTTGAATGGGGCTCTCTCTATGACGTAGGAAAACTGGAGAATTTGTTTTTATAACGAACATTTGCATTCGTATCGTTCACAATGCTTGGAATTATCAGTATATATGGAGGGTTCGGGGGGAAAAGGGGGAGATTCCAATTCTAACTCTATTGAGTCAGTGCTTCCATCTGTTAGAGAACCATGACACTCTTATAATTCACTTTATATTATGGTTAAAAGATGTCTTTGTCATATTTAAATTAATTTAATAAGTAATTGCTGAAGTCTGAATCCCTATGGCATTTTAGATATGAAAGTTATCCTGAAAAATGTGTGTTTATTATCACTTTTTTCCCTCTGTACCTTTCATATCTAAAATCAAATAATAATAATTATTATTCATTAGAAATGATAGGCTCACGTCTCTTTGAACGGCTTTATTGTATATTGCTTATTTCTAAATCTGTTATATATTGTTCAGGTGCTTCTCCACAAATTAATATCAGAGAAGAGACAAACCCACTTTGAGTGAGGGGTGAGAGGGACGAGATGGGGGAGGAGTAGGGTGGGTTACAATTGTGTTACATGTCTTAACACCAAATGAAGATCCGCCTCATTACACAGAGAACGCATAACTCACATAGATGCAGTCTGATTTATATCTAATAAACCTTTTTAACAGTTACATTATTATTATTATTATTATTATTATGTACTCTTATTTACTAACTATGCTAATGTGCTACGGATGAGGAATGTTAAATTTAGAAGAAGTGAACCCACATATGCGTGGAGAGAGAGAGTGGGAAACTGTTTTGTAAAAAACCCTCTCAATACACCCGACCGAGATTTGAATCTCAATCTCCCCGTTATCAGCAGTGTAGTCTACTGTGAGGGTAGCGCGTTAGACCACGCGGACACCGAAGTGGATTTTTCATTGTTAACCTAAAAAAAAAGTAGATAATTTAAAAAAATATTCTATCAGGGGTTTCTACTATAATCGAGATAAAACCATAGCATTACGAGATATTCTTCTGTTATATAAAGGTTAAATCAATAGTTTTTTATTTTCTTCATCTAGCTTGGTGGAGGTGACCTGGTGGTCTAAGGGTAATGTGTCAGACTTTGAGCTGGGGTTCGGGGTTCAATCCTCGGTCCCGGCACAGATTTATCTGATTAACAAACCCTTCCTTCTCCTCTGACAAGGCGTGTATTAATTACAACTTGTGAATGTGGGGAATGCGAGGCCTCCACCGTGGTTCGGATTCCACGTTAAACTGTAGGTCCTCTCAGTTCATCTCACAATCACCCTACCACTACACATTAGCGTAAGTGCGTATAACCCGAACGGTGTTTGCGTCAATAATAATAATAATAATAATAATAATAAATAGCTTGGTGGAACGCTTCATAAATCCAAACAATTTTCAATGCGTTCATTGTCAACACCCTGTAATTTCACAACGTCAAAAAGTGACTGAATTGAATTATGTCCAATTCACTGTGGGTGGAAAATACGCCGCGTATTTTCAGCGACGGATATTCCGGCCTTGTTTTGAATCAGACACACTACAGTAGGAATACCTGGGGCGTATTTTCAACCCAAATTCCTCAAACAAAATATAGTTTGCAGTTCTAAGTTTTAAAACGTTCGGTGTCAAACATTGTGCTGGTATGTAATACTTGGGTTAGACGACCTGAGTCCGTCAGGCTGAAAATCCGACGGCGTGGTACTTCCCATTAAAAAAAACGTGACCAATTCTCTGGCCAACGGATTATCGGCCAGCCCAAACCGAACATACGCTCATGTCAGCGTACTGATACAGAAAGTTTGATGGACTGATGAAACTTCCGTCCAATGTGACGTAATATAAGGCTTTATTTAAAAATAAATGTATCAACGTTCCGTCGCAGAAAAAAACGCGGATAATCTTCAGTCCATTTCGGTGCTGGCCTTAGATAAAACATATTGGAAAAAATAATTGTTTTAAAATGGAGGGGAAAACCCAGCTTTTCATTGATTCCTATTTCACTGTTGTAAAGCGAAGAGCGCAGGAAATTGTACTTGGATGCGTCTATAGTTAGAGCGTAATTGTGCATATGATAACAAAGTTTATCGAAAGTGCACTTTGAGATAAGTTAATATGTTAATATATTAAGGCCCTTGGCCCTGTCGAGTGCAAGTCTAAAACCTATTTTTGTGGGGTGGTGCGCGGGAAGGGTGAAAGGCATTGCGTGGCTTCACAACCGACCAAAGTATCCTTCCGCGCCAAAAAAACAGGTGGATCACGGAGATCGAGGGTGGCGCTAGCTACCGGACAGGTCCTGCGAAAAAATCATAAGTTTGGAAATATCAGTTTTCTCGAGAACGAGGGAAATTTGTATAGTAATATATATTTTCAACACCTCTTCTAATGTAATGTACAGATGTTTATTTATTCTATATTTTTTATTTTTTGTTATGAATCCATCAGTTTTTGATTGAAAAATGTCAATTTTATCGATATTTGATCACTGTTAAATTGATAGAGGAGATGTTTATATAAAAAGTATAACTTAACCAACATGCTTCTATTCTTGAACAAACCGTTTCCAAAAGAAATTGCAAAAAATAAAAATTCTTGAAGATAACCGTTTGTTACCATGGCTCTGCATTTCCGCGCCAAATGAAAAGAGCCAATCACTTTAACTCATTTTATCAACTCTGCCTTCTAGGAATAATAATCCTTGTTGAAAAGGGGGGATGGGAGTTACATTAATTAAGAAAGGGACGTATTCCCTTAGTTTTTTTTCCGATAGCTATGCCCCGAACTGGTCCAAAAACTTATGAGGCTACCGTAGAGGGGAGGAGGTTACATAATGATGAGCTACACACACCCTCTAATCATCTTCACAAAACATTGCTCAGAGAATCAAGTCTCGTTGATTACTATGAACAGGACATGCAGCGCGAATGGGAGAATTTAGAACCGCGTTCAGAATACTGACTGGCAAATCCCATGGGAAAATACCATTGGGAAGACTTAGTCAGCCTGGGATTCCGATATCGGGTGTACTGAGGATGGTTTTTCCACTCTCCCTCCATTTAAGTGCGGTTATACCTCCTCTACATCTAGTCTTATTCATCCCAAAAACAAACGTAATAAACAATACAACATATATCCTGAATGAATAGTAAGACGTGGTGCTAAGAAAAAACTTAATTTTGAGATTTTGGGAACATGACTCATTTTTTCCGTGGATATCAACTGGCACAATTTAACAAAATTCTCCCTATCGACTTTCTTTTTTTCCTATCGGAAGTTTTTTTTATCTTGTTTTGGGGTGATTCCCCCCCCCCACTTACTTTCCCCTTGACTTTGTTGGAGTCTGTGTTGACTCCATACGTCCTCTGTTGTCTAGGAGACATGGCCAAGAATACTCTTCTCGTATATATATTTTTATAGTATCCTTTTTTTTATATTTTATTTGTCTCCTTGGTTACAAACTGTTGGCGTCATTGTCGGACGACGCTTGACGTCACCGGTAGAGTAAACATAGATCGACGCCTCCCTCTTTTTACCATTTCTCCTTCCTACCGAGCCATTGCGTCTGCTCATGTTGTCTTTTTTTGAATTGCGTCGTTACTTTTAACATTATTATTATTATTACCATACCGTTCATTCCAATTTGGTCGTTGGTCGTTCTTATAAATCATTCATTGTATTTTTCCATGCATTCGCTAGGACTTTATTTAAAGAAGGTATTTTATAACTGCCCGTATTAGAATAATGAGAACATGCTTTTAGATCACGCGTGTCCAACAAACTTGTTTGATCATAAGAACCGCATTGAACTTTAAAAATACTGAGGGGGACTGCATTTCAAAATAAAATCTGTGTTGTAATCATCTTAAGTAAAAAAAAAAAAAGCACTGCCCTCTTTGATGGCCACATGATCTAACGTGCTACTCTCGCAAAATACTAGATCGCTGGTGACGGAGATATCTTGGGTGGGTGTGCTGAGGGTGGTTTTATTCAAAATGGTTTTCCACTCTCCCTCCACGTGAATATGCGTGTACACTTCCTCTTAATATAGCCTTTATAATCCCTAAAATCACCAACGTAAATAGTACATAAGCTGTTGGGTAGTTAGATTCAGTGCTAAAAAAAATCTAACTTAATATCTTATTATTAGACTATAAGTTCGACCAATATAAAAAAACAATAAGACTAAACGATGACCTGGTGGTCTAGGGGTAAGGTGTCGGACTTCTGTGCTGGGGGTCCGGGGTTCAATCCTCGGTCCCGGCACAGATTTATCTTATTGCCAAACCCTTCCTCACCTCTGACAAGACGTATTTTAATCACAAATTGTGAACGTGTGGAATGACAGGCCTCCATCGTGGTTTGGATCCCACGTTAAACTGTATGTCCTCCATTTCATCTCACAATCACCTACCACTACACATTAGCGTAAGTGCGTATACCCGAATGGGTAGTAAGACATGGTGCTAATAATAATAATAATAATAATAATAATAATAATAATAATAATAATATTTTTTTTAACAAGCCCAACCAATTGGTTTCATTTCATATCAGAAAACAGCTGTAAGCATAAGTATGTGTTACGCATAATCGATATAACAATCTTTGGTAATTGATCCGTGTTGAAGAAAGGGTTTGTATGGATTTGATAAAATCAACCTCAGAATCCAGAATTATTCAAACTATGCCAAATTATGTCACATTCAAAAATATTGTATTTTCTTGATATTTATAAAAAAATATTAAGAGGGTATCAATGTATATAGGTTCATCTTAGGTACCGCGGGCCGCACAGAACCCTGGATCCGGCCACGAGTTTTTATATATATAGTACATGGTTTACGGATAACCCCTATGGTATCAAATAATACTAACAATATATTAAAATGTTATCAATGTTGCCAACAAAAATAAAAGTATGTATTTCTTAAATATATATTTATTATAAAATGCACACATTTTTTTGTGGCCAACATTGATAAAATTCTACCATAATAATATTATTATTATTATTCAATATGTATTAATACTATCTAGAGGTAATTCATAAGACTACCACGGAACACTACTTTAAGCCACGTTACTTTTTTCTACCCCCTCATCACCATGTAACACCATGCATATATTTAACCTGACCTCTCCCCCCCCCCTCTCCAACAAACTGTGTTACGTAACCTTTCACATCAAGAGTGAATATCATAAGAGACGCTTTTGTAACACTAAAAGGACTCAGATTTAATAAAACTCAGAATTATCTATAAGTATGTTTATACTAACTCGGTGGAGTAGTTGGCTAACGCGCTTGTCGTGTTGAAGCTCGACTGCTGAGGACGGGGAGATCGAGGTTCGAATCTGGGTCGGGTGAACTGAGGGTGGTTTTTCCTAAATGGTTTTCCACTCTTCCTCCACGCAAATGCGGGTTCACTTCCTCTAATTCAACCTTCCCAATTTCTAATCCATTAGCGTAAATAGCACTTAAAGCGTATAACCCGAACGGGTAGTAAGACGTGGTGCAATAAATAATAATAATAATAATAATAATAACTAACGGATGACTTGACTTATGAAACCGTGGTAGAAGAACTAGTAACTTTCCTAGCTCTTAAATAAAGAGTTTTTACATGAATAACTTTATTCGTCGTTCAGTTTCGGGCAACTTTATTGCTAGCATTCATCAATTTGTTATATGTTTCTCATCGAACTATTAAGGAGATTTTCCCAATATTATTGATTAATAACTTCACGGTACCAAACATATTTCGGTTAAAGTTTACAAAGATTGGCTGAAATAGCATGAGCACAAAATAAGTATATAGTTTAATCACATACTTGGAATATACCTTACAGTGTTGTCAAATATTACTCCTTATAGGCTCATATATTTTACAACTGTAATAATTAAAACTAGCTGCCAAGTAATACACGTTTCAACTCATTAAGGTTTTTTCTATGGCAATCCTACTATATTAATCAATGTTTCAACTTTTATAAAATGCTATTTCTATGGCGGTTCTACTATATTAATCAATTTTTTAAGTGTTATTAAATGTTCTTTCTACGGTCTCTGGCGATCCTACTATATAAAATCAATGTTCAACTAGTAGAATTTTTATGGCGATCGTACTATATATTGAAGTTTAAGTTTTCTTAGACCTCTCTTTTATATGATTTAATGAACAATCGTAAGACGCGGTTCAGAAATAAAATAATCAATACAATCTCTGTCATCTTAATTCCACTCTAAGCATACCAAAACTAATAACTCGTACGGCACAATCGTACCTACTTTCTCATATCGCATATTAGTCTATAATTTGTGTCAATTTTCAAAATCAATTATCAGTAAACTACCCCTTTGTAAGATTTTCTTCATAAACCCAAACACACTGTTTTGATAATCATATGAAACATTATTCAGAAACCCATTTCGGTGGCCACGTGGTCTAACCCACTGATATCGTGTTGAACTAGACTACCGAAGACGGGAAGATAGGGGCTCGATCCCGGTTGGGTGCATTGAGGTTTATTCCCACCTAAATAGATTTCCACTCCCCCTACACGTAAATGTGGGTGCATTTTCTCTAAAATTAAGCCTTCCTAATCCCTAACCAGTTAGTTAAATTAGTAAATAGGGGTATAACTCGGACGGATAGTAAGACGTGATTCTAAGAAAAAAATTATTCAGAAATAAGTTTTGAACAAAATTGCTATCTAGAGCCATTTAAAATATTAATGAATTAAAAAATATATATTTGCAAACTACCCTCAAATTATTTTGTTTAAGGTAAAATGAACTCAAATTCTAATGAATCATATAAAGAAAGCACTATGCAATACCCATTTTGAACAAAATTGTTTAAGACATTTACGAAAAATATCAAATTTTTTGAAAATTATTAAACCACTCTTAATCAATCAAAAATAAAAAAGTGTATAATGTTATTTATTATGTAAAACACTCATAATATATCAAGTTCCAACAAAATCATTAGATACATTTAAAAAAAAAATGTTGATCCTTCATAAATAAGTAATAAGTAAATTACTTTTGTATAAATTTTTCTTGAAAAAAATTATTAAGACTCACTAATTTGAGCTCGGGGGAAAGAACATAAAACATCAAAACACATCATAATATCAAGGATAACAATGTTCATGGCAACAATACTTTCTCATTACATGAGAAAGTAAATTAAAAGAAGAAACACACTGCGTCCACTTAGCAACATGGAAACAGATTTAACTTTCCAATAATTCCCATTCCACATTTTTGATTGCTCGTTAGTCCACGAGTATGGAAATAAGGCTCAACAGAGGTTTAATTCGTGGAAAAGACGGGGGTTCAGGGTAGTTTGGACTAATGCTAATTACATTTCAAATCAAATCTGAGCAGATTGCCACGTATTGTAATTGATTATAATTTACCCGCCTCGGTGGCGTAGTTGGCTAATGCAATAGTCGTGTTGAGCTCGACTGCTGAGGACGGGGAGATCGAGGTTCGAATCTCGGTCGGGTGAACTGGGGGTGGTTTTTCCTACATAGTTTTCCACTCTCCCTCCACGCAAATGCGGGTTCACTTCCTCTAATTCAACCTTCCCAATTCCTAATCCATTAACGTAATTAGTACTTAAAGCGTATAACCCGAACGGGTAGTAAGACGTGGTGCTAGATATTATAATTTAATCATGTTTGAATTTTTTTTTTTAAATATAAAATACAACAACTCTTTTCCTCCTTTTATTGTCAAGAGAAGACAGGGTTGGAATTCTACTCAGTGAGCACGTGGGAAAATGTTTCAGTCTCTTATAGTCTGATTTCCCGCTGGCGTGGAGGTCAGAGTTCGAATCCCACGCGGGTGCATTGAATTGTTTTTACCTAAATAGTCCTTTCAATAAATAATTATGATATACCTTTACATTATCTTTTTTAAATTTAATAAAAAAATAATTACTTAATTTGTTTGAGTAAAGCTAAATATTTATTCCTGACAATTTGGTTTAGTTTGAGATCTGCGACATTTCGCGTAAGAAATAGGTTTTTTTAGTACTGCGTCTTACTACCAGTTCAGATTATACACTTACGCACTAATTATTCTAATGGGTTAGGGATGAGGAAGGTTGAATTTAGATGTAGTGTACCCACATTTGCTTGGAAAGAGAATGGGAGACCATTTAAGAAAAATCACCCTCACTACAACCGACCGTGATCGAGCTTCGATCTTCCCGTCATCAGCAGTCTAGTATTTTGCGAAACTAGCGCCTGAGACCACGCGGCCACCGAAGCGGGTCCATAAATGTTTTTTTGGAGGATAGGGTATTAAAGGAGCAGCCTATTTATGGAGAATCTTGGCGAATTACTAAAAAGTTTTTTAAACATTTTATCCCTCTTGAATTTTTTTTAAACACGGTTTATTTATTATGATTTTGTTAGGAAGAAAGGTTCAGAAAATACATTTATTTTGTAATCAACATCAACACCACCTTACTACTATATTATTTGTATTAGTTAATAGGCAGTGGTGGATCCAGTATTCCATAAAAATTCGGGTGGATTACCTCTAAAACGCTTCTTTCCTCATCCCTACGCCATTAGAGTGAGTATATATGTACAGTAGCCCCGTGGCTTCTTTAGTGCTGACTGACAGCTCACAGCTGACTTCTGACAGTCAACATTTAGGTATATACCTACATTTTGGCTGTCAGGAGTGACAGCTGCTAAACACATGTTTTTGCAGATCATATGGCTTGGCGTGGGGATACGTAATTTGGTCTGGTAGCTTTTCAAAGCCGTGAGCTGTCACTAAGCACTAAAGAAGCCATGGGGCTACTGTATACAACCTGAACTGGTAGTAAATGGCGACGATAAATAAAATTATTATAAAACTGCATAAGAATTTTTTTTATCAAAATGACTAGCAATCTTTGGGAAAAACTTACCGCTGAACTCTCTTAAGGTGGGGTGGAAGGGGACGCGTGAAAACGCAAGTGTTTTTGTAGTTTTTATGGCAAAATATATTTTTTGAAAAAATTATTTTTTGAAAAAATAAATAAAATATTGCTTCAGTACAAATATAGAATTTAATTTTCTTCACATGGTGACCTCAAAATTTCCTGAATATCTGTCAAGGGTGTTCTAGAATTTAACTACAACTATCTATTTTAATATTAAAAAGTTTGTTAGATAATGCCACCATGCTCGTGACAGATATTTAGAAACTGTTGATATCAACATGTGAAGAAAATTAAACTCTATGTTTGTACTGGAGCAATATTTTATTTATTTTGGTAAAAAAAAAAAGTTTTACTATAAAAAAATTACAAAAGCATTCGCATTCCGTACACGCCCACCTTATGGAGGAATCCCAAAACAATCTCAACCCCTCGGTATGACCAGTGGCACATTTAAAATGTTATGCCCTAAGCACAATTATAATGTGTGCCCCTCCCCCCCTCCAATGCCTTTCAAAGTGTTTTAGGAGGTTTTGGAGGAAAGAGATGTGTCTAGGGGTGAAGGGGTGGAAGTAAGTATTTGAGAAGAGATTTCTATGAAAGAAAATCAGGCATGTACTTTCCATAAACTTAATTATTAAAAACAAAAAATTGAAATAGTGTTATCCAAAATGTGTCACCCCCTAAAGCCGCCACCCTAGGCCCTTGCCTAGTGGGCCTGTAGTGTAAATCCACTTCTGGGTATGACCATAGTAAATTGTCATCCAGGAGACGGTACGTGCTGTCCTCGGGTCGCGTGCCACTGATCCACACTCTGCCCCAGCTTTTCCCCGGTGAGGAAAGGCTGCTAGACTGCTAGACAGTTGTAGGAGGAGATGTTGAGGGGAACTGAAGGGGAGGTATAGTCACGCCCTCATGAAGACACCCACGCTTTGACCTCACCGGCTCCCGACCCGGGGAAAGACCGCTTTCATAAACACAGCAAGTATCGTGGTCCCCCCCTCCTTTCATGACCCTTGGTTCGTCCCCCCACCCCCTGAAAGTTTCATGGAGACCTGTGGCTCCCTATACGTCGTATAGTCGTGGTAAATACCAGGGGGAGGGCCCCGCCCCCTTTTTTTTTTACCTACCAACAGGTACCTGGTTCGACTACCTGATGCACCCGCTTCAGTGTTTGATTGGTCGGTAACCTTTTTGGGTCCGATCGGCTAAAATAACTTATCAACGTCTCACGATCACTAATCGGTTTCCCAATCTACTTTTGATTTTTTTTTTTATCTGTACATCCAATAATTATCCCATAATTCAATATTTACTCAATTACTTAAGCTACGTCCCTACCTTTATAGTAATAAATATTGAATGGATAAAATTAACATTTTCATATTACGATATTTAAGTTACCCACCTCGATGGACGCATGGTTTAGCGCGCAACTCTCTTAGTAGACTAGACTGCCGATGACGAGGAAATTTAGGTTTGAATCTTGATCGGGTGTATTGAAGATGGTTTTTCCAAAATAGTTTTTCACTCTTCACCCAAGAAAATGCTGGTACAATTCCTTTAAATATAACTTTCTAATCCCAAAAACATTAGCGTAATTAGTAAATATGTGTATAGCCCGAACGGGTAGTAGGATGTGATGCTTAAAAACAAACACATAATAATAATAGCTACAACTTGAATCAAACGTAATATCGTGGTATGGTTTGATGTGTTCTAATTTTACTTTCATGCTACCTTATTCAAAATATTCGGACTCGAGAGTTTGATGAATGTTAACGTTTCATGATCCCCCCAATCCAAAAAAAGTGGTTTTTGAATTTCCATCTGTCTGTCTGTACCGACTAGAGCTAAACAATTTTACTGATCGGGCTAAAACTTGGTATCTATAGTTTTCATAGGGCTCTCTAAAGGTTTTTTGTAATTGGAATATTTAACCCTAAAATTAAGGGTAGTTTACTAAAGTGCAAAAAGAGAAAAAATTTTTTTTTCAAAATTGGCTCCAACGATGTTGATTAAATTTCATTTATAAACATTTATGACTACTTTCAATATTTCAGCAAAATGACTTTAAGCGTTCCGGTCTGATGCGTAGGTTCTTTTTTTTTTATCATATCTCCGTAACTCTTTGAGATATGAAATTATTTATCATTGCAAATATGTAGTGCTATTTATAATACAAATCTTCAATTGAAACATATTTTTATAAAACCAATAACTTTCAAGCTATACGCAAATAATATACATATATTAACTTTTCGAACACTAAAGGTTAAGTATTGTGGCCGTAAAGAAAATATAACCCGAGATGTTGATTGATGTCGACGTCTCATGACCCTCCGAACCCCAAAAAGTGGTTTTTGCAATGCCATCTGTCTGTGTGTCTGTTTAGCCCTAAAATTAAGAGTAGTTTAGTAAAGGGCGAAAAGAGAAAAAACATATTTTTTTCAAAATCTGCTCTAACGATTTTGTTTAAAATTCGTATCTAGGAGTTGATTAGGCCTAAGTTTATAAACAAAATGGCTACGCTACTTTAGGTTACTTTACAGAAGCGGAAATGTCCTTATTTCCTAAATTATTTAAGACAATATATAACTTATCATTGCAAAAACTTAGTATTATTAAAAACAACAACCATAAGTTGTGGAACCCCTAATAAAATGTCGAAAATTTTAACCAAATGTATTGACGCTTGTGGACCCAATATCGATCTTTTTTTTTGGGGGGGGGGGGGGGGTGCGGAGTCCAAATATACTAGTGAGGACTTTAATTCTTTAAAAATAAAATCACAAAATTAAAAGTCGTGAGTCAAAAAATTGTAATGTAATGTAAGTATAACGCAATTTTTGCTCGGGTTTACTAGAATATATTAATTCGTTTCACATATATTACGAGTTTTGAGTAAATATCTCCATTTTTAAACAATGGGGTGGGAAAGTCCGTGCGGAGTTCCGTACAATTTATTTCTTTTTACATCTTGGGATAAATTTTTGTACAGTAATGATCTATCTCTATCATTTTAGACTAAATATTCAATATTTAGCTATTTTATTCTATTGGTCAACATTTATAAATGAGGACTTTAATAGCAATGTGATAACCACAGTCACCTAATAAAATGTCGAAAATTTTAACCGAAAATCGAAATTTTAATACAAAGTGTTGACCCTTGTGGACCCAATATCGATCTTTATTATTGGTACAAAAATACGTATGAGGTCTTTGATCCTTAAAAATAAAATTATAAAATTTAAAACCGGGAGTTAAAAAAGTTTTACTCAAGTATAATGCAATTTTTGCTCGAGTTTGCTAGTGTATATTATTTCTTTTCACGTATATTACGAGTTTTGAGAAAATACTTTCTACCCGTTCGAGATTTTACGAACTTACGCTAATGTGTAATGGTAGGGTGATTTTAAATGAAATGGAGGACCTATAGTTTAACGTGGGATCCGAACCACGGTGGAGGCCTGGCATTCCCCACCTTCACAAGATGTCTTGTCAGAGGTGAAGGAGGGTTTGGAATCAGATAAATCTGTGCCGGGACCGAGGATTGTACCCCGAACTCCCAGTACAGAAGTAAGACACCTTATCCATAGACCACCAGGTAACCTGATCAAATTAGTAAACATATTTAAGTGCTGTGTTCTGCATTCTTCACTCGAGAACAGAGATAATAAGTTAATTTAAGCAGTTTTTTTTTTAAATATTGATTTTAAATTTTTGATTTTTTTTTATAATATGGGAAACTAAAATTTTGCACCACGATATGATGCCTGATTCAGGTTGCATTACCTAAGCTATATAATTTGTCTACTATCCGTGTACAAGTAGAGGATGTGAGACGGGCTCTTACCCTAATGACAAAAAAAAGCCCAAAAAACAAAAGTTCTGTTTTTCGTCACCATCGTCCGTAAAGTAAAACGCTGGGCCTTATAACAACTATTGCACTGTAACCTACCTCACAGAAAAATGGAACCCTCATTATACCATCGTTAATTATTATTATATTATTATTATTATTATTATTATTATTAGCACCACGTCTTACTACCCGTTCGGGTTATACGCACTTACGCTAATGTGTAATGGTAGGGTGATTGTGAGATGAAATGGAGGACCTACAGTTTAACGTGGAATCCGAACCACGGTGGAGCCCTGGCATTCCCCACATACCATCGTTAATTAATTTTGATCAAATTCGATGATACTTGACATAATTAATACTTTCTTACCGTCACCCGGCGTCTCGGACACATCTCTGAGCCGTGACCTAGTACAAGTAGGTCAGTAGGACGAACCAATTAGTGTTAATGAAACAATTACTGAGTGAATGTGTAGGTTTCTGAGTGAAATTTCTCTTATGTTCGTCGATAAATCCAATTTAGGTTGAGGGGGAGGAATCCTAAACTCTACGACGAGAACTCTTCAATGTCCTACTTCAGATGAATACTGATTCCATGGCCATGCCGAGAGTGGGAGGGGACCGAGGTGTGTTCAACACAACACCTTAGCTCAGTCAGCTTTTGTCTATTGAGTTAGAGGTCTGAGATTCAATTCCAGCAACTGACGATAATTTAAAAATTGCTGTAAACAACATATCATTTGACCGGATTTGTGAGTTAAAATATTTTGGAAAAATTTTAACCAGTGGAAACGATATTAGATTGTAAATTTGGGAAAAATAATACAGTCGGGAAATCCATGCTATTACTCATTACGCTGTTTACATTTCAAAAACTTTATAACTCAGAATACCCGCCTCGGTGGCGTAGTTGGCTAACGCGCTTGTCGTGTTGAGCTCGACTGCTGAGGACGGGGAGATCGAGGTTCGAATCTCGGTCGGGTGAACTCGGGGGGTTTTCCTAAATGGTTTTACACTCTCCCTCCACACAAATTCGGGTTCACTTCCTCTAATTCAACCCTCCCAATTCTTAATCCATTAGCGTAATTAGTACTTAAAGCGTATAACCCGAACGGATAGTAAGACGCGGTGCTAAATATTATTATTATTCAGAATATACAAAACAGTTTTACCGGTTCTTTATTATTGTAGAACGTGGTCTCTGAGTTTACACGATGAAAACAAATTTAGGATGTTCGGAAACAAGGTGTTTAGGAAGAGATTTGGTTCATAAAAAGGGATGAGGCTAGTGGGGAGTGGATGAGGTTCCATAATGCCGAGTTCTATTCCTCGTACTCAACACAAGGAATTGTTTGAATAATCAAGTCTCGTAGATTACCGTGGACAGGATATGCAGTGTTAATAGGAGAATCTAGAACCATGTTGAGGTTACTGACTGGGTATATACCATTGGGAAGACCTAGACTTGTATGGGAGGATAGCATTAGAATGGACCTGAAAGATATGAGGTGTAATGAGGTGAATTGAATAGCACTAGCTCAAGGTAGAGATAGAAAATAATTAGGTGTACTGGATTTAAGTAGCTCTAGTTGATAATAGTGGTGTACTTTTTGTAAGTGCAGTAATGAACTTTCGAGTTTCTAATGCCATAGGTATAAAGTATATAAGGGCTTCACACTTTTACAGTAATGCATTAATAGCCAATTAGTTGAGTGTTGTCTCTTATGTAATTTAGTTAGTTTACAAGTCATGTTAGGATATAATCAGTCGTTTCAGAAGGTTAAGAAGCCTATCAAAACTTAAATTGAAGAAAAAAAATCATTAGCGAATATTATGTTAGTAACTTATTGGAAAATTATGAAATTTGAAACACGATCCCAATAATATTTTTAAATTACCATAAATAATTGATTGAAGAGGAATTTCCATAGATGGCGAGGGTAATTATGATTTAGATTCGGTGTACCCAATAATCAAATAAACATTTGAAAGTTTTCTTCAAACTAACAAAAAAAGTTCAGGCTAGATATATTGTATATACTAATTACGCTAAGATGTAAGGGATCATTAAGGTGTTACTTAGAGGAAATGCATCCGCATGTGTGTGGGGGGGAGAATACAAAAGATTTAGGAAAATACTACCCTCATTACACCCAACTAAGATTCGCACCCTAACCTCTCCATTATCGGCAGTCTAGTCTATTGTGAGAGTGACGCCTTATACCATGCGGTCACCGAAACTGGTTTCTCTATTATTGTGTGTGTGTGTGTTGGGGGAGGGGGGGACAAATATTCTTAATTTTACTTTAAATTAGAAAATAAGAAAAGTGTGAATAAAGCACCGATTCTGGGGGAGAGAGATGACGTGTCACCACTTATCCCCACCCCATCTTTCCCTCCGTCTACAGTAGCCCCATGGCTTCTTTGGTTCTGAGTGACAGCTCACAGCTGACAACTGACGGCTTTGAAAAGTTACCAAACCAAATTATATATCCCTACGCCGAACTATATGATCTGCAAAAACATGTGTTAAGCAGCTGCTACTTCTGACAGTCAACATTTAGGTATATACCTAAATGTTGATTGTCAGAAGTCAGCTGTGAGCTGTCAGTCAGCACCAAAGAAGCCATGGGGCAACTGTAGCAACGCCTGTGACTACATATTTAAGGTATATAACATAACTTTTAATTTGAAAGAAAACTTTACATGTGAAGTTGATGCACTAGCTTATTTTACGATACAACTTTATCTACACATAAAATAGCCCAACATTCAACTTTGCTACCCATTTTATATTCTAGGGCTTCTTCATTATACCACAGGATAGCCGACACTACAAAATTTGTCAACAAAAACACTCTATTAACCTATTTAAATACCTAATGTGTCATGGCCAAGCCTCTCTTGTTTATCCTGCGCCTCCAAACAATAACAAACACCTTGATTAACCTTGCTCGCTACAGTGACCTCATCAAAAAAGGAGGGCCTAACTCAACATTTAATCCGTTGCTGGACTTCCAATCTGCCTCGGTGTACATATACATGTGTGTGTGTATGTAACCTTTGACCTTTTGAAGGATGCTGTAGCCTGAACCAAAGTTTCCCCTACCCGGGAAATCCGTGTAGCTAACCTGCAACCTTCAGCCAATCCCGTCAAAATCCGACCCCCCGACCCCCTCTCCGCACAACCCCCCCACCCCCTACACGCTCTGTTGTTGAACATAAACTCTGCAATGCAGTATCCTATAGTAAGGGAGCATTATAAAAATTATTGTGGTAGTATTTTGGCTATAAATTTATTTATTTTTTTCACATTTTTCTTAATGTAACGGAGCTTACTGTCCATTTGGGCTGTCCAAAATGTACACAGATTTTTTTGAGAACCAATAGAGGGAGGAGAAAATTAAATAAATTCCTGTAAAAATGAGCTTAAAATCACTATATGGAAAAAATGACTACCCTCAGGTTCGTTTGAGATTCGAACCAAATGATGACCTCTGAGGCACAAATTTAAATATCCAACAATAAGCAAAACCTTTTCCGTTTCATTACTGATAGGCCTATTATTGAATGATCTTGGATGCATTCCGAAAACAGCGAAAATTTTTATTTCCAATATTACTTAACCTAACTTAACCGAACCGATCTCACACTTCATTACTAATTTTCAGACATTAAAGTAGTCTATAGTTTTAAATCAAGTGGGTGTGGGGGAGGGGAGAGGATAGCCCACAATTCAGTGATAGTACTCCTAAATCATGATCTTCATCTGTGGACAACTGGACAAGGACCACCTAGAGGACTGTTCAAAATGTCCGTTCGCTTGGTCTGCCTGTTGATAGTACAACCACCTGTTCGAGGTTAGCTAGAATCAGTGGTGAATCTAGGATTAATGCCAGAGAAAATGGGGATGGGGTGAATAGGGGCGCTAGCCATTTCCCCTCTCGTAGTTGGCTGTTAAGAGGAACAGTTAGAGGGCATTTAACACACAACAGAGAATATCGTTGTTCTATTCTATAACTGAAACATCAGAGGGGAAAATATCAACTAAAAATACAAATTCTATCTGGTTATTGAAAGAAAAACTACCCTCAGTGCACATGACCGGGATCGATCTTCGATCTCCCCGTCTTTGACATTCTATTCCAACACGAGAATAGTGTGTTAGACCACGCGGCCACCTAAGCGGATGTCAACAAGGTTATTCGAAAACGTTGCCGTTATTATAACTCTACTGGAAAACTGTCTAAACGTTTGTGGAACAGACCACGATAGAAACTGCAGGATTACCTCTAAGGGTGCATTTAATAATGGTTTAGTAGATAACATTATGGTTTCGTAAACTGTATCCATTTCCTTAGACTTTTTTTTTTAGCAACGTGGTTTACTACACTTTCGGATTATACGCTAATATAATAATGACGCTGTGTTGGACTGAATGCCAAAGATGGAGAGATCAGAGATTGATCCCGGTCGACCCGCCTCGGTGGTGTAGTTGGCTAACGCGCTTGTGTTGAGCTCGAATGCCGAGGACGGGGAGATCGAGGTTCGAATCTGGGTTGGGTGAACTGGGAGTGGTTTTTCCTAAATGGTTTTCCACTATCCCTCCACGCAAATGCGGGTTCACTTTTCTTTTTCTAATTCAACCTTCCCAATTCCTAATCCATTAGCGTAATTAGTACTTAAAGCGTATAACCCGAACGGGTAGTAAGACGTGGTGCTAAATATTGATCCCGGTCGGGTGCACTGAGGTGTGGTTTTCCTAAATGGTTTTACACTCTCCTCTAAACAAATGCGGTTGCATTTCTTCTAAATTAAGCCTCCCTAATCCATTAATGTGATTGGTACTAGGCGTATAACCTGAACGGTTAGTAAGACGCAGTGCTAAAAAAAATTACGCTAATGGTTTTAGGGGTTAGGTATGTTTTATTTAGTGGAAATGTCCTCACATTTTCGTGGAAGGAGAGTGGAAGACAATTTTGGAAAAAAACACTCTCAGTATACCCAACCAAGACTCGAGCCTTGATCTCCCTGTCATCGGCAGTCTTAGAGTATTGTGAGAGTAACGTCTTAGACCATGCGGCCACCGAAGTGGGTTTCTTAGACATTACATTATGGTTTCGTAAACGATATTCATATGGTATCATATACATTATCGTCATGGTTTTGTAAACATTGGCCAAATGGTATCGTAGACATTATTCGTATTGCCTCTTAAGGTTTTCTGAATAAACAAATTCAAAACAAAAATACGAATTATAAATAAACTTAATTCTATATAAAACGTAAAAACCACTCTTCTTACAGTAGGCCTAACTATATCACCGTTAAACAGGAAACTATGAATTATCACTTGGATAACTACGTTAGTTTTGACGGGAATCGAAACAGCGTCATACCAATAGGCAGATACGATAGTCATTGAGTGAGTAAAGGTGTAAGACTTGTCTCAAAGAGACCGATCGTACTAACATTCTTATTTAGTCTATAATAGCTTAGAACAAAGTTTTCAAGAATAGGTTATCAGTAGACTAAAATGAGACGAATTCCCATAAATCCATTTGGAACTAAATTTTAAAGTTTATTTTTGAAAACTTTCTTTAATTTTTCAAACTAAACTACCCTTATAATAAATTGTTTTAGAAAAATAAAAATACATTATATATCATTTAGAATAGTACACATGTACCAATTTTGAATAAAATCAAAAAAGCCATTTTTAAGAAAAACATTTTTTTCTCAAAAATCAGTTATCACTAAGTTTTTCAAGGGAAAAAAACTATTTTTAATTTAAGAAACTAGCCAGAAACCCATTTTGAAAATATCCTTCCAGAACAATTTTTAAAATATATCAAATTTAAAAAATATATATATCATCAGTAAACTACACCTATGCTAATTTTCCGCCAAAAAGAACGTATACAGTGGGTTTGTCATGCCAGATATCTATTTAAACAAAATTGATGATGCCATTTAAAAAAAAAATAATTTAAGAAAATTCCACATCAGTAAACTACCCTTAATTTAAGTTCTAGGGTCAAAATCAATCAATGTTCTCAGGTATAAGTATTTAACATCAAAATATTAAGTTAGAACAAAATCCATCAAACCGTTTTGGATCCAGTCCGAGGGGCAAACCAAATTGTAAAATCCACTTTTTTGGGCTCGTGGTATATATAAAACGTAAAGATTTATCATGATATCGAGGTCGACAATTTTTATGGTTACATTACTTTTTCTTTGTTTGAGAGAATAAAATGTATAGGGTCTATAAATATACCAACCCATATTATTATTAGCACCGCGTCTTACTACCCGTTCGGGTTATACGCACTTACGCTAATGTGTAATGGTAGGGTGATTGTGAGATGAAATGAAGGACCTACAGTTTAACGTGGAATCCGAACCACGGTGGAGGCCTGTCATTCCCCACATTCACAAGATGTCTTGTCAGAGGCGAAGGGAGAGTTTGGCGATCAGATAAATCTGTGCTGGGACCGAGGATTGAACCTCGGCCCCAGCATAGAAGTCTGACACCTTACCCCTATACCACCAGGTCACCTAATACCAACCCATAGTTGTCCCAGTGTGACTTCAGGAAGATAGACCTCTTCAGATGAGCGAAAAGCTGCAGAATAGGAGTACAACAACTTCCTCAAGTGAGATCACGGGACGAGATTAGTGTCACAGTAGCTCCGAAGCGCCCCGAGGTTCTTGAGATTCTCAAGATGAGAGTAAGGGGAGTGTAGACACCTTGAGAAGGGAAAACTACCAGAATGCAAGTGGTAAGGTGGCCACAATAGTATTCAAGGACTGAATGAATGAAGAGAAGTTCTGTTTTAACACTTGGCATTGTATATCCTGATCACCCGCCTCGTTGGCGTAGTTGGCTAACACGCTTGTCATGTTGAAGCTCGACTGCTGAGGACGGGGAGATCGAGGTTCGAATCTCGGTCGGGTGAACTGGGGGTCGTTTTTCCTAAATGGTTTTCCACTCTTCCTCCACGCAAATGCGGGTTCACTTCCTCTAATTCAACCTTCCCAATTCCTAATCCATTAGCGTAAATAGTACTTAAAGCGTGTAACCGAACGGGTAGTAAGATGCGGTGCTAATTATTATTATTATTATTATTATTATTATTATTATTATTATTATATCCTGATCTTTGTCTAATGCGAGGACCAACTTTAAACCTAAGACGAACAACGTATTTGGTTATCTGATTCAAGATGGTGGCCACTCAAAAATATATCTTTGTTTGTTTGTTCCACAATAAATGCCAAGTGCGTTAGTCAATTTTAACGAAATCCGACATACACATTCTATGAATTTAAGCCGAACAATGTCTCTGGTTATCCGATTCAAGATGGCGACCATTCAAAAATATATGTTTGTTTGTTTGTTCCACAATAAATTTTAAATTCGTGGATCAATTTTAATGAAATTCTTTTAACCTAAGCCGAACAACATATCTGGTTATCCGATTCAAGATGGCTGCCACTCAAAAACATATGTCTGTTTATAATAAAAGCCAAGACTCAGATATTGTCATTAATAATTTACAAAGGTATGAGTACAAATAAATTTAATTAATAAATTGAATATTGAGGATAAATATCGTTTTGATTAACACTTTTACAACTTGTTTATACTAAATTGTGTCTGTTTTTACTTTAACACACTTTGATATTTAAAAATATTTACCTTGTCTATCTATACTTATAAAATAACATGTCCTGACTGACTGACTGACTGACTGACTGACTGACTGATTCATCATCGCCGAGCGCAAACTATCAAGGCTACAAGCATGAAATTCGGACTGTATATTCATTTTGTTATGTAGGCACCCACTAAGAAAGGATTTTAGAAAATTCCACTCCAAAGGGGTCAAAATAGGGGATGATAATATGTATGATAATATGTATGAAAGTCCGTCATTTTGAAAGTTACATAAACAAAATTTTGTATTTCGGTTATTGACGTAAAACAAATAAATACGTGTTTCAGGAATTTTGGAAATTTTATTTAATAAGGGATGAAAAAGGGGGTGAAAGTTTGTATCGGACTTGCATTATTTTTGATCTGAGGTCAAGTTATGGTCATCAACGTAACGTAATATTTTAAATTAATCTGTAAATACATATGTATATTTTCGTATTTGTATATAATCAATTTCCACGCGAGCAAAGCCGCGGGCAACAGCTATCTAGTATTTAATATAGTATGAGTCAAACTGGTCAAACTAACAAACATGACATAATACACAATTAATTTATAAAGAAGTTTTTAACGAAAGTGAAACTAAAACATATTAAAACAATAAGTTAAAACATATATATTCAAAAGTTGGTGATTGCTTGGATTATAAAAGTTTTAGTATCCAAATAACTTTATAAAAACCTATTTAAGTCTTATCTGAAATGTTTGCTCCCGTTACTCTTTTCATTGTTCCAGTGTATGATGGGGATTATTGAAACCTTATTTATCCAGGTTAACTAAGGTTTCAATAATCCCCATCATACACTGGAACAATGAAAAGAGTAACGGGAGCAAAAATTTCAGATAAGACTTAAATAGGTTTTTATAAAGTTATTTGGATACTACAACTTTTATAATCCAAGCAATCACCAACTTTTGAATATATATGTATTAACTTATTGATTTAATATGTTTTAATTTCACTTTCGTTAAAAACTTGTTTGTAAATTAATTGTGTATTATGTTATGTTTGTTAGTTTGACCAAATTGACTCATACTAAATTAAATATAGATAAGGTAAATATTTTTAAATATCTAAGTGTGTTAAAGAAAAAAACACCCAAAAGTGATTGTAAACAACTTGTAAAAGTGTTAATCATAACGATATTTATCCTCAATATTCAATTTATTAATTAAATTTATTTGAACTCATACCTTTAAATTATTAACTACAATATCTAAGTCTTGGCTTTTATTATATGCATTTACTCCTTACGAAAGATTCAATTAGAATATTCTCTAAAATGTTATATGTCTGGGTTTTTTTTCCACAATAAATTCCAAATGTGTGGATCAATTTTAACGAAATCCGGCAAGGACATTCTTTAAACAAAAGCCAAACAACTTATCTGGTTATCTATTTCAATATGGTGGCCATTCTAAACATGTGCCTGTTTGTATGTTCCACAATACATTCAAAATTCGTGAACCAATTTTAATGAAACTTGTCAAGGACATTATTTGAACCTAAGCCAAATGATATAAGTACTATACATAAGGCCAAGCCTTTAAACTATTTTGTTTCACTACACTTATTTAAAAAAAAATCAAGTCTTGTATTTTTTATAACCAACTGCACTGTTCTCAAATATATAATTTGTATATAAATTAAATTTGTAGACTAAAATAATAAATCATGATAATGCTCTTGGTACCATGTTACATTCTTTTTCATTTAGAACTGGAAATAAAATGTTGGGACCAGCAAAACTTCCGTGTGCATTTAATTTATTTAAATTAAGCCCTGAGGTGAAACTCGAGTAGAACTGCAAAGTTTAACAAAATTCATCAGTTGTGAGGTGAGGCATGGCTAGTTTTTATTATTTGTTTATAAAAATAAGAATATTAGTAAACTTGTTAATTTTTCGTTCGAATTATTTTTATTTTTATGCAAACATATATACGCAATGTAATTTATGAAACAAATTTAAAGTTGCTTTTAAATAATTTTGATTAGCAGCAACACATTTACTCAAAGCATCTTAAGAATATAAAAGTTGAAGAAACATTCAATGATAATTTTTGAAATTTTTTATAAACACTGGTAAGTCCTTTGCCTTTAATGAGACCAAAAATAAAGAAAATGCAATAACTGAAACATTATTTATTTATATCTAAAAATTATTATATTATGATAATTTTACCAAGTTCATGTTAAGAGCCCGTCTCATCCTAGGATAAGTTCTAACTCAAAACCGACGCCACATTGGGAAGTTTTCTGTATTCTGTTTAAAAAGAAATAATAAAACTGTTTCACTGGTCTCAATTTTATTTAATATATTTTAAAAAATACATCAAAATTTAAATATATTTATTTATAACCACCACGTCTTACTACCCTTTCGGGTTAAACGCCTATGCACTATAGTAATAATGTGTTAGGGATAAGTAAAGCTAAATCTCTAGGAAGTGTAATCGCATTTTCGTGGAGGAATAGAAGCAAAACATTTAGTAAAAATCACTCTCAGTACACTCTGACGGGATCGAACCCCGATCTCCCAGTTTTTGGCAGTCTAATATATTGCGATAATAACGCCTTAGACCTTGCGGTCACCGAAGCAGGTAAATTTAAATATTTATATGTGTTTAAAAAAACAATTTCACTGTTATAAAATTAAAAAATCGCACCCCAGTAAGTTTTCTATTTGGAGCGTAATCTTGTATATAAGTTTCCCGCTAATTGGTCGTGATATCAAACCTTAAATTTAATATTTCAACCCGACTTAAGACAAAACGAATAGTAGTAATAATAATAATGCCATGCCTGGCCTACATCAATTTGTAACTTTATGATAAGATTAGCAAACACTAATGTACCATTGCTCAGGGGACGCCCGAATAATCGGCCATCCTTTCCGTAGAGGCTCTTTCCGTGTCCCGACGAGATGAGGTGATGATTAAAGTTATTAGGTTGTGGATAAAATAAATTACTTAACCTAACTAATCCAATCAAACAAACCGTAGTAACCAAGGGAATGATTCCTCTTCAGAGAAAAATCCACTTGTACCAGCCAAGAATGGAACCCGGGACATTTAGGTCAGCAGCCAGTAACTCTTACCACTATATCACTAGGCCGGTTAGTCAAAACTAATATTTAATTTTTATTTACATATACCCATATTGTAGACTGTATACAATTCTATAGAAAGAAATTCTGGTACATCTTACGTGATAATTATTTTTAATTCTTTATCACGCACAGGAAAAAATTAAAAGATAAATAAGAAAAAGTATAGACGTTGACGTATATTGTCCTAAACATCATTTGATAACCAGTTTTGTGGTTTAACAAAGACTACTGGCCAGTTCCTTAGTCAACTGAGGACGTCTCAAGATCGGTGCTATACCAAGTAAAGAAGGAATGGGCCGCCTTCATATACGAGACTGACCCATTCAATTCTAGTTAAGGTAAGCGTCGTCTTGTATTTAATATAGCGCTGCATTTGAGGCGTACTCAGTCTAAGTAATTGGCCTTACATGACACTAGTATTTCAGTCCGATATTCATGGGAAGAACCTTAGTTTGTAAGAACACTTTGGCGTGTGTGGATCCAGAGCGGATCTAATGCACGCCTTGATCGTGCTTGATACGTGTGTGTTATTTTAGTGGGTGTTAGACTCTATTGTCTTGTATTCGTGTGCCAGGTATGTAAGTCTCCTACCAAAGTCTAGTATTATGTTATTGTTACGTATGATTAGATATTAATGTGAAATGAATATTGCATTTATTACTAAGTTGATTTATTGAAAAACGTTATCATGATTGACATGTATACATATTGTTTCTGCTATAAACCGAATTGGCGTGCCTGCCAGGCGAGAGAGTAGGTAACGTTAGACTAGGGCAGTGTTTTTGAAGTTTTGATTGAAAAATTATTTTTTGGCTAAAATAAGTAGAATATTTCAATGCATAGCAACTGTCTTAGTAGCTGGAGCCAAATAAGGTCGTAGAGGACAGGGCACATTAGCGGTCCAAGTTCATTGACAAAAGGATTGGAGCTCTTGTAAGACAGAACATCGAATATTAATAATGTATTTTATAATAAATTTTACCCGCCTCGGTGTCTTAGTTGGCTAACGCGCTTGTCGTGTTGAGCTCGACTGCTCAGGACGGGGATATCGAGGTTCGAATCTCGGTCGGGTGAACTGGGGGTGGTTTTTCCTAAATGGTTTTCCACTCTACCTCCACGCAAATGCGGGTTCACTTCCTCTAATTCAACCTTCCAATTCCTAAATCCATTAACGTAATTAGTACTTATAGTGTATAGCCCGGACGGGTAGTAAGACGCGGTGCTAAAATATATAATATATATAATTTATAATCTAACTGGCGTGGCATATAGAAAAGAAAATACCCTTAGCTTAGAAGTTTAATTAACCATATTATAGTTATTAAAGCTCTAATCTAACAAACACTAACAATAGAAATTAAATTTAGCACTTTCATAAAAATAATATTAAAAACTAAACGTGTACAATTTCATAGTTGACTTCATTATATTTTTTAACATAAAAATTTAACAATTTAACTCAATTAAATTGTTAATTTCATATGGCATTATAGTTATTCGAGCAACGAGTTGAAGACATGTTAATTAAAACTGATTTCTGGTTCCCAATGGGCCAACTTCAGGTTTCCCCCTATAACATAGCCTCCATGATTGAGGGCATGAAAGTCTTCCTTCGGATCGAACATTTGAGGGGGAGAGGGTAGATTTGGAGGCCTACCACGTGTCTATATTTATAGTGTAGGCCAAGCTACCTGGAAGTATTGCCAACCTACACAAATCTTCTCTAGATTTTAAGGGAAAAAGTTTATTTTTTAGTATTATACAAATTGTTTTATTTTATAAAAATGTGAGTTACGAAATATTTATATTCAATTAATAAAGTAAAACTATACATAATCTACATATTTAAAGTTCGGTGATTATTACAACAATTTATTACTAATTTTTTTAGCATCTCGTCTGACTACCCGTTAGGTCTATTCGCATATATAATATATATATATATATATATATATATATATATATATATATATATATACAAGCTAATGTGTTAGGTACGAGGAAAGCTGTATTTAGAGAAAGTCTACTTTCATTTTTGTGGAGGGAGACTGGAAAACAAGTAAGGGAAAACCACCCTATTCATCTGACATTGATTATAAACCCAATATTCCCGTCATAGGCCGCTCAGTCTATCGCGAAAGTGACGATTTTTAGACCATTTGATCCCCGAAACAATATCAGCTAATCTTAATATTCAAGGTATAACAAAATTAGTCAACAAGTTTGCTTGTACAAATCCCTAGATTTGTAATGAAAATTTTATTGACGTTTTAGACAAAGAGTTTCCAACTGACGGCCCACAATACCTTTTATTTTATGGCTCGCAAGGTTTCTTGGAAAAGTAATTTACTGTGGTAAAATGGAGGTTTTTAAGCCAAGAAACGGTAAATTTTGACTTGTGTGAGGAAAATCTTTGAGAGCTCTAAATGATATTCATTCAGTAATAAATGAAATTGCACTCTATTTTTATAATTGTGTAACCACGTTGAATCCTATTTTCCTCCACCACTTAACCGATTATAATGCGGTCCTGCCATTAGATTCGTGGATTAAATCGCGGCCCACGGACACTTAAGTTGGAAACCCCTGTTTTAGATGTTTTATGATTTTTGTTCAAATCTACAGTTTATTCATTAAGGCTCTTAAAGACGATCAAGCTTAACCCAGTTAAGGAACATCAATAATATCGGTTACTTGTCTAATTAATTTCATAGAAAGACATTTTTAGCACCGCGTGTTACTAACTGTTCACACTACCCGCTTATGTAGCCTAATTTTTTTTAAGCACCGCTTCTTACTACCCGTTCGGGTTATACGCCTATGTAGACTACTAATTACACTAATGGGTTAGGATTAGGAAGTTTCAATTGAAAAGAAGTGCACCCGCATTTGCATAGAAAGAGAGTGGGACACGATTTAGTAAATCCGCCGTAAGTTCACTCGACTGGTATCAAACCCAATTCCCACCCCCCACCCCCTCCCTTCGGCAGTCTAGTCCAACACGAGAGTAGTGCTTTAGATTACGTGGCCACTGAAGCGGGTATGTGTAGCCTACTAATTACACTGAGCTAGTGACGAGGAAGGCTGAATTTAGACGAAACGTAGCAGCATTTACCTGGAGGGGTAGTGGAAGACTATCTAAGGAAAACCACCCTCAGTATAACCGACCAGGATTTGAGCCCCGATATGCTTGTCAATGGGCATTCTAGTATATTGAAATAGTGACATATTAGACCATGCGACCATTGAAGTAGGTATTTATCAAGTTTATAGCAGTTTGAAGTTCACTAAAATCTATATATCCTGGAGAACATGACCTCAACTTCTCTCTCTAAAACACCTAAAGGTCCATGGGGAGAAGTAAGAATATTTCTCCCCTTCTGTCGACCAAACTAGATCTATCCTTGGGGATGTTTTGGAAGGGATAGTAATGTTATTTGGCCGCAAGGGTTGGTAGAACTCTTCGGCGAGGGGTGTGGGGTTCTGCCACGTGGAGTTCCCCCTCTCTCCCTTTGCCTTTACTCTCCTCCAGTTTCCAGGGAGACTAGTCAGGACATTCACCTCGACCCACCCCTTCTAACTCACCCCTCTCACACTTTACCAACAGATCCTTCTTTGCATCCTTTCGTCCTTATACCTTCATAACTCGCAACAAGGTCGACCACCTTGTTTAGTGGCAACTCGTCTAGTTGGTCAACTTACTTGTAACTTGTTTTTTTTATTAACACTGCTTCTTACTACCCGTTCGGGTTGTATTTCTATGTAATAATTACACTAATGGGTTAGGGATTAGGACGGTTTAATTTAGAGGAACTTCACCCATATTTACGCGGAGGAAAAGTGAAAAACTATTTAGGTAAAACCACCCTCAGTGCAACCGACCGGGATTGAACCCCGATCACCCCGTCTTCGGAAGCCTTTTCCGACACGAGAGTAGCACGTTTGACCACGTGGCCACCTAAGCGGTTAACATGTAACTCTTGTATATACCATGTGTGCTTTATTTTAAACGTTTAATAAAATTGAGACTCGCTGAGGTGAATGTGCAGATAAATTATTATGATTAGCACCGCGACTTACTACCCATTCAGGCGATACGCACTTATGGTAGGGTGATTATGAGATGCAGTGGAGGATCTACAATTTCAACGTGGAATCCGAACCACGGTGGAGGTTGTGCATTCGTAACGTGCAGATAAAGGCATTGAACTCGTACTGTCTTGGTTTACGGTGACGCAGAGGTCGGGGCTTTAAGTTTGAAGGAAAGCGAGCTAATGCTTTGGCAGCTTTGACAACAATATACCTAAATCTGACAAAAAATTATTATTATTATTATTAGCACCGCGTCTTACTACCCGTTCGGGTTATACGCACTTACGCTAATGAGTAATGGTAGGGTGATTGTGAGATGAAAATGGAGAACCTACTGTTTAACGTGGAATCCGAACCACGGTGGAGACCTGGCATTCCTCACATTCACAAGATGTCTTGTCAGAGGTGAAGGAAGGGTTTGGTAATCAGATAAATCTGTGCCGGGACCGAGGATTGAACCCCGGCCGCCAGCATAGAAGTCTGAACCTTACCCCTAGACCACCAGGTCACCCTGACAGAAAAGCTAATTGATTTATTTTCACGTGTTTCTAATTGAAGTAATGCTATCTGCAGCTGTCATTTTGAATAGATCATTTTATTACCGATAAAACAATTACTACTTAGCAAAATGTTAATGTTGACCACAGTGATAAATGTCTGTATTTGCGTGTTTTTTTAATCACCGCTTCTTACTACCTGTTTATTCTATACACATGTATTAATTACGCTAATGAGTTAAGGATGAGGAAGGTTATATTTAGAAGAAGTGTGCCCGCATTTTCATGGAGGAAGAATGGAAAACCATTTAGGAAAAATCACTCTTAGTACATCCGACTGGAATTTGAGCCTATATCTCACTGTCAACGGCAGTTTAGTCGATTGCGTAGCGCCTTAGATCATGCGGCCACCGAATCGGGTCATACGCATTTAATTACACAACTGGGCTGGAAATGAAGAAGGTAGAGTTTTAGAAATAAGTGTATCCCTATTTACTTTTAAGATAGAAAAACCCACCCTTAGTAAATAGGTCTGGGTTTCAAACCTTGGCCTCCCATTTCTGTTAAACCAGATTAGATGAATTTGACATTTAGTCTGCGTGCTAAACCAGTGCGTTTATACCATTGCATGGCCTTTAGAAGAACCTTTAATATTATGTAAAATAATAAGAGTTAATTAGCAAACATTGACAAAAGGTCATTACAAAATATCCTACATCCGTCAAAGTTGAAATCGTCTGTTAGAAGTTGCATAACACCTAGTTTGTCGCATGAATAGATTAAAGTAATTCCTACCAGTGGCGTGGTGTAAATTATTGCTAAGGTGAGCATAACTTGTTAAAACTACCCGTGATTTGGTTTTACCCACTCGATCCCCATTTTAACGATCGTACGTCATATTCTCTGCTCTAAATACCTCACATGGGAAATGTAGCTACGTTGATATCTGACCAATCAGTGCTGAGTGATGAGAACAATTCAAAGGAAAAGTTTAAATTAGCTTTGACTAACCTGGCAACAATCCACGACACTTCACTGAGTTTTAGTAATTGTATCAATTTTATGAACATATTCGTTTTATAGTGAAGTGACCATATTTGTCAACATTAAACAACTTCTGTTATCCACTTCGGTGGTCACATAATCTAAGGCACTACGCTCACAGTAGACTAGACTACCGATAATCGGGAGAACGAGGTTTTAATCTCAGTCGGGTGTACTTTTTTTCCCCCAAAGTGGTTTTCCACTCGTATAAAAAAATTGACCTTTTCTCGCGTACCCTATATGCATCTTGTATCCATAGCATTTATCTCCGTTTAACATATCCTGGGTTTAGCAAACTAAAGAATAAAAATAACAAAGACTATACAGTTTAGGGGCATCCAAAAACCACGTAATGACTTTTTATTAACTTTTTGATCTTTCTTCCATGTAGCACCAAATACACATTTTAGACTGGCCTTTGTTAGGTAACTTTTTACATCAAGAGTGAATGTCATTATTTCATAGTGAGCTTTTTTGTGACACTAAAAGAGGGATTAAGATTTAGTACTACTCAAAATCTCGTTTAAGTCCTAAATATAAATGATTTTTTTGACAACATAATTTAGATATTGAAAAAAAAACTAACATAATTTCACCAGCTGTTCTCTATCAGTGTGAAACATGGGCTCTTGCCTTTAATGACGACAATAATTTATTGTGTTCGAAAACAAGTTGCTTAGGAAGATATTTGGTCCAAATATTAAGGAAGATATATATATATATATATATATATATATATATATATATATATATATATATAATATATATTTTTTTTTATCCTCGCGGGTTTTGTTTCCTCGCTTTTTTTTTTATCTTACCCACCTGCTGACCCTTTGTGGCACGCCACACCGTTTAGTAAAACACTGATACACTGATTAGACATGACAGACCATGACGTACGTCAAGTTGACCCGACGCACAGAGAACAATAGATGTGTATTGACAAATTTTGATTTCAAACATGTGGAGGGCCAATTTGGACATCAATCATGCCAGCCACATTAAAATAGTTGCCACAGGTGTAATTTAATAGCAAAAAATATCTGGCACAAATGAACACAAGCGGAGGGGGAAAAAAATGGCTTAGTCAAAAATAAGATAGGACGTTTGAACAAATATGGCGGGACAGATTGAAATCAAGTTAGCCCACCACATTAAAAACGTTATAGCTTGAGTAATTTTATTTAATAGCACAAACACTTAATTTTGGGCACATATAAGCCCAATGACTGGACATATGACTGCATGAATTTTAAATTATTTTAAGAATGGGGTGTGCCAGCTTGATGTACGTAGATTTGCCCCCCACCCTCCTTTCCCCCCCCTCACGACAGCTTTACTGATGACCCCATGAAGTGTCTTAATTACATACAAATGTCGTTATCAAACCATCAATATGAAATGGAATGAGCCCAGTCAGTCAAAAAATCTAAACTTAAATTATCGATACAAATCTAATGTAAAGCTACCCGCCTCGGTGGAGTAGTTGGCTAACGAACGCTATTGCTTGTTTCGTGTTCAGCTAGACTACCGAGTATGGCGAGCTCAATGTTAAAATCTCGCTCGGGTGAACTGGGGGTGGTTTTCCCCCCAAACTGGTTTCCCCCCCAAACTGGTTTTTCTCCCAAACTGGTTTTTCCCCCAAACTGGTTTTTCCCCAAACTGGTTTTTCCCCCAAACTGGGTTTCCACTCTCCTTCCACGCAAATGTGGGTTCACTTCCTCTCTATTCAACCTTCCCAATTCCTAACCCATTAGTGTAATTAGTACACAACCGTATAACTTTAAAGGGCAGTAATACATGGTGGTAAATTAAAATTAAAAAATAAATAACATATCTCGTACATGCGCCGATAAAGTTCTCCTCCTGTAGTTGTTCCTCTGAGGTTGGTACATTGCCCTAGTTTTGTTCGGAGGGTGGGGGGAGGGGGGTGGTTTGGAGTGGGTGCAGCTTGGTGTTTGCAAGGGGACTTTGGTTGAAGGGGTGAGTTCCTGAGAAGGGTGGCCTCTATTTGACACGTGCCTAGGGAATAGAAAGGGCTGGGTTGGGAAGTGGGTAGGTGGGATAGAGTGGAAGGGCTCAGGTAAACTCTAGAGGGTGGAATGGACTCTCAACGATGCTCCAAGTGGTGGATGTAGGAACCGACAGGACAGGTTGACATAGCAACTTTTTTTATAATCGAATAATAATCTTAGATTATAAATATATTTAGAGTCATTCTTTATTAAGAGGTCTCATTCGATAACAATCCAGGTAATAAACAAAAAATATATTATTTATTTATTGATAAACATCGATGAATTTAAATAAATTTGGTATATAGACTATATTTTTAAAACTTTACAATCCATCTTATCAACATATTTTAAATACTGAATGTAGTGCATGCATTTCAGTTTGCAATCCATTGATTAAGAGTCTTAAGATCGATTAATGGATATTTTAAAATACAAATTAGTCAAATGGGTGGCCTGATGGTCTAGGAGTAAGGTGTCGGACTTCTGTGCTGGGGTCCGCGGTTCAATCCTCGGTCCAGGCACAGATTTATCTGATTACCAAACCCTTACTTTTCCTCTAACAAGACGTGTATTAATCACAACTTGTGAATGTGAGGAATGCCAGGCCTCCACCGTGGTTCGGATTCCACATTAAACTGTAGGTCCTCCATTTAATCTCACAATCACCTTAGCATTACACATTAGCGTAAGTGCGTATAACCCGAACGGGTAGTAAGACGTGGTGCTAATAATAATAATAATAATTATTATTATTATTATTATTATTCTAAATGTTATGTTAATACATGAATCTAGGAAGTAGGAGAGAGTTTGTGTAATGGCCTTCTCTTCCATTTACAAACTTAAAAATCTTTAGATAAATCCTCAGCATTGTAAAATCTGTCTTCTTAAACAGTTTGAATAAACTTCATAAAATATTTGAGACCTTCTCAAACCTCATAAAATAGCTATAAATTGTTTTTATCAATGCTTTCGTCTATCTACAGTTCAATTTTAATCAAAATAGCCTTGTCTGAAATCTATAAAAGCCATAGATCTATTTTAAATTATTTATTCATGAGGCGATGTGATCTACAGATGTTAATTTACCTATAGATTATTCTTTATATCCATTACTTTTTCCAGTCTATTTTTTGGGTCAGTTTTTTATTCATGACATATATTTCCCACTACCAGATGGCTAGGTCTGTCATAGCTTCGTATGCCTTGTAATCTAACTTAAGATTAGAAAAAACACAACATCCAGTCCCCGGCGTTTATTTATCAAATTGAAAGGCTTAACTCATATTTGCCTAGATATTATTTATCAATACCCCAATTTTTACAGCAAGAAATGTCTTTTTTTTATTTAATATAAACGTTTTATTTTGTCAATAGTTCAAGCAAAGATTTTGATGTATTTAATTTGATTTATATTTTATTTTACATTATCTAATGCAATATATGTGTACAAATATATTTATGTACAGGATGGTCCTAAACTCACTGCCCATACTTAAACTATATCATCTGTGGGCAGAGAGAAACAGAAAACTTAGTAAAAAAAATTGTCCGGAAAAGCGGTTTTTCTAAATAATATAATAATAATAATAATATTTATCACTGCGTCTTAATACCCGTTCGGGTTATACGCTTTTAGTACTAATTACGCTAATGGATTAGGAATTGGGAAGGTTGAATTAGAGGAAGTGAACCCGCATTTGCGTGGAGGGAAAGTGGAAAACCATTTAGGAAAAACCACCCCCAGTTCACCCGACCGAGATTCGAACCTCGATCTCCCCGTCCTCAGCAGTCGAGCTCAACACGACTAGCGCGTTATCCAACTACGCCACCGAGGTGGGTTTAATATATATATATATACATTAGAGATGCGACGCTTTAATCCCTTGAATTCTATGGTGTTCGAGAGATTCGAGATACGTAAAAATTTCATAGAAGCATCTCGAATACTATATGAATACCTTGACCTTATAAAACAAATTCAGCGATTGGTAGAAGGAATTGTATAAACTTGTATATCTGGAAGGATAACAAAAAAAGGAACCAAAATGTAGGCATATTAATATAGTTAATTTAAAAAAATAGTGTTATTTTTGTTATTTATGACGTAATAGATATGTTATGAGCATGGTGTGATGTATACGCAGAGTTCTGACATTTTTAAATTACTTGCCCTTGTGAACGAACATGAAATTGGAATTTTAAAATTTTGATTCGTTTGTTTTAATTGATTAAAACCGAGATCGATGCAAAACATTATTAATAAAATAAATAGTTTGTTTGTCTGGCATGATCATTTTGTGATATCTACCTCAAGAAGAGAGCTACAATTTAAAAAATAAGTAGCGCCTATTCATGAAAAAATGAATCTTGAATTTTTAAAATTTTGATAATATTTTATATATATATTTAAAACCTGGTCGGAATCAAAGCAATCTAAAACATAACGTCTCCCGGGCAACGTCAGATACTTCAATTATCAATTTATATTTAAGTTAAAATTTATTGTTTATCTCTCTTCCCCTTCCAAAATACTCTTTATAATGGCGGACATCTGTTTGAGAAGAATGCCCCTAGATCTGGGAGAGGTTGAAGACGCTCTTGATTCTAGTTGTGTTTGACCTTTAACATTCGAGCTCCCCCTCCTTGACAACGAACTCCGGTGCGTATAGGGCAAACCCAACGCAATTTTCCGTCAAAAGGGCAGGGGGTTGTGGTAGATCAAGCTCATAGAACCAGGCTCATTTAGCACAGTGTTTCGTGGCGGCAAATTAGGTGAGCTGTGCGGTCACAGAACAGAATGCCACAAATCGCTGTTCAATAAGAAAACCTCCCGCTTCCGTGGCCACGTGGTCTAAAGCGCTACTCTTTCAGAAGACTAGACTAACGATGACGGGGAGATCAAGTTTCGATTCTCGGTCGGGTGTACTTAGTGTAGTTTTCCAAAATGGTTTTACACTCTCCCTTTACGCAAACGCTGGTACATCTACTCTGAATAGAACCTCTCTAATCCTTCAAACCCCTAGCATAATTAGTACTTAAGGGTATAACCTGAACGGGTAGTAAGACGCAGTGCTTTAAAAAAACGAATGAAGTTGGTACGAGTGTTATCCGTGCGTCTAACGCATTTATTACTTGTACATACCAATATTTTTTATAAATCTGACAGAATCAAACACTTTCGCGTCAAGTCAGAATTATGGTTTACCCTAATTACTTTTGGTTTGAACGAAATGTTTCCAATATTGTCAAATATCCAACACTTAGTTCAGTCGACAGCTTGTCCGCTTACTGAGCTAAGGGTCCCGGGTTCGATTCCTCGCATGGTCGAAAAATTTATAATTGGTGATATGTGGGTTTCGCCTTTCACAGTGGTGAATTAACGGCTGGGGACTGGATGTTGTGGCTGTCCTAGTCTTATGTTAAATTACAGGGCATATAAAACTACGACATGCCTATCAAGCCGCTAGTGGGAAATATATGGCATGAATAAAAAACAAGGTGACCTGGCGGTCCAGGGGTAAGGCGTCGGACTTAGATGCTGGGGTCCGGGGTTTAATCCTCGGTCCCGGCACAGATTTATCTGATTACCAAACCCTTCCTTTACCTCTGACAAGACATCTTGTGAATGTGTGGAATGCCAGGCCTCGACCGTGGTTCGGATTCCACGTTAAACTGTAGGTCCTTCATTTAATCTCACAATCACCCTACCATTACACATTAGCGTGTGTATAACCCGAACGGGTAGTAAGACGCAGTTCTAATAATAATAATAATAATAATAATTAATAATAATAATTTAATAAGTTTGTTTATTTAGATTGATAAGGTGAGAAATTTGTTTCTATGATTATAACTTAATGGTAATTTACTGAAAAACGTATTTTTGAAAATTTTCTTCAAAGCTGTAAAACATGAGATGAGAAAGTTTGTGCGATTGTGTCATACCATTTATTAAGATTGAATTTATATTAGTATACTTTTATAAATCCATGCTTTGATAAATTTAAATCATATTTTTCATTTATAAATATGTCTATTGTCTTCCAGTGGATGCTATTTATGAACGCAGGAACATGAAAATAAAGGAGAATTTCCTAAAATAACAAACATAAATTTATTCAAAAACGACCATGATGAAGTTTGTGTTACTTATTTTCAACGATTTTTTACTTTTTATATAATTTGGTAGTATAAACTAAACCATTTTTTAATCCGTCCAAATTAAAAGATTTATTGTTAACAGATAATATTCTATTTATTTTAACTAGACCAATTCCTACTAAAATATTCAATATTTACAAATTAGTAAGTAAAATTAAAATGATCCCATTTAAAAACTGCCAAGAAAAATAATTTGTTTTATTAGTACTTTAGAAAAATAATAAATTTTGATACATACCTAATAATAAATAACTATTATTATTATAAAAAAATATTTCAATGAAATTTAAAATACAATAACGATATATCACATTAAAAAATTAATGACACTAATAAAACAATTTATTTGTATTTTTCTATGGTGTATTAAAAATAATAAAGTAATTAGTAATTTAATTATACATTTGGTCATCTTTAAGATAATACAAAATCTTAATTATTTGTTAATTTTATTATCAATTTTTGGAATATTTTAACTAAACTATTTCGAATTATTATTACAAAGTAGCGTGACGCTTCTACTAATATCAGAAAAAGGAATGAGTTCCACGAAGTTGATTACGAGAAATTTATGACCTGCGATAAAATTAAAACACTTTGCGTGCACCGGAATTTTGAAAAAAGAAATTAGTTCAAAAGGTAGTTCACTAAAGTCACTCAAGTATATTAATAGTGTGATAATAATCAACTTGGAATCAACAATAAGTTGGATAGATTTATATTTTAAGAATAGTCACTAAAAACATTATTTATATTGGATTAACATTTTTTTAAATATGTAAAGTTGGCGTTTGTGGTTACCACTATAGTAAGGTTACGCCTATTTATTTGTCACTATAAATATACACAAATTATATTTAACTAAAATTAAATTTATTAGCGGAAAATTGGGTTGGTTCAGCCCTGTTATTATTAAGAACACGGTAAAAACAGTATCTTACAATAATATAAAAAGTAAAATTACTTTATAAATGCATGTTTTATTTGCTTTATATTTCGAATAGAGTTTTTGGGTTTCCCTCTATAATTTTGTTTGTTTTGAATCTGTATGTGCGTTTGTGTAATTATTTATCTCAAACCACTAAGGTAAATTACATTGATATTTATTTTAAAATGTGATTATCATACTAGTTTTAGGCCTGTATATGACAGGTTAATTTCAATACTAACCAACCTAACAAAACTTAACCTTCAATTTTTATTGATAAGTGCAGGTAAGCTTAAAAATGTTGAGAAAGCTATATTTTTGACAACTATTACTTAAGAGTGGATAAAGTGAAATTTAACTTAATTAATTCTATATTTATCAAACGAATTTCAAAATTGTTTATGAAAATGACACATTTATTTAATTGACCATGTCTGAATACGGGATTGGATAGATAGATGTCAACCCTGTCTAACGTTTGATCTTATAGCTAATTAATAGTAACAGAGAAAACCAGTTTAACCGGGAACCGCCTTCGTCTCAAAACAAACGATATGCCAGAGTCTACAGATGCCAAATTGATTCTTGCTAAGAAACATATTACATCTTACATATGCTACAAACATACATATGGCCCTTCCCCCGCTCAATTTTTGTAACCATGTTGTAAAATTTAGATTTCCTATTGTATCTTTATATCCTAAGTACTATCTCAAGGCCAATTTGCAAGACTACATGTTACCTGGAAGTATCCTATATGTTTTGACTATCAGTGAATCATGACACAAGTTTTATTTAAAGTCTTGTAGTTGACGAAACGCTTGAGCTAAATACCTCAATTTTGGAAATCTGACTAAAATTGTTGATCTTAATACGGTGTTACAATTTTACATTCCTATAATTCTTTGTCGCTGAGTCAAAAGGGTTGAGGGGGTGGGGGTGAATGTGACCTAAGTTGTATCGTGTTAAAGGTGTACGCGTTGCTGGAAAACTCTGCTGGTGCACTACCATTCATCTTGATATTTTCAAAGAATTTTATTAATTTGTGAATCAAACAGTGTATTATTAATAGATATAATTTTTTTTTATAAAAGTTACCAAAAAAGAGTTGTATTAATCACTAAATAAATTTAAAATATATATGAAATATTATCAACTAATTTATATAAGGAATAGAATGAGTGATAGTCAAAACATTTACTATAAGAGCCTTTGTAACAAATGGACAAATACATTAAAATTAATATGTATTTCATTTAAACCTATAGGGACCTAGTGGTATAGTGGTAAGTTGTCAGAACTCCATGTTATGGGTCTGGGGCTCACATCCCTGTCCCGGCACAGATGTACCTGATTTCCAAACTATTTTTGACCTCTAGCAAAGTGTGTGCTTTCCCGCTTTGTGAATGTATGGAATGTCAGACCCCCACCGTGATTCGGAACACACGTTAAACTATAGATCCCCTCTGTTTTCCACCATCTTTTTCACGTATCATCCTACCATCCGAGGTTTTTATTACCCTGACTATTCAACTCAGTTTCTAACAATTTTAACCCGAGTCCTATTTTTCTTCTAACGTTAATTGTTCACTCCTCTTATATCTCATTCTTTATTTATTTACTAGCCCCCTTCCCCGTAAAAAAATATTGTAAAGAATCCTGTAAAACAAAGCTTCAAATCATCCATCATGTCAATATAAAAACAAAACTTTTTTTTTTACTGATTTGTTTTTTAAATACAGTCCTACCATCACTGTATAGCCCCTCCCTCTTTTTATCCTCCCTCCTATTTTCATCCCATTCCTCTTTCCTCACCCCTACCCCCCGCTCCCTTCACCAACCCCACTTTCCCTTCAACAACTGTTTTTTTCCAACGATTATATAATATACTATCGACATTTTTATGAGGAATAAATTAAATTTTCGAAATAAAATATAGCCTATGTTACTCACTGATAATGTAGCTTTATATTGGTGAAATAATTTTTAAAATAGGTCCAGTCGTTTTTGAGTTTATCCATTACAAACAAAAAATCAAATCTTTCCTCTTTATAATATTAGTATAGATTATTTAATCTGGTATTGACTCTTAGTACTATTTAAATCTATGAATAATATAATTCACCTCAATAGTGTCCCCACCTCAGAGTTGAATTCCTCCATTAGTCAGGAGAGTTGAGGTAAGATAAGGTCAAATGACCAGATTTAGAGCATTAGCCTTACAATCCACATTTAATATTATCAAGCTCAGGAATCGATGGTGAAATAGATTACTATACATATAATTTTTATATTATTAAGTTAATATTTTAATAAACTTAGAAGTGATGATGATTTTTATTTATTTTAAACATAAAATGAAGGAAAATTAGTTTTTGAAAAGGTTTTGTGAAATGAAAGTTGAATTGATCAATGATGGTATAAAAGTAGGATTTTACAAATTGATGATTCGTAGCAGTATATATAAAGTGATTTATTATCTAAGATTACGTGGACCAATTTAATACTAGGTGTCAATCCCTTGAGCGCAAATTGTAAGTTTCCCCTAGGGTGGACGAAACCCCTGCGTTATCCCTGGCTGTTGGCATCAGATGAACTAAACTTGAATAATAATTAGGATGGGTCTTATATTCTTAGTATAAGCTGAAAAATACAAACACTTTGCTCCTTTCTTTTAATTCATGAACGGCTTTTAAAAACATAATTCAGACAAGAAATATAAAATATCGAAAAATATGTTTCAACAAGATTTTGTACCGTGGTCTAAACTATACGTTAGCACAGTTTCAGCATTCTAGGTTATCCAGGGTCTTCTAGAAGGTATGAAAGCGCTCTCTCTCTCTCTCTCTCTCTTCTCTCTCGCTCTCTCTCTCTTCCTCTCTCTCTCTCTCTCTCACACACACACACAAACACACATTTAAGGAAATTATATGTAGAGACTAGGCTTCATAAATAATCAAAACTTTCATCATTTTAAGTTAATATCGATTTTGGCACAATTTCGCCCCTTAGTCTCGTTTATTGGTATTAATGCGCGTTGATTTTTATTGTTTAGCTTGTCCATGTTCAATAAACACGCAAAATTAATATAATCTTCAGAAAAGTTAACGAGTATGTTAGAAAAACTGTAGTATTCATAAGACATAATATTTTATCTTATAACATTATATTTTCAACACTTTAATGGTTTATAAACCTTAATATTAAATTTAAGCCACTAAGACAAGTGAAGCTTATACCTCCATGAAGTAAATTGTAATATTTATATAACCCGCCTCGGTGGCGTAGTTGGCTAACGCGCTTGTCGTGTTGAGCTCGACTGCTGAGGACCGGGAGATCGAGGTTCGAATCTCGGTCGGGTGAACTGGGGGTGGATTTTCCTAAATGGTTTTCCACTTTCCCTCCACGCAAATGCAGGTTCACTTCCTCTAATTCAACCTTCCCAATTCCTAATCCATTAGCGTAGTTAGTACTTAAAGCGTATAACCCAAACGGGTAGTAAGACGCGGTGCTAAATATTATTAATATTTATATAAAAATAAGTAAAAAATCAAACACAAAATGGTACAATAGAATATTTTATCAATCTACAGGTGGCTATCGGAGGTTAAAAAAAGAGTGAGTGACATTGATCCCTTTTATATATTCCAATATTTTTCTAAAAGAGAGTAGAAAAATATTGGAATATATAAAAGGGATCAATGTCACTCACTCGGCCCTATCCAATTTTCGGCGTTCTTGGGTGAGTCATTAGTTTGGTAATCCAACCCTGTGTCTGCCAGACGGACATTATGTGTTCTAACACTTGGTATTGTTTCCATAGTTGGTACAATCAAAACAAGACATTTCATGAAATAGAAATTTCATCTATAACTTCGCAATGGTCAATTAGGTCCCGTTTATAAAATTAACAAGTAGATTTAAACTGAAAAAACAAAATTAATTCTTAATAACGACATTTTTTTAAACTAAAAATTAGATTAAAAAGTATCGTGGTATAAAAAGAACAGTATTTATAGATGACTAAAATGATGTAATTTGACCACTTTTAAAATGCTTGTATATTAAAAATTATTGGTCTTTTAAATATTATAAATATTCATTTGTGTACATCTCATACACATGTCTGGTTATTTTAAATTTCAGCCCCATATATTAATGAGTTAAAATCTTCTAGTCATGTAAACATATTGTGTTTCAACCAACGACGACTTTCCATTGAATATGGTACGATATTAAATTAGCGAAACATGTCGGATAAAATAGTCTTCCATAATTCTCCATCTGATCTGGGCTAACAAAAAGTAGTAAAGAGACGTTGATATAAACAGAAACTTAGCGTTCTGTGTGAATCGGCCTAAGCTAAGATTTCCTCTGCTAGCTCTTTAGAAAAATAGCGGACCATGTAATAAAAAAATGGTGGTTCACACAGCAAGATAAGCTACGCCTTGCTAAGCCATGCTATGTTTTTTTCCGATTGCTGGCCGGGAAATTTTTCCATCTCACATCTTGAGCCATTTTACGTTGCCATGCGTATAATGCATCTTGGGCTCCGTGTTGAACAGACGCAGTGCTGGTTTAATTAAAATAACTAAAGAAATGTTGAATTTCTGTTTTCAGCTTGTTTCGCGTGTATTTAAGTAATATTATATTTAGGTTTTATCTTTAATAAAAATGTTTATTAAAATGGAAGTGTTAATTAACCAAGTCAAATCTCCACCTCCTAAATTTTCTTCATCTTTCAAAACGGCTACCAACATCAGAATCTTCTCTTCCTCGGTAACTATCATCTGAACTCAAACAAGACGTTTTGGAGAACGCCATTATAACTAAACTTCACTGGAGCAGACCAGAAAGAAACAACAATGAATTTGGGAAGGAAAAGAGGAAACATGGCTTAACTTAACAATGAGTGTGAAACCAAATTGACAAAGTCCTAGCACAGGACAGCAACAAGCACAGCATAGTTAGACTGTGTTTAGACCTTTAGAGCTAGCTCAACTTTTCATTAAAATTCAATCAACTTTCAATATATAAAAACTATATTCAAAACATTTGACTAAAGATGTTAACCTTATTTTAACTTGTTGTTTTAAATAGTTTTTATATTTTCCATCATTGTATCAAACTACATTTATATTGTAATTTTTAACATTTTATTAATGATAGTTTCTCTTTTAAATTTACTAATTATTGAGTCAATTAAATTTTTTAAATATTATGAAATCTTGTTATAATTTATATTCCAAGAGTAAAAATAACTTGTCCAGGGTCTTTCAGTTATATAGAATGTTCCATTAGTATTCACATCTATAAAATCTTAAATTTGAACTCTTATGTGTCTGAATTCCTTAAATAACAATATCTAAGCCCTTAATTATATTTATATTAATTAATTTTGCTTAAAAATGTAACGGGAAAGCATATATAAGCTTTATAGCTCGTGAACTATGCTAATTTGAAATAATTGAATCAGTATATATGTTATAATTATACACTTGTTAAAATAGTTCAATACAATAATTTTGATGATTGAATGACCTTAATAGGTTGAAACATTATTTTTAAATAAATTTAGATGGCTTGGGTTTAAATTTAATGAATAACGAAAAAAAACTACCAAAAGTTTTAAAGGTTTTTCCAATTGGATAGAGGCATACAAGGAAACCATTAATAGGAGTCAAAAATCAAACCAATATTTTAAATACATTAATATTTTTATTTTGTTTTTCAATACACACACACACATTTTCTTTGATAAGTTTATTTGTCTTATAAATAACACATTAACACTTTAACAATATTCTTTTTTTATTTAGAAATGGAAAACACAAATTACATTTTGATTATTTTTTATGTTTTTAAACGTGTTTTTTTCTTAGTATATGAAAATATAGTTATGTACAGTATTATTTTATAAAATATATAAGCAAGGGATATGTACAGGGTTTTAAAGAACATTTTGTTCTATCTGTTGCAAAGAAAAACAATTTGTTGTTTAGTTTTCATTAAATATTTCGCAACAGTTTAAACTATGATATGAAATAACTATGTAATAAAATTTAGGCATCTGATAAAGTATTAATAAATATAACATAGGGATAGTTTTTGAAGCTTAAAGTTAAATTTGTATGTATACATGATGATTGCCAAGCAAACGTAGCATTAAATAAAAGGTTGTGAGTAAATAATTTATTTCTGGTATAATATAAATATTCAAATCTTCAGAGTAATACGGTAATATTTTTTATTGCTCCGATTGTTAAATATTCATAGAACTAGTTAAGAAATATTTGGTCAAAAGACAGTAAATTCATGATTTTATTTCTGAACTAAACAACTTTAAATTCGATAGTCAGTTGAATTCATATAGTAGGATCATAGAAAAAGTGTTTCAAGTTCTGAATGAAAATATTTTGTTCACATATGTGTTTTTTAAATTAATATTTTACACTTGAATAATATGAGCTACGATCATGGGTACACTTTTTTTTTTCAGGACTAAATTCTCTCACTTTTAGCTATTCAAGCTATATATAACTTATGAACATAATGTAATAAAATAAATCTTAATTTTGAGTTACTGATCTTAGAATAAATTAATGTGATAATTGATGTGCGATTAGTCTAAATATTGATGGTAAGAATTTAAATTTATACTGAAGTCATAAATAGGCTATATATAAGTTATTTATATATAAAATTATTGTGATTTAATGAATTTACGCATAATATTGGAAATTATATTAAGAAAAACTAGCATTGCACCAAGACAAATAAGAAATTATTCCTACCACATAATTTACTTTCTAATTTCCTCCTAAGACTTTATATAGGATTTAAAGAGTAATTTAGACTGATACAAACAAAATTACTTTAAAAAATTTAAAATTTTATTATTAACAGTAAATTTTCCTTTTGCAAAACATTTTTTTTCCCTAGCACCTGGGAGATATTATACAGATAAATAGATACAGAAATACAATTTTTAACTAAGATGATCAGTAATTACTAAAAGTAATATTTTTAGAATTTTAGCAACACAAACTTTACTTCGACTTAACATATCTATTTAAAAAAAAGTATAAACAGATTTTTACGTCACACCTTTTTCATATTTTTTAAGATTTCATGATTGAAAGTGAATGTCTTACACAGAAAGAGCTTTAGTGCACACAAATAGAAAGAGAGTACCTAAGTTGTGTAATAGTAATACTTTAATTTTAAAAGGCAAAAAATGTTTCACACATTTTTTTTGTTATGTAAAATTGACATATTTTTTATTCAAAATAAAATTCCAATGAAGGTTAGTCAAAATGTATTAATAAAAGTTTTAAAAAAATGTATGCTTATCCATAGGTATAAAATGACCTTCATTAAAATTTACTTTATAGAATAAAATTGACAGAGGATTTTATATTTGTCCCTTCCAACTTTATTTTAATACAAACAAACAAATAGGCCTACATAGCTAAAAACCACAATGCGATATTTGGTTTTTTATGCTGTATTCATAAAATTGCTTGGGTTTATTTAAAGAAATAATAGCCGTGAATTATTAAAATGTGGAAATGCGACCACTATAATTAATTTAATAGTAGATTATAAATAGTTTCTGTAGTACTTAGTTAAATTAAGTAAAACATATTGTTAAATCCCTATTTAGAAACCCATTTTATTGAAATATTTAAAACTATCACACTTTATTTTGACTCATAAGTCTAAGGTTCACTCCCCGCCTGCATGTAACACTGAAGAAAATCTTTTCACAGTTTGACTCCGTTTTATATAAATTCAGTTGAATATGGTTGCTTATCAAAATTCCCTTTCTTAATCTTGTTCCCTTAAATGATATATTTTATTCGCTGATAGCCAGTATTCATATTAACAATACAAAACTATATTGATTTTTTTTGTTTGTTCTTAGAACGAACTATTTTTGTTAGTTTTGGAAAAACTTAAAATATTTGCTTAAATTCTTCCATTAGGTAGGCCTTTACTCGAAACTATCTATTCTTAAAGTAATCTACCTTTTTTTACATACATATAATATATATATATATATTTTACAAATACATATATCTAGAATATAAATATCACTTTCAATGAGCAAATAAATGGCCTAAGGTAGCTTAAGTAGCTAGAAGCATTTTGAGATTGTGTCAGTTCATTCAATTTCACATTGATATTTACAGTATTACAACAATTCATTGCCCTAATTTTATCAACATATTCATAACGAACAGGAAATATCCTTTTAACACATGAGACAAAAAAAAAATAGTTCTACGTTAGGTTAAATTAAAACAACCTAAATATACTAATAAAATATATCGTTTAACACTACACAAATTTGTCGTTCTATATATTTTGTAACCCCTTCCGAAATTTCATTCAATAATGACTTAATATTAGTATACAATTTTGTCATTCCTATGATTTCATTCTTCTGGAGATGATTTGTACATAGCTTACAAAGATTCAGTCATTTACTATTTTAAACCTTTCCTAGCTTTATATACCTACAAATTCAGTAATAGCGTATGGATATAATGTTTAACATATTTGCTTGTCGATTTCCTCAAACACAAAAATAAAAAAAGCATGGATAGAGATTATTTTGATGGGAAAATTAATTTTACCAATCTGAAGAAATATATTTTTAATTCCATAAATTGCATATTTATTCACTAAATACACTATTTAGGTGAAATAAAAGGAATTTTTTTTTAAATTATATTTTGCGGGAATAATATTTTAACTACCATCAATTTATTCGTAGCTTAAAAGAATAACCACTTAAAGTGAACTATCACACCTTTGTGACAATAGTACTTTACTCTACCTTCATATTGGATGGTAAAATATAGATTCCAATTAGGTCTCATCAAGTAATCCCGCTTAATATTTACCTGTACAGTAAAAACATTATCACATTCTTCTTTGTGCCTATCAGCGTGTATCCAATATTTCATTATTCTTTGTGTACATACATCAATATTTAGTTATTAATTGCTACAATCATGTGCTTTTGTTTAATAAAACTCTAAATGTATTTCACATTAATGAATTTGGCGACATAAAACAGCAGGAACATTTGTTTAGTTTTAAGTTTTTACAACATCGGTATATGTAGTTTTCTTCTATGAAATTAGTTATGTGATTTATAAAACAATAGGCCTATGCACTTTAAAAGAAATAATAGGTAAACTTTATGACATGTCAGGTAATATTTAACATTCAAAATGCCAGTGACTGCAAATTTAAAAAAGAAAAAATATAGATTTGAATCTTTTCTTGATTTCGTACATCACGAGTGAATTTAATAGATTTTCAAATTCATTTAGATATTTTGTTTGGTGAAAAATGTTGTTTCATATAGTAAAATAATTTGAAACCCACTTTAAAACAAAAATTTTACGTCTTAACTTGAGGGACATTACATTAAACCAATTATATAAATGGATGGCTAATCATAAAAAAAATAAGTTATGCACAATATACTGCTTAAGTCAATACATTGTTCTCTATTGAAACGTCACTTTATTTAAATAAATATAGGTATCTACTTAATTATTAGAAATATTAAATTTAAATTTGTTTTTATCTCTTAGTATGAATACTAGGTAATAGCTTTGTATTACATTTTTTACAAATTGTGGTTTAGACTCATACATATCGTGACAAAATAATAATTATGATCTTGTAGATTATTTTTATTTTTAATTGTTAATATTAATAAAATGTTGCCAAATAATTCGATCCCATTAGATAAATTTACCATTTTTTTTATATGGCCTAGTAGCATACAAATATTTCCTCAAAATGACGCGGTTACTATCTTGGTTATAAATTAGTTATATTATAATCAAATAGAATGTAATTTTTTTTTATAAACGATTTAGACAACACTCTTCTGTAGATTTCTCAGTTTTACATTATCATAGTCATAAATATTTCTAAATGTATGAACGCAAGAGACAAAATAACGTATACAAATTAATTATAGTGAGGACTACTTACAAATGTATTCCTATTTATAGGCTATATTAAAAGTATGGGCATAAATTAATGTAGCAATATTATAATAGTTTTGAAAATATTAGGTAGTAATCTAAAATAAATCTCTTGAGAATAGTCTGCTCCATTAAGGCTAAATAAAGAAGCATTAACACGAAGTAAGAAATGCTATTTTTAAATTTATCTACTATTCAGACACGCTAATTTAAGATTTAAATTTTCATTCAATTTTTTTTTTTCATATCAGCTTTTGATTTAATTTTTCCCTTTTTTCGTTATTCTTTTTGTAGTCCAAGCTATTTTAGATATGAAAAAACATGTAATTATTCTTATCGCACTTTTTATCTAGCTCTTTAAGGAAAAATAACTAGAAAGTACGTCACAGTCTGCACGCCAAAAGGAGTATAGTCAGTGATCGTTGATAGTAAATCAATCTCATATACAGGATAATACATTTAAAACAATTGAAATATTTTTACAATTGGATTCAGAAGTTAATGAAATTTTCATTTTGATAAATTAGAAAACTGACTTTTACATTGCCTTCTAAAACACGCTGTTTTATTATTTGGAATCATAAATAACTGCTTTTAAATTGAGATAATAATTTAATAAGTGCAATAAATGTATAAAAAATTGCCCATAAAGCCAGTGAACCAATATATCACATATGGCTTTTTATTAATGTGATAGTAAAAAAAACTTAACTTTGTAGTGTGTGTTTGAAAACGACAGAAATATTAACAGCCAGAATTGGGATTGTTCAATTTTTTTAGCACCACGTCTTACTACCCATTAGAATTATGCATCTATGTACTAATCACATTAATATGTTAGGGATTATGTGAGTTTAATTTAGAGGAAGTGAACCTGAATTTGCGTTGAGGGAGAGTGTAAAACCTTTAAAGAAAAACCACTCTCATTGTACCCGATTGGGATCGAACCCAAATCTCCCAGTCTTCAGCAATATTTTATTTTTGAGAAATTAGCGACTTAGACCATTTCGCAATTGAAGTGGGTGATAATTCCTTTGGCGCTTATTATCGGTAATAACTTATAACAAGTTTCACAAAAATAACTTCACAGAAAAGGACTGAAGTTAAAGACTAGCAAGCAATTAAATAATGAAAATAAAACTTTAAATGTATTGGTTAGCCACAAGCCCTGACATGTTCTTTCCGAGTGTGAATTCAAAATGTATCTTTGATGATGAAGACATTTTATACCTTATTAAATATAATAATATAGGTGTGAGTGCCTTAAAAAAAGCTACTCTTTACATCAAATTAACATTTTTTATATTGACAAAGAGTTGTCGGAACTTTTATAGAGTGTTTTTATTTTGTGACTAGGACGAGCAGAGATCAATATTCTAAACATCTTCACCAAATCTGTTTAAAAGGTTTATAATTTTGCTCTTAAGAGTTTGGTCGTCCAGTTCTTATGAAAAGGGCAATGCTGCTGTATAGACCTACACCTTGTAATCTGCTGTATTGGTTTGAATGTAAAAACTAAAACTTCTATCCACAAGATAATGTAAAACAATAGAATTATCCACCGTTTCGGTGGCCGAATGGTCTAAGGCGCTACTCGTGCAATATACTATACTGCCGATGATGGGGAGATAGAGGTTCCAAACTCAGTCAGGTGTACTGATGGTGGTTTTACCTAAAAATGTTGCACCACTCTCTCCGCGTAAATGCGAGTACATTTCTTATAGATTTAACGTTAAACCCATTCGTGTTATTATTGCACAAGCGTACAATCCGAATGAGAGTAAGAAGTGGCGCTAAAAAACGAATTAAAATTTATTATGTAAGTCCAACGTATTCACCCAATAGGTAGCGTGTTTGCCTATCAATTTAATGTTCCGGGTTCTGCATGGTCAACAATTTTACCACTAGTAAAATTGAGGTTTATTCTATATAATAAGTTAGGTTATAAGTCCTGTGCTGGGATAATCAGTTGGTTCAGAAAATGCACATTAAATACTTGAAATAAGGTTTTTTTTTTTGTAAAAATGTTTAAGAAAAGAGGATAAAGCTAGGTGAAAACGAAAGTAAAGGAGAATTAATGGACTCTGAACGAAGTTAATAACAGTCAGCACAAAGGAGAGTTGGTTTCACGCGATGTCTATTACCGTACTGTTCATCTAATAGAGGTTTACGGTGTTGAAATAAGGTCGACGTGAGCTCTTACCAAAGGAAAAATAAAAAAGTGTAATTTGTTTCCGAGATCTATTTTTGGACTCTTCCTTGTTTCTTAAAGATGGCAGATAAAGAAATAAAGTACTTTTATTATTTAAGGTTGAAAGCTGCTCTAAGACGTAGTTTATTTTTAATGTAATTTAAACTAGAGATGTGCCCTGAAATCCTTCGAATCCCTTTATTCCTTCAGGACGTTCGAGATTCGAGAAAATTTTGGATTTTAATTTTAAATCCTTAAAAGATAAATTCAATTGAAAATAAAATTGTTTTAGAGCTCTAATACTGCTTATCGGGGGCTCAGAACCAATTATAATTAATAGTTGAACTCAACAACCATGCTCCAGATCAGTAATTTAACACTTAACGGGACATAAAATGTTATAACGAATGGCTTGTAAGAAATAATGTTAAGATTTTGTTAATATTTGTATTTTAGATTATCTATTATATTTATATTTCCACCAATGCTTATAAATATTACAAGATTCGGATTAGAGATTATGGATTTGAAGATAAACCTAAATTGGAGATTCGGATTCATAAAATAGTGGGTTTGATCCAACTATAATTTAAATATTTATATAAATGAAGTAAAGATGTTTGACATGTATCCCTTGATAATTTCGTTCGATATACATTAATTATTGGGAGTGTTAGTTTGATTTAAAGATTTTTTCTAGAGAAAATATAAATATTTTTTGTTTTGCTATTTTTTTTAATCTAGTCAAAACGGATTTTATTAACGAAGTACTTCCATACTTAGAGAATCTCCATATCATGAAATACCTAACAATTTGAATTTGACTATATACTTAAATAGAGTGTAAAGTTTTAGTTAATCTGGAAATAAATATACCAGGTTAGCTAACAAATATATCTACTTTCTGAGGTACTTTAGTAGCATTATTTTTTTAATGTCTTTTTTTTTTAATGTATGGAGAAGGTGATACTTATTTTAACTAAAAAAAAAGTTATCCCAAATTAACATTTAAATATTATATCACGAATCATCCTTGGGGACTTCATTATTTTTTGTAATTGCATAATCCATATCTATTATTATTGACAGTTGGCCACCATAAAAGGGAATCGTATACGATTGGGCTTAGCTACAAATTTATCTTTTTTTTTTTAATTTTGACAGCAGAACAACTTTTTTTACATTTGAGGTGAAACAATTATTCTACTTTGAACATCGTTTCCATGCTATTACTTTTTTATTTAATTATTTTGTTATAAACTAGCGTAAATTACTAAAGCAAAATAAAGGCTAACTCGCTAAAATATACTAACATTAAGTGAAATATTTTTTTAAATGTAGGAACTACCTCGTATGAGGGACGGGGGTGACTTCAAGTAATAGCTAAGCACTAAAGTGGTTATTAACAAGTCGAATACCTTAGTAAAAAATCTAAATATGTACTATTATGTCTATTCACATCTAATCAGTCGTGATTTCAATAATATTAACTTTATACATACATTTGTTATTGAATAGTCTTCTTTTTTTAACAACGTTTCATATAGTTTAGTGACTAACCAAACACACAAACTAACAACCAACGAGTTATTGACGGTTAATCACACATTAACCATTCTTAACTGTTCATTTTTTTATTTTAGGACGTCCATTAAAATCACAACACTCACAGTAGAACAACGATTTATAATACTATTTATATTTACATTAGTTAATGCAAGAGTGATTCAACTCTTTTTAATTGGTTAACTTCTTTTGGAAGAGACTTTGTAATTTGAAAATATTTCTATCTTCACTTTAAGTTTCAATATAAAATGAAAGTTTGGTAAATATATTCCAGATAGTAAAAACCCCTTTATTAGTTTAGTTACATTATTTGTTCAAAACTAACTTTTTGTAATAAATTATAAAATGTTTTAATTTATAAATTGTATCTATGAAATGCATAACTGGCTCTGTGTTTAATGTAAGGTTTTTACATATTTAAAATAAATATTAATTTAAGTTATACAATATATTCTTTGGTCCTTAAGCTGAAAGTAATTGTAGGTGTGCTTGTAGTAAAATTTATATCAATAACTATTTCAAATAATATATATATATATATATATATATCTTAATCCAAATGTTGGAGTTATTATAAAAAAAAACGAAATTACATAATTTACAATTTATTATTAAGATAAAGTTACAAACTTTAAAAACTAAATCTTAATCTTTGAGAAATATAAATAAGTATATTTAATAGAAATTAAAAAAAACTGTACAGCAGTTGGGAATTATTAAATACTACCATAAACAAGAAAGAACTTTGTTTGGATAAATATATTTTCATATTTTTATTAGTTTGTAAAAAAAATTAGGATATAAATGTTCACAGTCAAACATTCAAATCATGCGTTTTATTTTGAGATAACAGCTTAAGCTTCTACAGTATAAATTTCAAGAAATTTCGATTATAATTAAAATAATTTAGCTTCATAAATCATTCTAAACAGTTAGGCTAATATGAAAATATAGATAAATAAAATTACACAAATATACAGCTCAATGTTTAGAAAAATTTATTTTTTTGTGTGCAAATTATTATTTACCATTTTTAAGATTAAACATATTTAATTTTTAATGGTAAATAAACTATTTATTTCCAAATTACATGGATCTATGTATGTACTTATTTCAAAACTTTGACACTAAATTCTTTGTGTTTAGGGATGTAGGGATATTGTAATCTAAATCAACATTATAACTTTTTTTTTCAAATGAAAAAAAATATAGCGTGCTCCAAAACTTCCGGCTTACTACTGTGGGTTAGGAAATAAACCATCTTATTAACAAGCACCTTTAACTGACGCCTTATTCTCGTCATTAAAGTTGCTTTAGGAAACTTGCATGAATAAACTACTAGCCGTGGATTATATAATTAGGCCATTAACAAATTAATATTAATAAAACGATATTGATTGTAACATGTAAAGTGTAAAAAGTTCACTGAACTAACAATAAGGCTCAAGCTAAAAATAAGGTGTATTTTAATTACTGTCTCAAAAATGGAAGATAATTTATTCATACACAGAAATAGCAAGTATCAAATAAAACAAAACAAAAACTAGCGTTCCACACTTAATATTTTGAGCAAGTATTTATTTAATATAACTTGTTTTGTTCGTAGAACTTTAGGCTAAAGGTTTTTGAAAAAGCACAAATTGAGGCTCTCCCATTCTGTTTTTTTTTATATAATTTTAACAATAAAAAAGCTTCATTTAATTTTTTTTATATCTCATCAATACAAAACTTACTGTTTCCCTTTTCTTAGGCTTCCATTTTATTTATTTATTCACTACACTCCGTCTCATCCGAGGTCATAATTTCCCTTCTAATGATCGATGTATTATGTCACGTGTCTAATCCATTTGCATCTATTCCCATTGCTTTAAGGAACAGTTTTTATCCATGCTAGTTGAAGTATAGAAGTGTAAAAGAACTACAAGCATCTATATATTCAGAAGGAGTTCAAATGGAAATTGAAGAGACATATTTTAACTGACCTTGGCTTTTAAAATTACACCTTTTGTTTTTTCTTTCTTTCCAAAACCATGTGGTTAAGGGTCCGATACTGGAACAATCCTCCATAAGTATCAAAATCCATTACGTTCTTTTAGCGGCCATCTTGTTTGCCTAGACTGCTAATTTCTTCAGGCTGCTCAATTCTTCAACCAAGCTCTCTTCATTACTTACGAATCTTTTTTGAGGTCGGGAATGGTCAGAAATCTTTGAGCCCTAGAACAGAAAAACAAAATAAAAGTTTTAATTCAGATTTATATTAATAATTACACCTTTGAAATGAGACTTAAAGAAGGGATTTTTGATTTAATGTCTTATTGCGTTACCATCGATATATCCATGCTGGTTCCATCATACATGGTTCACTATAATATATATATATATATATAATGACTGTTTAAAAAGGAGAATGTATTCCTTTCGACAATTACTATTCCTGGAGTTTTAAATAATCCTGTAGATTTGAAAAAAAAAAAAAAAACTGATTTAATGCCGTTTAATTCGGAAAAAACATGAGAGTTTACTTGTCAGTTTTTCGCCTTGGTACGACTCGTTACTAATATTTTGCTGTATTAAACCAATGTTGCAACTCCAAGTTCGGTTCCCGTGAACAGACAGCGTGACAAATGCAGTCCTAAGAGGAGTGGGTGAGAAGGGAACCATTTTGGATTTGATTCTTTGGTATAAAGTAAATTGGATCGGACACATACTTTGGAATAAATGTTTTTTTTTCACGACGTCATTGAAGGAAAGATTGAGGGAAAGAGGAGTTTAGAAAGATGTAGGATTCAAATATTGGATGACTTGAAGGAAAGAAGAAATTCTGGGAGTTGAAGGAGGAGGTTGAGGACAGGGTCCATTGGGTCTAAGTCCACGACAAAAGGAATGGACATATCGTAAGACAGAATATCTGTTATTAATAAATATAAAATATGTGTATACACCAGTCGTTCATATCAATTATCATTTCAATGTGTTGGAAATAAATATTGATGAATAATGGTGCTAGAAAAACTATAATAGTAATTGAAGTTTTAATGATCATTCCTACAAAGCCAAGTTCTTTGACACCATTAATATATAATATATTATCGACAAGAATCTTTTTTACATGAATTATTACAACAAAGCTAATACTTTATGGCGTCTAGTTTAGTTACTAAAAGTTTTCTTAACTAATTCTTTAAATGAAGCTCAACTTTGTTATATTGTAATTACATTCAAATCAGTTAATCGCTTTAGATCAATAATAAAAACGAACAATAGGTTCTTTTTTTTTTAGATAAAAACGCGTGATTCCCCATTTGATTTAGAAATGCTTATGACCCAGGATTACATACAAATAATAAGTTAAACTAACCACTCTTATCATATGTTGATAAATATTATAGAATACCTAACTTAACAAAAGTAATAGGCTAGTTTCAAATCTAGCTTATTTCAATAAAGCTTACTTTCACATAGCATACATTATTGTTACATGTTTTGAAGTATTGTAATTTTTTCAGACTTGCTCTTTATATTAAACATAACTACGTTGGTTCATTTTTTTTATACGATAACTAATTGTAATTAAAGTGAATAATAACCACGGCAATGTAGATAGTTGACTCCCTTTGTTTCCTTATTCTCTGCCCATCTTACCAATATATATGTATATTTGTAATTTTAATCTTTTGATCTCAACTTTTTAGCTTCCCATTTTTTGTACATTAATAGCGCCACACCCCACTCCTTCCAAAATATGAGGTCGCGCCCCACCCTTTATCTATAAACTCGAGGCTATATTTAGCTCCCCAGCCAGCTATTTTAGTTGTATGTCGATGAAAGCCGGGGACCAGGGGTGTTTATTTCTAGAGAACAGGGATGTTGTAGTTCATTCCAACCCCTTTCCCCACCATAGCCTTCTAAATCCTCCCCCTACATAACCCCTTTCGTACTCCCACCCTTTTTCGTGCAACATTTGGGAACCCTCGACGCAAAGATTTTCATGAATGAAAATCCCAGGCAAACCCGTTTTCAACCCCCTTAACTCTTGACGTGGGTAGAGCACGAATCCCCTCGTCCCCCTTTCCTAGACGAGAGAAATGAGAAATAGGGGATGAAGAAGAAAGAACAAAAATACATATACTGGTACTTCAGAAAGAGAGGCAATACTATCATTGTGAAGGAGAACATATCCCATACACCCCCCCCCTTTTTTTTTTTTTTCAAATTTGGGCATCCTGCCCAAAAGTACCTTCCCCTTTTATCATCGATTTGCCTCTCCTCTCCAACCCACTCAACGCTGGCGTCATTCGCCCGTTTAGTGAATGGAGGGTTTTGCCAGAACGAAGAGGGGGGGAAAACTGCGTGGGAAGTAGGAGAGAGCAGGATCGAACCCAGAGTCCCCAGGACTAGTTGCGCCCACGGGTTTCCTGGGGAAATGAAGCCAGTCGTAGCCCCCCTCCCCCCCCCCCCTCCCTCATCCCCGGAACAATGCCAAACCAACTACGTCATTCATTCACTGCGGTACTTGCATTCTTATCTATGACACCCACCCGCTCTGTCATTCTCTTCCTCTACCCTCCTGATAGTTGACCAATCCTTTATTTCCTTACACCATCCCCATTTTCCTAATAGCTTCCCTTTCTATAAATGTCTTATCAAAATTACACCTTTTGAAACATATATTGTATCTATTAATCAACATTTATATAAGTTTTGAATCAATTATCTGTAGCTATTACGATTAATCTATAAACCACGTAAATCCTTTTTCTTACCAGTTTTTACCCTCTCCCTCCCATGTAACACATGGATACACATTTAGGTTGACCCCCCAACCTGAGTTAGGAAGCTTTTCAAATCAATAGTGAATGCCATTATTTCATTATTCATATCGGGAAACCAAATATATGTTCATAACTTGCATCTTCAATACCGTTAATATTGGAAAAAGTAGAACTTATTTATGAACGATGAAAACATTAACTATACTATTTTATTTTCAACATTAGAATTCAAGTATAATATCTAAGTTACTTAGCACTGTTATGTACCTACCCTGCCCCCATGTAACATCATGTATACATTAGAGCTTCCCCAATTTCCTTCTCAACAGCGTTACGTGGTTTATATTTAACCCCTCATGAACTTAACTAACATCCCCTGGATTCAAAGTTTTATCAGGGTCAACTCGTGGGTTGTTACCAAGAAAAGAAAAACCTGGTAGGACTATTAGAAAAATAGTTCTCTCTCATTAAATATCAAACTTGCCCTCTTTAAGTCCAATAAACATACATTCGTTCATTGCATTATTGCGTGCGTGTGTGTGTGTGTGGTTAGTATGTGGATAGTAGAGTGGGAGGCAACAGTTTAAAACAACTAGATACCATCGCTGAGTGAACTGCATGGCTATGATTGGGAAGCAACGTTGTCATTCTCTCATTTTCGTGTTGTCAATCTCCCTTCAAATATGAGACAAATTTCGCAACGCTGGATATTCGATGTTGCCAGTGACTCCTTCTTACCCCAGCACACTACCTCCCAACCAAACTCAGAGCAAGGAGATTTGGCAACAGTTAATTGAGAGAGAAAGAATATAAAGCTTTTCTTCCTAAGACCTACAGTTCCCTCAGCAATAATATTGGGTGTAGTTTAGTCCCCGTCAAGCCTTGATCGTATTGATAACAGCCCATGAGTCACCCTGGGGTTTGTTAGTTGTGCATTGTATTAAAATATTTTGTAAAACAATAAAATTTATTGGCACTAGCATTTGAGACGGTCTTCACTGAAAGCACCTATGATGACTACATTCTGGCGTTCCCTGTGCAACGATACACTAGTACTGGTCAAGCTTTCCGCAAACTGAGCTAGAGATTGATGTAGCCCAAACACCCCATTAATTAATTAACATCATATTGCCCGTTTTGGTGGAGGTATGGCTTAAGGCGCTACTCTCACAGTAGACTAGACTGTCAATGACTGAGATATCGAGGTTCGAATCTCTATTGGGTGTAGGCCTACTGAGGTTGGGTTTCCCGAAATTATTTTTCCACTCTTATAACCTTTATAATCCTTAAAACCGTTAGCGTAATCAAACATAAGCTTATAACCCGAACGGGTAGTAAGACGTGTTGCCAAAGAAATGAAAAAATTCAAATTCCACTCGAACATCTGTAAATCATCCAAATTCTACTAAATGAAAGATTAAACTGACCTTTCTGAGTCCTTGTTCCATGCTGAGAAGCTGTTTGATCGTATCGTACACAGAAGTCGCATAGTGGGCGCTCTGTCCGCGGGTCATCAGTCTGTCCATGACGGGAGCGGTGAACGGGTGTCGTACGGGGTTCGCCGGTCGCAACAGCGGGACCTCCTTCTGACCCCTCCTGGCGTCAAATTCGGGACTCTCTGTGCTCGTCGTCGTCGTTGTCACGTCGGTAGGGGTAGTCTCGGGGAGGGTCGAGGTCGTTGTCCTTGTCGTCACCCCGTCGGCGGATTTGTTCGGTCTCGACTTTCGTTCCTTGAGACCACCGGTCGTTTTCCTGTCTGTAAAGTTGATGGCCGTACCCCTGGACGGTATCCACGTGCCAAACTCACTAAACTCTTGTTTCTTCTTGTATATCTTATCTGTCCGATACAGCGTATCAGTGTCGTCGTCCTGCTCTCTCTTACTGTACAAACTACCGTTCTCTGGTCCGTTCTTGCTGTTCATGGGACCTTCGTCGTTTCCAAACCAAGTCGGTTCATAGTCGGCCTGATCGCTTCTCTCGGTACTAATGACGGGTACCACGTACATAGGGGATTTGCCCAATGACTGCCCCTCTTGTTTTTTCGCAGAGTTCTTCCTATAGTTCTTCTTCACCAAAGATTTCAGCTCTCGTACGTCTTCATCCTCATCATTTTGGTTCCCGTTTGTGTTGTAGTAGCCATCATAACTGCTTCCATCATTTACGTCTCCATACACCCAGACGTCATCATCTTTGGTGTTCTCATCATCATAGTAAGGTAGACCGTAGTACGGTTGTGGTTGCTGGTGTCGCAAGCCAGAGATGGCAGCTCTGTTACCCCCAGCGGCGTCGTTGTACAATTGGCTGAGTATCAAGTTCTGAAGAAAGGCGGCATTCGCGTCCGACATGCTGTCCTTCTGTGAATTGGTGCCCCCTCCCTCGAACCAGGTCTCCTGTCCAATAGGAAGAGACTCGCCTCTTTCCTCTCTCTCTTCTTCTTGTATCTCCTCTTGAATGTCATCCACGGGTCGTTGCCCTGTTCGTAACCGTAGTAACCGTAGTTGGGCTGCTGGTGTGCGTCCCCGTAGTAATAAGACATCACAGGTTGGTAAGCGGCGTAGTTGACGTTGGCGGATTCCCTGGGTATATATCCACCGTAGGGCGATGGTTCTGGTACATAGTAGAAGTCATTAACGTCGAGGTAATCTTGTACGTAAGGGTAGCTCACCACAGGGTCCGGGCTGTAGTAGGATGCGGAGGAGTACCCGTAAGGGATGGGAGCGTGAGATTGGGGTGGATGCTGGAAGGGTTGTAGAGGGATGGCTGCGGGTACACCCCAGGTGGAGGATTGCGGTGAGGTTGACCAGTAGATCTACCGTAGCGCTTAGTGCCAAATACTGGGTATGACGAGAGGGTTAGTTGGGGGGTGATTATGAACATAATCGCCAGGAGCCGTAGCAGACTTTCTATACCTTCACTACGTGACATCTGAAACAATGAGAGATAAATACGTTACGATAAAGTTTTATGTAAATGATCGAACTGTGATGTAACTAGAGTTTGGAAACAGAAAGTTTATATTATTTGTTAGTGACAAATGCCGACAAATATGTTAATGGTGTTAACAAATATGGGTGGAAGAAATCAACGCTATACAATTAAGGTGGGGTGGAAGAAGACGCGAGAAAGGGTAATTACTTTCTGCAGTTTTTATAGCAAAACTATTTTTGGCCAAAATAAATAAAATATTGCTTTTGTAGAAACATAGATTAGCTTTCAGGGGTCATTTTCAATTCATTTGACTATACAGTAGAAAATATCAATATCTTGCATCTCCATTTATGTGAGAACAATATATTTTTAAATAATAAAACACTATTATTTATCAATGCGGGGTTTTTGAAATCTACATTATATCTCAAACCTCCATTAATATTGCGTCACTTTGAGGAGAAGAATTTGGATGACATTTTGATAAAGAAATATTGTTTTATGTAAACATTTTAATCGCCGATTATACCCAATCCTTAAAATTTTGGCCCACTAGAGCCAGTGAATATTCTAAAAACTAGTAGAAAAGAGTAATTTCCCTAAGTATTATTATTATTGGACAATTTATAGCCAAACAATTTACGCTTATAATGTCATACCTCCTTTAGGATAAGTTTAAGATTATTTATAAGTTAAGTTCCATGCTTTCTGTTAGACTACATTTTTTTAGAGCCAACCATTATTATTCTAATCCGTGATTCACTTTATATTGCTCTAGATAAAGCTATAAAAACAATATATATATATATATGTAGTCAATAATTGTTTGACCCGCCTCGGTGGCGTAGTTGGCTAACGCGCTAGTCGTGTTGAGCCCGACTGCTGAGGACGGGGAGATCGAGCTTCGAATCTCGGTTGGGTGAACTAGGGGGAGGGGGGTTCCTAAATGGTTTTCCACTCTCCCTCCACGCAAATGTGGATTCACTTCCTTTAATTCAATCTTCCCAATTCCTAATCCATTAGCGTAATTAGTATTTAAGCGTATAGCCTGAACGGGTAACAAGACGCGGTGCTAAATAATAATAATAATAATTGTTTGATTTTCTATTTCATTACACTAAAATCGTTCACCGGACTTAAAGTAAATCTAAATTAAAACGTTTTATATATGGTTTAGGCCTATATGCAAATAACTTTTCAAGAAATAATTATTTTATTAAAATATTTTTATATAATTTTGCTAAAGGTTTTCTAATATATTTTAATATTTTAAGCTAGTTTCTTCATATCCACTCTGTTCTCGTTGAAAGACGGTGTAGGTACTGTTTAATTTCTCTATGCTTTTCAAGTTGAGAGGTATACAAGTACATCATTTTAATCAAAATATAATTGGTAAACATATACAAATACTCACACAGATATATGTGGTATTTTTTTATTTCACTAAATTATATTTAGACTCAGAGTACTTAGCCTTACTATCGACTAGTGTTTACTTTTCCACTACGTCTTGGAGTCCATTTGGGATATTAGAATTTAACTAGCACTAATTATTTATAAATTAAATGTAGTTTAGAAACAAAAATCTTCAAATTTTCTTGGGAAGATGTAGAAAAAATATTAGGGAAAATTTTTTCCGAGACTCTTTCCCCGACCTCTTGGTGGTAAGCAAACTAATCTATACGAAATTGAAATATGCGCCCAGGACTCAGGATAAGAGTAAATATTTTCTAATTGGTCTACTTCATGCCATTTTAGAATTGTTTTGCACACGCAATTGATTAACGACAAAATGATGGCGGATTAATTTCTGGCTGGTGGTAGAATTACTCAACGAAAATGATCAGATCCTTCCTTCTAAAAGGTATACATAAACATAAAACTGTGAACATAAAGCTAGTCTTGAATATTGTACAAATATTGTATAGCGTTACTGTGTATTCATACACGTAACCGAATAATTACGGGTTAACCTGTGACTTTATAAAGCAGTGTTTATCAAACTTCTCATTGGTGGGACCACAATATCATCATCGTGCTACAAACATGTGAACCACTCACCCATAATGTACCTCCGTTTGCTGAAACTAGAAATTCTACTAAGGGGTCAACAATAAGACACGTGATGCGTTTTACTTACTTTTTCTTTTCCTCCCGCCCTATGTAACATATTTATTTTGTTCGCACCTCGTATTACTACCCGTTTGGATTATACGCTCAAGTACTAATTACGCTAATGGTTTTAGGGATTAGGAAGGCTATATTTACATAAAGTATACCCACATTTGATGGGAGAGAGAGATAGAGAGTGGAAACCAATTTTGGAAAACTCCCCTCAGAACAGCCGACAGAGATTCGAACCTTGATCTCCCAGTTGTCGTCAGTGTAGTCTAGTCTACTGCGAGAATAGGTCAGTTACATCAAGTAGACATTTCGATCCCCCTCTAACAACTGTTACTTAACTTTTTACATCAAGAGCGAATGTTATAAATTAATAGGGAAGATTTTGTGACACTGTAACACGGACTCTGATTAAACACTGAATATAAGTTATTTTTTCTACATTAGAATTTAATACGTGTAAGATCTGTATTACGTAACACCATGATGTACCCACCCTGCCACCCACGTAACACCATGTCATAGCTAAAATAAACTAGAGCTCCTTCCCCCCTCTTAGCAGCGTTACGTGATTTTTGAATCATCTGTTGATCAAGTGTTAAAAAGACGGAATTTTTATTTGACTTTGTTTCTTATGTTCATTTCACATACAATAGTACTTAGCACCCGCTTAAGTGGCCACATCTTCTAAGGCATCACTCTTGCAATAGGCTAGACTGCCGATGACGTGAAAATCGTGGTTCGAATCCCATTTGGGAGTACAGAACATGGCTTTTCCTAAATGGTTTTCCCCACTCTTTCTCCACGCAAGTGCTGTTACACTTCCTCTAAACTTAAGCTTCCTATTCCCCTACCCACCAAAGTAATTAGTGCATAAGCGCATAACCCAAACGGGTAGTAAGACGTGGTGTTAAAAAAATACAGCTTAAAGGATTCAGCCATGTACTTTTTCATAATATATATATTTTCCCCCCCCCCCCCCCCTATGGTCCCAACTGCGAACCACTTGGCACATCACTTTGAGCCACAGTTTGAGGAACAATATCATAAAGGAATACATTGCACGCGAAAGCCAATCAAATAGCTGAGAATTATCTCGTTATTACCAATTGCTAATCATCTCCAGTTCCATGTGTGCTGATTATGTTGTTATTGCTTTTCATTTGTTTGAAAAGGGGGAAAAAGGTGAAAGAGAGGAAAGATCACTTTTAATTTCAATGGAGGGCAGACACGTGTGGGACCGAATCGGTCCGGCTGGGTCCAAAACAAGAGCTGGGGGATAAAATTAAACCTGACGTGGAGTTTGTGTGTTCGTAAAGGATAAGTAAAATTGAAAGAGTCGAGTGGATGGGAAGAGAAGAGAAGGAATGGTTGAGAAGGTGGATAAAACGCACTGCGTGACCCACTTCCCTTGGCTTCCTCACCTCCCCCCCCCCTTTTTTTTTCTCCGCTCTTGCCACAAAGTTCATGCGGCAGTCTGCTCTTGTCTTTCTCTCTCATCCTTTTATACTTCTACACTAGACTCGTTCATTTTTACTTTCTTGTGACCTATTGAAGAGAAGTAGTATTATGATCATAAAAAAGCAGTAATTTGAGATTTTGATGGATGTTGACGTTACATGACCCCCCCCCTCCTCCCCTGAAAAAAAAAACCCATCTGTATTTTTGCGATGCCGACTTTCTATCTCAACCTAGAGCCGAAACCATTTTACCGATTAAACTAAAACTTGGTATCTAGGGATTTCATAAGGCTACCCAGAGGGGTTTTTGGAAATATCTAACCCTAAAACTAAGAGTAGTTTACTTTAGGGCGAAAAAAAAGTTTTTTCTCTAAATTGGCCCTAACAATTTTGATTCAAATTCATATCTAAGAATGGCTTATTACTACAAATCAAAATGGCACTTCTCATTTTTATGGAAAACGACAGGAAGGGTAACCGGCCCCGTGGTGTCGTGGTCAGTGCACCTGGCTACGAGCCTAAGGGTCCAGGATTCGATTCCCAGCTAGTACCTTGGGTATTTTCCCTATAAGGAGACTTACCCTTACGGTCATCGGGGTTTGGTTAACTAGACTTAAGTTAGGTTAAGACTCACACCTGTTCCACATCATCATAATCACTAACATCACATCATCTCATTTCAGGTACGACGTGTAGACGACCTTGTACACTGGGCAATGCTCTGTACCACCAGGGTGGTTAATATTCTACACACAGGCGACCATCTGGATGGTATGTCCCTCACGGTCACACACCCATTCTATTTTTAAAAAAAACATGAAGGGTGTTTTAAACTAGTGGGCATCTCCAATTTGTATCATACCTACAAAACTCTTTGAATTAAGAAATAACCTATCATTGCGAATTTGTAGGAATTTCACGAATAATAAACATTTATTTGAAATATATTTGCTATAAAACCAAAAAGTTTTCGAGCTATAAAAAATATATATAATTTTTAAATTCAGTTCTGGAAATGGGGAGTTGATTTGAAACTTTATTTCGTGGATCGAGAGATGTTCCTCTCTTATCAATATGCTTCTGTAACATTGTATGAAATTTCATTTAAGGTCCTTAGTGGAAATGTGATCCTTTCTTTTCCATTTTTTTCTGCAACACTGTCTATTATTTTGTTTAATATACCTTATGAGTTTTAAGTAAATGGTTTACATTTCTAGGGAAAGGAGATAGAAAGGCTGTTCGATGCTCGGTAACATTTAAGTTTTAACATTATAATAGCTAGCTTATGTTACATTATTACTACCCGCCCCAAATAAGTAATACATATATACACACTGCAATATCAAACATTTACACCTTACTACGTCTAAAATATATGCTTTGCTTACTTATTGTATCTTCTGGCTTAGCACGAGTTTCATGGTCGACTAGTTCGCACCAAATTCTATGATGAAGTGAAGACTGACAAAGCTATGAACGGTGCATCAATGAGTCACTTCAACGAGGGGATATAGACCTACGGTGATTGGCCTAGCCATTTAGACCGATGAATCTCAAGTGAGCTTAACTGTTAACTCACCAGATTTCTGGTCTACGTGTCTAGATGACGTGTCAAGATTATGACGGTTGTTAACAAGAGAACCATGCTGCCAGCACGTGTTCGCAACTTGGCATTATACTTTAAATATAAAGATCCCTATCACCTTATTTCCATCAACTAGACCTATATAAAGCTAGTGCTCAGCTAACATGGTAAACTATTCCGACACCACCACGAGAGGTCCTGGTCTGGACTTGAACATAACCACTTCAGGATGGCAAAATATAAACTCTTTATATTTTATTAAATATCTAAATATAATCGACCTATAATGGGTTTGAGTGTTTGAACACTTAGTTAATTATGTGATTAAAATATTCCAGTGTAAGCATCAATAATTTCTCACTAGAAATTTTATTTTGGAAAGTAAAATTGTTTAATGGAAAAATTAATGTTTCCTTTTGCCGATTGGGCGCTAGTGTCTTTATAATATTTAGACTTATTTTTAGGTAGACATCTTTTTGATTCTTTTTCTTGTTTGGAATATTGAGTTTAAATATAAATTTTATTGCACTTGTGGTTACCAATAATAGTTTTATTTTAAAATTTGATAACGTTTAAATTATAGATAAAATTTTGTAAACGTATATTGTTTGAAGAAATTATAAAAGTAATTTATTTTTGTTGGCTTATAAGTTATAACTTTAACAATTACCGACTCGTTTAGTGAGAAATTATCAGTATTCTATTGTAATAATATTGCTTTGTTTTCTATTTTATTGTTAAATATTAACAAGTCGAAATATTCTCAATTACTTCTAAAGTGATGGACGTAATGGTAATAGTCCTACAAAAGTTTGAGCTATATTGAGAAGTCAAACCTTTGTGTAAATTTATTTTGATCATAATTGATATTTAAAATTAAATTTAATCATAAAATTTATCTATTTTGTCGGAATTCAAAATGGTGATTCAGTCGCTTTGTTAACCGTTTAGAGGAACTTTTTAAGCTCTTTATTCATAGAAGGATTCAAAGGTTTAACGGTTTAACCTATTTTCTTAGTCGGAATTCACAATGGTGATTCAGTGCTTTGTTAACCGTATAGAAGAGCTCTTTAAGATCTTTAATATTCCAATAATGGAAATACCTTATATCTTTATATTTTTCAAGCTCTTTAAGCTCTTTATTGTTATAGTAAGGTTTCAAAGGTTTAATGATTTAACCTGTTTGTTTAGTCTGAAGTCACAAGGGGGATTCAACGCTTTGTTAACCAAGTAGAGGAGCTCTTTACTCTCTTTATTATTATATTGACGATTTTTGATTATTATTGGGTCTCTTCCAAACTAATTCATATAAATAAATAATTTATGTTACTACTCGTTTGTTTTAAACGTAGTCTTCATCTAGGACTATTATTAATTCGGGATTGTGAAAAATATCAAGTGCAGTCTTTGCCATATTTATGTTTTTCAACACTACTCCGTTTGCCTTGTGAGGCCATGTTGTTTTACTTTGAATATATAATTCAATATTTTCTTAAACATGCAAATATTCCTAATTTTGTTACATTAAATTCCTTATAGATTCCGCCCACCCTCTTCCCGACTATTATGGCCTCTAGCGGTTAGATTTGGAGATGGTGAATGGTACAATTTTATCTATGAATAAGAATAACTCAGGAAGAGCAATTATATTTCTATTTAATTTGTAGTCTTAAGTTACTTTTTCTCAAACAAAGAAACAAAATGTGAATTAATTTCACGGATTTAACCACTGACATTTTCAGTGACCTTTAAAAATTAACTACCCTTGCGAACGAAATGGCTCTGACTCTTGGAAGTTTCTTCGTCAAATCTGCGTGAAATTTGTCTTGTTTCTGGAAAACTTGCGCAGCTTCTACCACCCTCCAACTCCCATCCTCCCTCCCTGACAGAGCCCTCTTCCAACTCTCTTTACAGAAGATTCGAATACAGTTTTTTTCCCCAATCTATATCGACAATCCATCACAGTCAAGGTTTCTGTGGGACTTGTTACATCTGAAGTGATGAGGTTTACTGGATACTTCATCCCTTCCTCCCCACATAACATTTCTCTTTCTAACTTCCTTCTTCTTTAGGGTGGGAATGTAAGAAACGCGAGATAAGAGCAGCATTTTTGAGTTATTATAGCAAAACTTTTTTTTCCCGAAATAAATCAAACATTTCTCCAGTAGAAACATTTTTTTTTTTTTTCGCACGGTGACATCAACAGTTGATGAAATATCTATCATGAACATGGTGCCATTAGATGACAAACGTTTTAAGTGAAGAGAAAGAGTTGTCATTAAATTCTAGACACCCTTGTCAGAAATTCAAAAACTATTGATATAACCATGTAAAGAAATTAAACCTTATGTTTCTACTGAAGAAATAATTTATTTATTTTGAACAAAAAAAAAAGTTTTGATAAAAAACTGCAAAACTACACATGAAACGTAGTCTCCGTTGTTTCTATTTTAGCTAAGCAATTTATTTGACCCTCACTTTAATAAAGTGAACGGTGACCTGGTGGTCTAGGGGTAAGGTGTCAGACTTCTATGCTGGCGACCGGGGTTCAATCCTCGGTCCCGGGACAGATTTATCTGATTACCAAACCCTTCCTTCACCTCTGACAAGACTTCTTGTGAATGTGGGGAATGCCAGGTCACCGCCGTGGTTCGGATTCCACGTTAAACTGTAGGTCCTTCATTTCATCTCACAATCACCCTTCCATTACACATTAGCGTAAGTGCGTATAACCCGAATGGGTAGTAAGACGCGGTGCTAATAATCAATAAAGTGAAGTCAAGAATGGGAGCATGACTAATGTATATTTTATTGTTCATGAATTGTAGTTATCGATAGGTTTTTAGCAGCGTGCCTTAGTAACTGTTTGGGCTGTACGCTAATGTACTAATTACGCTAATGTGCTAGAGATGAGTAAGGTTGGAATAAAAGAAAGTATATCCACAATTGCGTGGAAGGAGAGCTGGAAAACCATTTAGGAAAAACACATCAGTACACCCGACTGGTATTCGAGTACTGATCTCCCCCTCATCGGCAGTCTAATCTTCCGCGAGAGTCAGTGGTACTCAACCTAGGGTACACCTACATTTTAAGACATTTTAGGAGGTACGTAACATTTAATACAATATTAACTTATTTAATTATAAACATTCAATAATTATTGTCAGATTTAAGGTTAAATACAAGATACCCGAAGGTTAAAACGTGTGATTTGAGATATAGATTATAGAATGTACCATCAATTGCTAGGTTACAAAGCTTAAGAAATATTATATCTGGGTGTACGTGAACAAAAAATATTTAATACCACTTCGTTATACCATTTTACCACGAAGTGGGTGAGTTTTAGTTATTATTTTTATTATTCTAGCGATATGGCAATGATCTTGATCCCATAATAAGATGTTAAAAAAAAAATCTTTAATGTAGCTTAGATTCTTTTAGATTTGAAGAAAATATGTCAATTCTTAAACAAAGGTATAGCTTATACGTTCTAGGAGTTTAAACTTACAAATTCTTATCAATAATATAGTATTTAAAAAGTTTGAAGTGATTTTTTTTTAAATTTGAAAATTGTATATTTAATAACTGTATCACTTCACATGTTGTTAAATGATAATAAAATAGCTAACTATATAGTTTATATAAATATATATATATATATATATATATATCAGTTAGCAGCTTTAATATTTGGCATTTTAAGATAAGTTTTAATCTAGAATTTAATATGCCAGGTGAACTAAATAATGAATTATAAAAACAATCAAATTATTAAGTGGTTTTAAAAAAAGTAAATGTTTGAAAGGAATTGTAAATATTACAAGAAGTAGAATAAGTTGAATTTAATTTATAAACCTAAGAGTAATCTGGAATAGAAACTAGAAACATAGAAGTTTTATTGTAAAAAGCTCTCTGTGTTTTTTATATTTTGATTCGTATTTTCACAAGCTATTTTCACAACTTTACTTACTAGCAACCTAAACACATCAATAAGCAATAATTCCAAACATTTTATTTCAATTTATTTGCCATCTGGAAACCAAATTCGCAGTTGTGTAAGTTTTAAGGCAAAGGCACCACTTTTCTGAATGTAAAAATTTCCACTGAGTGCGATATTTTTTTTATGAGAATGTAGCTCTGACACTTTGAACCACAAACTAAAATCCTCAAAAAACTTAGACATTATTTTATTACATAACATCAAGTGATTCGTTTAGTTCGAGGATGGCTGTATCTGGTTTTATAAACGCTTGACATTTTTCAGAGAATTTGAAAATTTTCTTTTAGTGTCTTTAAAATCAGCTGATACGACATTTTCTAGATAATATATTTTTTAATTTGTTCAGTTTAATATGTAAAAAAGCTATGGTCACTTTTAAACTCATCTTGGCGTACATTATATTTTGATATAAAAAACCACTATGTAAATATTGCGAGACAGCTGATCATATTGAAATGCGTTTTGATGTTTTATAAGTCGAAATACTTGTTTATTAATAGCACACTCGATAACATATTTCTAGGAGTCATTATGAATCAACCTAAACATAATCAATTTTATGAGGTCTATTACATTATTATTTATACAGTTATTTGAGCAAAAATCAAATGTTATTTTAGATTCACATAGTTGGACACACAGACAATGCAATTAAAGTTCCTTAGGAAGGTTTTTTCCTAAATGGTTTTGCACTCTCCCTCCACGCTAATTCGAATACGTTATCTTTAAACTCTACCGTAGTATTTCCTACCCCACTAGCGCAACTAAAATAAGTAGGCCTATAGCCCGGCTCATACTAAAGTGTAAATATCACTATTATTATCATTAATAATTTTACAAAGATTTTAAGGGACTAAGACCTGAGCTATAATGAACTTCCTATATTACCCACCTCGGTGGCGTAGTTAGCTAACGCGCTAGTTTCGTGTAAGCTAAACTGCCAAGGACGGGGAGATATAGGTTCGAATCTAGGGTGGGTGAACAGGGGTGGTTTTTACTAAATGGTTTTCCACTTTCACTCAACGCAAATGCGGGTTCACTTCCTCTAAATTCAACCTTCCCAGTTCCTAATCCATTAGCGTAATTAGTACGTAAGCGTATAACCCGAATGGATAGTAAGACGCGGTGCTAAACAAAAAAATAAAATAAAATAAAACTTAATATATTCAGCTATTTCCTCTTATACTATATCAAATGGCTATAAATTCATCTCCGCCTGGAATTGAAGAAGAGTGTTTAAGGGACGGTTAACGGTTAATAAAGCCAAAATGCTTCAGATCACACTTGAAGTCTGTTCCACTATCGAAGCTTCCCAAATATTGAGAGTAAAATAACTATTTAAAAAGTGTTTTATTTGGTCATTTGTAGATAAATGGTAACTCCTTAATTCGATCAGGAAAATTCAGTTAGTACTTTTTATGGAAGGGGGGGGGCTTGGTAGGAGTAGAGGGGGGAGAATTAATATCAATGAACCCGTGGTTTTATGAGCGGTGAAAGTAGGAGAGTCGAGTGAGAAATAAAAGATAAAAAAAGCTGGTTTTTCAACTTCACTTTATTGAGAGTAGAGAAATGGAATAAAGTTCAGAGAGGTATAACAAAACTTTTTTTAAGTAAAAATTTTTGAGTCCCTCTTGAAAATACATTATTAAATCACATGTGGAAAGAAGCAAAAGCACAACAAAATTACACAACATACACACATATCAACACACACACATATACACACATATACACACATTACACACTACACACAATACACACTATACACATACACACAAAACACACATAACACTATACACACTTACACACATATACACACCATAACACACACATACACATACACACTTACACACAACACACTACACACACACACACTACACACACTTACACACACATCACTACCCACATCAATACATCATACACAAACACACCAACACACCACCCTGGATGTATATAAACAATTTCATCAAGTATCAGGAAACTATAATCTAAGAAGAGAAATATTTTTTCCCTACCTCCTCATATAGTGCAATATCTGTTAAATAAAAATAGTTTCATAAGGTTTTAGATGATCCTAGTGACCTGTTAGTTCGAGGGGCGGACTACAGGCCTACACAACCCTAATCTGATACAGGCTTTTACCTGCAATAATTTTAATCCTTGCAAATTTGTTAATACTTGTGTCTAGTTATTCATTTTCTGGTTCTAGAATTAATCATCGAGTGGTGTAGAATATTGAGGGATATCCTCGGTTAAGTTAGTTTGTAAATAATGTTAAGGTGAAAACTTGTGTTCCAAAAAAACATACTTATTACTTTTTTTACTGTAGCGAGTGACTGGAACGTTTGACCACGATCATACCTCAGGAAAACGGAAATAAGATAATGTATTTTTGTGCCTGAGTGAATATCAATACACTGAATAATAGAATAAAATACCGTCTGTTTGTTTAGCACCGCTTATTACTAAACATTCGGGATACAATCATATTTACTAATGTTTTAGGGATTAGTAAGGTTGAATTTAGAGAAAGTGTGCCCACATTTGCGTGAAGAGTATATGGAAAACTATCAATGGAAAAACACCCTCAGTACATCCGACCTAGATTCAAACCTCAATCTACTCGTCATCTTCCCCAATGCTATCGTCCCTATTTTTTTGCATTGATAATATAGGACATAGCATTTGGAAATGACACATTGATTGATTTTGCACATAATACAATAATTTATATTACCCTTATCATTCTTACCAATGAAGTTGATCGCTAGTAATAACCCCAATATTAACTGTGCAGTTTTTTTTATGTCCATTCCTTTAATAGTAAGTACTGATATTAAAAATAAATAATTATTTATGAATGAGTTTAATTTTCGTTTACCAAGGCACATCAAGTTTTTTCAGTTTAAAACTTTGGTTACAATCACAGTTTGATCACGGCTAGATGAGCCTACTCATTAAATCTGACAGACTAACCAAAGTGCGGATAACACCTTGATACGGGACAATTTCTGGTTAGCTCAGTGGTTAGAACATTGGCGTAATATGATTAAGGTCCTGGGTTTGATCCCCTTGTCAAGGTGTTATTTTTAAGTTTAGAGAATAATTTATTATATTTAGATGAGACTATAGTCATAGTTAAAAAATAATCATAATAGCTTGACTATTTAATCCATTAATCATTGTTAGTTTTTAATCTTTGACGCGCACTTAGAAAACATAGCCACTAAACAAATATTACTAATACTAACACACCTATCATAAATCAATCTGGAAAGATTTGACAACTACTCGGATTGTAAACAACACAGTATTACAACATTTTAATTAATAAAAAGATATTTTGGTAATACTACTATTGTATTATAATAAATAAACTGCTATTACATGGGCACATGACGTTGTTTTAAATACATGAAGTGTTACATTTAGACAAGTATTTATGACCAAGATTATACACTTTGATCTTTCGTTTGTTGATACGGAGTTTGATTAAAATATAGTAAAGATATAAAGAGATAAATAGTAGAATATAATTTACACTAGTAAGGATCAATTTGAAAAAGAGATGATTGTTATAATGACAACAATAAAAATTATTACTTAAAATGATGCATTTTATAGACACAAATTAAATTTTAATTGCATACTATTTTACTATGCGTGATCACTTGAATAAATGCTGATAAATCACTTAAAATTATTCACAGAACAATGCACACTAAAATAATATAGTATATTATATACTCACAATTTTAGCTCTTGTAGTAGAATAAATTATTTTAAATAATAAACAATATAGGCCTGTTGGATCTTTTTCAGCACTTTTATCACCTAATTTCACTTTGATTTTTTTTAATACCAGAAATTCCTATAGAAACGACCTATTTTTAATCGCCCCGCCAAAGAAACAAGTAATACACTTTGCAACAATATTAATAGTAGTAATATTCCACGCACATCTAACAGCGTGTTTTGCAGAGAAGTGGTAATACAGGCGCAAGGGGTAGTTGCATTTATAAGCCACAGTATCTCCTTTCCCTTCCTACCTCTTCGCAACCAATACCCCTTCCATCTCACCGAAACAGTCTCCCCTCTATTCCCCTCCACATCCCACCACCTATCCACCCACACGTTTTTGAATGAAACCAGAAGACGAGAGGTGGAGAATGGAAGCTGGAGGGGGCTGTAAGGTCACGTTAGGTGAAGGGTAGGGAAAATGAGGGGTAAAGGGGGTGGGTAGGTTTCAAGCCTCATAGACACATCCGTAAACTGCGGCAAAGCTGTCTAAACAGTGATGGCACCTCGTTTCTCATTGGACGGCTAGGATGAAAGGGTAGTGCTGATTGGACCGTTGTTTCAAGATATTTAATTGTGGCGTATATACCATTTTCTTCCGAAAGTTGGGCTCTATTGATTTTTCTCTATATAAGAATATGAATCAGGAAATTCTTGGAAGGGAATTACTACGAAGCGCGCGTTTTTAATAATATTATTCGAATTTTAAAATGTATGTTGGCAAGCTCCATGAATTTAGACTCCCATTGAATCAATTGTAAACCTTATTTAATATATTTAACCTACTGTATATAAATAATGCATCCAAATTAATAGTCATTTGTTATAAAATATAATATTCTAACAGTTTACAAAGACCTATAATGATTTAAGTCTTTGCAGCCAATCTACTTATTTAATGACGTAACATATTGTGACCTAAAAAAGGTTAGGTTTTTTTAAAAATATTTTTAACCAATACTTTACAAATTGACCAAAATACAATTGAAAAGTTGCATTTGTATCAAATAACATGAATTAAATATGAACATAAACGAGTAACTACATCTCCTTTAAGAAAATAAGTCTTTGACCAACACCAGTAATTTTGAAAATTGTAAATGATATCCTAAACCTCTCCCCCCCCCCCCCCACAAAATTTAGGCTTCAAATCTGAAATAATTGAAGAGAGAAAAATAGGTTACTAACATAATGAATGAAATAGTTTTTATTTTATATGCAACTTATAAAACATTCATTAAATTGGTACATTTGATTATGTATATGGGTTAAAAATTTAACAAAACATATCTTAAATTCAAATATTAAGTAGAGTAATTATTATTAAAAAAAAGGAAAAAGCAACAGAAGTTTTAATGGCATTTATAGCACTTATTACATTGAGTTCTCAAATCTCAATGGGATTGTTTTCGTATTATTAATTTCCAATTAAATTTGGTTATACACACAGTAAGTATGTCTACCATTGACAATCTCATCCACTTTTAAACCCAGGTGATTCATTTTTATAGTTTTTATGATACACATTATTGAGAAGGCTTGCTCACACAATATATTGTTCAAACGATTACATGTTTTAGTAGTAAAAATAAATATTATATTTTCTAGGGAATCTCTAAAGTCGATCGATTCCGGTGAAACCAGGAAACGTGAAATAAAGATAGGAATTTTTCAGTTTTTGTATCAAAACATTTTTTGGTCAAAATACATCAAATACTTCTCCAATAGAAAAACATAGTTTAATTTTTTTTGCTATGGTGATATCAACAGTTCTTGAATATCTGTCAAGGATGTCCTGGAACTTATTGACAATTTTTTATCTTCATTTAAAAAGTGTCTCACCTAATGTCACTATGCTCTTGATAAAGATATCCAACAAACTGTTGCAAAAAAATTCTCTGTTTATATCGGAGAAGTATTTTAATTATTTTGACCAAAAATCTTTTGCTTTTTTTAACTGCAAAAACACTACGCTTATCTTGAGTTACTTGCACTCCCACCTTTCAAAACAATGTCTTCCACTAAAAAAAGAATAAATTAAATTTTTAGTTATATTTTTTATGTAGTAAATTTGTTGCTCAGTAACATCACAACGTTTCTTTAGTTGTATTGTTTTTTGTTTGTATGTGTTTGTGTGGGTTTGTTTGTTTTGTTTTTGTTTGTTTGTTGTGTGCGTGCGCGCGCGCACTGCCTCTTACAAACCATTTGGGCTCTACACATATTTACACTTATTAAGTTGAGATTATAAAGGGATGAGAAAGAAAGTTAGTTACAGAAAATGTAACCGCATTTACCTGGAGGGAGAGTGACCAACCATTTAGTAAAACCTATCTTCCATATGCCTTTGAAACACTAGAACAACATTGACCTCATGATTAGAATACTAGATTAGTATTTTTATTTAGTACCGCATCTCACTACCCATTCGGGATGTACGCTTAAGTACTAATTACGCTAGTGAGTTAGGAATTGTAAGGTTGAACTTAGAGAAAGTGAACCTGCATTTGCGTGTAGGAGAGGGGGGTAAACCATTTATAAAAAACCACCCCCATTTCACCCGACCGAGACTCGAACCTCGATCTCCCTGTCCTTGGCAGTCTAGCTCAACACGACTAGTGCGTTATCTAACTACGCCATCGAGGTGGGTAACAGATTTGTAAATTAGAAAAATGACACACAGACACTTGAATCTAACCCAGAACCTTTTTACTTAACGCACCTGGGCTTGATTCAGTGTGTCAATTCTCAACTGTACAAATTAGATATTAGATGCGGCTGTATTCTTAATTAGAGACAATTTCCATCTTCTAAGCTTCACTAGTCGACCTCGATAGTCTTAGGGTGAAGGAAGGCCTCAGGCAGGATCCGAAGTTGACGGATTTTTCTCAAGCGAAAAAAAAAATTCATAGCACAACTTCCTTCGAAGGGAAAACAAATTATAATATGTAGGTTTAGATAGACGTGATAGCATATGTTTTTGTGAAACATAATGAATGGTATTCTCCACTTTATTCTAGTTATGGTAATAGTACGTGAATTTTCACGGCCATAGTTACATGGAACATTGTGTTGGTATCTTAACCTTTATGATAACGACGGTCATGTATGAATTTACATTGTAAAGGCTTCTTTTGACATTGTGTTGATAACTTCCTAATTTATAGTAACAGGCACGATAATACTATGTCTATGTGAAATGTGAAATTACATGATGATGGCAATATTTGGTATTGTGTTGATAACGTTATATTTTGGGTAACTACGTTATTATGTGTAATTACATGGTAATGCGTGCATTTAGCATTGTGTTGATATCGTCATATTTATGGTAGTTAAGGTATGTATATACGGTAGTATCTGTATTTGTCAGTGTTGATAGCTTATCTTATATGGTAACAGTGGTAATATTAAGTAAATTTACATGAACATTGCAACATATTTTTTTGTAAAACATCGATAACTTTTCCTTTACTTTGAATTTGGTATAAATAATGTGAATATAGATAGGTAGACATGACTACATGTGACATTGTGCAACGCCTCGAAAACAACCCCTCTATGTAAATACATCTAACACTCAAGATATTGTAACCGATGACGTCACTACTTATCCTCTGGGGAGGAGAAGATGCCACAGGTTGGAACAAAAATAGTCTGTGACCTACTTGGGATTCTCGTCCAGGAGAAAAACTCGCTAGTTGAAAGAGTTCCCTCTGGAAATCTCAACGTAAACCACTGACGGTGTGGTTTTAACACATAACAACCACCAGTGCAGATACGAACGCTTTTATTTGTGGATGAAATATTGCTTTATTCAATTATGTGCATAGTCTTCGGAGACAAAAATTCGAAAGAGAGAGATATAGGTCCCAAATTGGGTCCCCCGCGTATAATTAATTCACCTATATATCGTTGCTTTTAAACTATAATTAGAGGGCATAGCAGTTGCGTTCTTTTAGTGTTTTGTAAACGTTTATGATATAAAGAACTGTTTTTCTTTTACATCTTACAAAAGATTTGTTTCTCCTGCTATAGAAAGTTATTTTAGCCTAAGTTTTTAAGAGATTGCCAGTTTTAGACTAATAAACTTGCTTTGCTCATTAGGGTCTCCAACCCCGAACCCTCAGTGAATTTGTTTTTAGCAAATGTATAAAAACTAATGTAATTCCAAAGACATTGTTTGATAGGTCTCACCGTTTAGCCACAAGAAACCTCTAAAGAAAAGTTTGCACCAACTTTAAAGTTGCTCCACCGCTTTGAAATTTTTTTTGGGGGGTTAAAAATTAATATTTTTAACTTTTTGGAACTTTCCAGTCGGTTTCAGGCTAAAAGCCATAAGTTTGCCCAATTTCAAGTTCTTAGCTCCTCTGGAAGTGAGTAAACATTAATGTCAGGAAGTGGGTCCGCCGTGTGGCTTTATAGTAGTATATGTGATACACTTAGCCATAGCACTCCTGAGGGTTGAAGGGGATATGAGGGGGTTTCATTGAGCTATATTATTATAATTATTAGAATCTGAATTAACTCAATTTCCATGTAGGCTTTGTTGTTTACTAGACTCTTCTTTACTCATCCAAAATATGTTTGTATTGTATTATTAAACAATTTGTCTATAGTTATAGATTTAGTTTTAGATACAGCTAATCAAATATTTCTTTGTGATACTAGTAACTTGAAAGTTCATTGCCACACTTACAAAATATGTCACGTTTCTCTATCTTGAGCTAGTTCTATTTAGCCCACATCATTACACCCTATCCTTATCTTGGGCTATTTCTATCCAGTCCACCTCATTACACCTTATCCCTATATTGAGTTAGCTCAATACAGTTTACACCTCATTTTACAACCCTATCTTTTTATTTGTAGCTAGTTAATTTTTTCCAGTAATCTCACTCATTACAACTATCCTTATCTTGAGACTAGTTCTATCCAGTCCACCTCATTACACCCTATCGCCCTCAGATCCATTCTAATATTATCCTCCCATCTGCCTTTAGGTCCTCCCAATGATCTCTTCACATTGGGCTACCAGTCAATACCCTGATCACGGTTCTAGATTCTCCCACTCGCTTCACTTGTCCTTCCACCAGGAATCTATGAGATTTGATTATCCTAACAATATCTTTATATATAAAAAAGGATATGTAACTCAGCATTATGTAACCTCCTTCAATCCCCAGTATTCTCATTCCCGTTTTGGACAAAAGTTTCTTAAGCACCTTGTTTACAAACACCCTAAGTTTGTTTCGTCATATAAGGTAAGAAACCACGTTTCACACCCACAGAGAACAATCGGTAAAATTATTAACCAGTATATAGGCCGTATGTTTTTAGCCTATAAAAAAAAGGTGTGGACAGACAATTGTGAACCAAACATTGTCGCACAACCAGATTATTAAGGAGTATTCCGTGTTTTATGTTTTATTACCAAAACCAAGCATTATTTTTTATTAATTTGTATACAGTATAGTTACCAATCAAACGTGTAAGAGTATAGAAACAAATCATGGAAATGTAGATTAAATAAATAAATATATAAAATATAAATGTTGGTTTGAGGAAACGGTTCTCCCCCCTTCGTCCACTTTAGGGAACCAATGACAAAATAAGACACAAGATTGCCAGAGTAAAGCTTATGTTCTAGTTTATGGTTAAATACATTAGTTATAAGTACGTTCATAACATTGCTTACTTTAGCATCCGACATATTAAGGCAGTCAAAGTTCCTAATTTTGTCTGTTGAAACTGATATTTTATATTTTTAAGATGCCAAAATTAAAACATTGGTATAAAGAAGTTATGCATACATCTATTAATGTTGTAAAAACCAAGTAAATGGATTTTTTTTAGTACCACGTCTTAATAACCGTACGGACTATACACTTATGTACTACTTACGCTAATAGTTTTAGGGATTAGGAAGACTATTTTATAGCTAGTGTAGGTGCATTTGTGTTGGGGGAGAGTGTAAAAGGAAATTCATTTAGGAAAAACCACTCTCAGTATACCCGAACGAGATAAGATTCTCGATCTCCCCGTCATCGGCAGTCTAGTCTACTGCGAGAGTAGCGCGTTAGACCATGTGGCCACCGAAGTGGGTGAAATGTGATATATGTTGCACATCTATGAACCGGATTCGATCGGCTAGTGTGGTGATTATTTCAATATATATTTAAACAAAGTTTGCCTATTGAGTCAATCGATTTGCTTTTATTAAAATTTGGTTTAAATTTACCCAAAAATTTAAAGGGGGTTAATTTTTTTCTTTTGAAGATTAAATGTTTTGAGTATGTGTGAGCTTATTTTTATATTTAACGTGATATAATATTTTTATATGTTTGAGTCACTTCCTACGTAGAAGTAATAACCAAGGAACATATTGCCAAACCTTTGTTACTATATATACCCGCCTCGGTGGCGTAGTTGGCTAACGCGCTTGTCGTGTTGAGCTCGACTGCTGAGGACGGGGAGATCGAGGTTCGAATCTCAGTCGGGTGAACTAGGGGTGGTTTTTCCTAAATGGTTTTCCACTCTCCTCCACGCAAATGCGGGTACACTTCCTCTAATTCAACCTTCCCAATTCCTAATCCATTAGCGTAATTAGTACTTAAAGCGTATAACCCGAACGGGTAGTAAGACGCGGTGCTAAATATTATTATTATTATCTTTATATTATAAAAACAATTTTGGAAACTACCGTAGTTTATTTTGGACTTATCACCCAATAATGTGTTCATAGTAAACTACTTATCTCTCATATCTCACTTATTTTCACGTTAAGGAGGCCGCCTCGGTAAGCGAGAAATTTCCACGCAGACGTTCAACTCTAACGCCGTATTTAATTCTATAAGGCGTTATTTCAAATCATGATTCATTAAAAAATAAAGTCGAAAGATAATAGAAAAAAGCGGGAAAGTATGATCTCATATTTTCAACGATATATTAAGCATATTTATGGAGTTAGGAGACCAGTATTTATGAAAAGGGGCTCTGGATTTAGCCCTCCTCTAACAAATACAGTATTATTTTTTATAGGCTGACAACAGGAAATTTTAAGGTATTTGAGAATTAGCTTTCTTCTTTCTCTACCTTGGTATTTTTCTCCCTCCTCTATATTATTGACATAATAAGTGTGGTTGTAGGTTAAGTTCAAAAGAGAGTATAAGATTAAACATAACCGAGAGGTAGTTCCAGAAAACTACAAAGACAGATGTATTTTAAATCTGAGGCCTGACAGCTATTGATACTTTCTCTCTGATTAAGGCAGCCGCCTTAAGTAAAGAATATAAATCTTTGACTTTACTGGGACTCAAACAAACATACTCTTGAGAGTTGTTGGGCGAAGATTTCAAGTGAGAATATCTAATCATTGTATTGCCCAAATCTCACATCTCTTAAAAAGAGTAAAGCCACGGTAAATTTCCAAGTAATGTTTTAATTTGGTTAAAGGGCTAATTAGTGCTTTAGTATACAAAATTTCATTAGGGTTTATTTGAAATATTTACTGTAACATTTAAGGTTGTTTATGTAGGCTTATTCTAGGATTTTTTTTCTGAATATATTTCTATAAATGAGCTATTTTTATTTTAAAGTTCTTCTGATAAAGATTTTTTTTTACAGATGGTTCTAATAATTTTAAATGGTATCTTTAAATGTGTGTCTTAATTCACCTTTATATATATATATATATATATATATATATATATATATATATATATATATATATATATATATATATTTATATATAAAAAGAAATAGTGTATATATACATATACTATTTCTTTTCATCGTTTCCTAGGCTATACATTTACATTAATAATTATTCCATTGGAACAGGGATGGGAAATGAAGAATTTTAGAGGTAGTGCAGTGTTAAACCATATAATCAAAATACACCAGACTCTGATTCGATCTCAGATCTCCTCAACACATTGTAGTATGAATATATAAAACTAATTAAACTTTAATTTAGTTTGAACCTTAAAATTTGGTGATATGACTAAACATTGTTTGCAGCAGCCATAATTTGATTGAGGTTATTTATTACTCGAATATTAGGTTACGAACCACCAAAGTAGATCTATCTATATATTATTACAACATTATTTAAAACCAACTCTTACTAATTGTTCAGGTCATACGCATATGTATTCATTAAGCTAATGAGTTAGAGATGTGGAATGTTAAATTTAGAGTAGGTGTACCCGCATTTGTGGGGTGATAGAGTGGAAAAATATAAAGGAAAAACCACCCTCAGTTCACCCGACCAGGATTTGAACCCCATTCTTCATATAATTGACAGTCTAGTATATTGTGAGTGTGACGTAACCATAGAAGCAGGTATATAACCAAATTAGATAACCGAATTGAACACACGTAATATTTAGGTTAACATCGCAGTATGTATTAAAACAAATAGTGTCGTGTCTGTAAACAATAACAAACTTTTTTTTGCGGATAATTTTTAAAGAATTCAAGATAATAGGACAGGTATTAGAACCGCCGTGACGTATTCAACCAGGCTATTTGATGTACATACATGTAATGCAAATAGTATATCTCCAAATCTCCAGGGGTTTTCAATCTTTACACTTCAATTATTGCTCAAGATTTTAAAATCTTGCCTAACAAGTCTTCATACTAAAAATATTTATGAGATTAAACATAATACTATTTAGGTACTTTTAGAGATGTTGTATTAAATGGTTCCAAATAGATTTTTGTTGGCATAATTATTACGGAATGTAGACCATCTCAGTAATGCCAAATGCAATTTTCATAACACCCAAAAATGTATGTCTAAATCAATGAAAAAAAACCAGCATAAATTAATTTTATAAAGTTTGTTAAGTTTTCATGTGTTATCAAACGAAATAAGGAAAACCAATTGAATACTACAAATTTAAAAAAGTAAATTATCATCCTAACTAATTGATGTTATTGCAGTAGAAAGAACAATATATCAAATCGAATTTTTAATTGCTATAATTACTAGAAACTGTGTAGTTGATTACTTTTGAAATAACTTGTATATCAAATATTTATTTTGTTTCCCTCTTTAAAAGACGTTAACAATTAAGGACACCACCTACTTTAAAGTAAATGTCAGCTAGATATTTACTTATTGTAGAAAAAAAAAGGTCTGGTTTATCCACGGCTAAGCTCGTATTAAATTCGGGTAAATTAACTTTTATTTTTCTAGCAATGCATATAAAATATAAAAAATATTATTTCAGGCACACATGAGTACAGTAAAATGTTGTGTATGTTACCAACACCACACATTAACGACTACCTGAAAAAAAAGAGACAAAAATAAACTGTTTAAATATGTGTAATCCTTGAATCAATATTTGAACGCTTATGTCGAGGCATTGTTACAATTAGCACTAAAATAAAATAAAGCTTAAATTTGCTAAGTTCTTGAACAAAGATTGACTCTTAAGTGGTGGCATTGTTACAATGAGCACTAAAATAAAATAAAACTTAAATTTGTTAAGTTCTTAAGCAAAGATTTACTCTTTTACGTGGTGGCATTGTTGAAATGGCCACCATAGAAATAGTTTAAATTTTTGCATTCATTGTATCAATAGTGTGTCTCTTTATGTAGAAGCATTGTTGAAGTGAATACCAAAAGAAATAATTGGGATTTACTCTATAAGGAAAAATCTAAATAAGCCTAATTTACACATATAAACATAAAAATAGCTTAAAAGTACCTGAATTAAGTCTCAAATGCAAGTATAATAACAGTGGCCCTCTTACGTGGAGGTATTGTTGCAATAATCATCAAATTAAATAGTTTAAATATAAGATTTGAGATACTAAAGCAAACAAATTTAATTTACATGCAAAACTGTGATAAATAAAAACTGAAAATGTAGCTAAATTGTTAGTATTACGTGGAGTCATTGTTGCAACTAACGGCAAAGTAGACAGTTTATATTAATTGCTATCTAAGAAACAAAAATTAAGTAAATTGAAAGAAGTACTCCATAGTGAGCGCACTATCACACCAAACCAAATTCTGCTTTTGGCTTAGTATCTACCAAACAATGAGCAATAATATAATTCGCAGAGCGAACTCAACCAACACATCTGACAACTTTAAGAGCAAGAAAATAATTATAACATATAATGTTGATTTTCATCTGAACTTTCTAATTGCTAGAGAAAGACATTTTTTATTAATATGTTGTTTAATAATTATTATATTTATGTAATGGTTTACGTCACGCTTTAGTTTCTGAATTATTATTTGTTACGCCACGGTTCAATCACGGATAACATCACAAATACCACTAATACTATCTACATCTTCGAGCGGTTATGATAAAAATGTTTATTTCTATCAATTAGAAAGGTTAAATGGCAAATAACATTATAATGTTATATTATTTTTTACCATTTGACCTTTCTAATTGATAGATACATATTTTATTAAGTATATTTATTATAATATTATTTGCTATTTGACACTTATAATTGATTGATATACACATTTTTATTAATTTATAGATGTGCGTTTGAACTTAAATAAACTTAATTAGAAATAGCAAGTCTTTACAGTAATTAAAATTTTATAAACGTTTATAGAGTTTTTGTGAAGTATTTAAGAGTGATTATGGATTTAATAATTATATATAACCCACTTTGGTGGCCGCATGATCTAAGGCGCTCCTCTCGCGGCAGACTAGACTGTCAATGACAAGGAGGTTCGAGTCCCAAACGCAAATGTAGGTACATTTCCTATAAATATAACCTATCTTATTCCTAAAACCACTTGTGTTATTAGTAAAGAAGTGTATAATTTGAACGGGTTGTAAGAGGCGATGATTATATATATAAAATTAGTGTTCGCTTTAAGCAACCTTAGAGTGTTACTTTTAACACACGTGTGGAGATATTTGCCCATTAAGTTGAGGATATGTTTGCAAACGACGTCATCATATCCTAGCGAGTCGAAAGGCTAAAAAGAGTGTGGCTTGGAGGAATAAAAGGAGGGGGGGGGCGTCATTTTATCTTTAAAGCTGTGTTACATACCCCCTCTGACTCTCCAGTTAATATCTGACGTCATGTTTCGTCTGTGTATGTTGAGTGGGACGATGTCACAGGCGTGAGGGGACTAATTCATAACCAGCCTGTGTTTCATGGCACCAAGACCGTCAGGGAAGTGTGTGTGTGTGTGTGTGTGTGTATGTGTGTGTGAAGAGTAATATGCTCCAGACTTGTCACAAGTTGGTAACACATGACAAACAAAGCACCATGGGTATAATAAAATCACTGCTATTATAGGATAAAAATATACCTACAATTTTGTAGAATTTAAAACTAGTTGTAGTTAAGTGACAAACACATTTTTTTTTAGGAATTGCAGATCTAATTTGGCAACCGCATGGTCTAAGACTCTACTATTGTAATAGATTAGACAGTAGAAGATAGACTTTATCTCGTTTTGGTGCATTGATGGTGATTTTTTGGTTTTAAAAAAAACCCACTCTCCCTTTAAATAAATGCGGTTGCACTTCATCTAAATCAAACCTTACTAATCCCTAACACATTAATGTAATTAGTACATAGGCGTATAACCCGAACGGTTAGTAAGACGTAGTACTAAATAGAAATTTATCTTAAATTGTTTTTTTCTACCTCCACGCAGTGTCATTAATCGTTTGGTGTTTCGGCTTCAATTCAATTTTCATAGAAAGAGCTTTTTCGAAAATAAAAAAACCTATTTTCTAAGTACAAAATTGATAGAATGCTACTTTTTTTAGTGTTATTTTATAGGTATTGGTAATAGCTATCAAAAGTGACAGTTAAAAATCAAGATAAGTTAAAGTAGGTTGAGTTTATTTTAGCTGTCAGATAAACCTCTTTCTGTGAAAATTGGACTGTTGACCCTTTATGCATAAAAAAGAAAGCCATTAGATTAGAATAATATTTGTAAACTAAAACTAAGGGTTAAGTTGATTGGCTACATGCTCATGATATGATATGAGGGTGACCTGGTGGTCTAGTGGTAAGGTGTCGGGACTTCTGTGCTGGGGTCTAGGGTTCAATCATCGGTCCTGGCACAGATTTATCTGATAACCAAACCCTTCATTCACCTCTGAAAAAAGACTTGTATTAGTCACAACTTGTAAATGTGTGGAACGCCAGGCCTCCACCGTGGTTCGGATTCCACGTTAAACTGTAGGTCCTCCATTTCATCTCACAATCACCCTACCATTACACATTAGTATAAGTGTGTATAACCCGAACGGGTAGTAAGACGTGGTGTTAGTAATAATAATAATAATAATAATAATAATATGATATGATGATTAGAGGGGTCTATTAAGTTGAAAAGGTATATTGAATGAAATAATGTAAAAGAAAATTAATGATGATTCGGATAGTGTAATAAATTGGAAATAAAAATAAAATATAAAATACTTTATTAATTGATTATCCAAGCTAATATATTTCTTAGTTATGTTATGGACGCATCAGGTATTTTATATTTTTTAAAGAATATATCATACTTGGCAGGTGTGAAGAGCCGCAGCAAACTAATTGAAAGATTGATGACAAATATTTGTCAGTTAAGCAAACAAAAAAACTATGGTGAGGATTTAAAATTAAATAAAACAATACTTATTAAATGTAGATTATAATATTAGGCTTTACCCTTAATGGTGGAAGCATGGGCTCAATTTCAAGTTCATTTTGTCCGGTCTGCTTTTTCCAAAGAGGTTGGAGTTCAAATCTCAGCGTAACACTGAGGATATAGTGTCTCCTCTAATTGTTTCTCATTCTTATTTAACGCAAATTTGCGTAAATTTGCTCTTAATTCGACCTCTCTTCCTATTTAATTAGGGAAAATAAACGTGGGTATCTAGTTCAGGTGGTAGAATTAGCTGTTTTTGGTATTTTCCGATCATCTAGATCTTTTTTGCAATTAAGGTGTTGCAATAGCATATTAAATTAATGAATTTGTTTGTAGAATTTAAACTATAATTATAGACTATATTGCATTAGTCCACAATATAGCCGTATTGACCAGGAGGCCACCTTCTGTTAGCAAAGATAGTATCAACTTCTGCGGATAAAGGGTGTAATTTTATCAGCATAATGAACCTTTTGGCTGCTAATCTGTTTTCTAGCATTTTAAGTGTTTGAATGAGTTGATCTATTATTTAATGTGAGGGAAGCCACGGGCAAATACTATTAACTTATATAATATGTTATAAAAGTATATACATTTGTATTCACTAATTTTTCATCCAAGTAGCTCTTCATTTGTTCTCAAAAGCTTTTGATGAGCTCGTTTCATACCACTCACTACTTTACATAAACTCCGGAAGTACCGGTGATCGAGCCGGGAACTTCTGAATATATAGCCAGGAACTCTATTATATGTAGGTATTTAATAGAACTATAAAATAAAACCTAACAAATATATTGTGTAATTTTTTTTTTACGGGAACTAATCCTGAACCTTATCTCAGATGTTAACGCATCGACTAGAGTATTTAAAGGATCCCTGGTTGGATTGTTGTCCCTATAGAAACCTTTATTATTGGTGATACTAGGGTTTCCCCTATAACAGTGATGAATTAATTAGGTTCGATTTATCTATTACAAGATAAAGTCAGCTTGCAAGTTGTGTGCTGATAGATCTAATTAGTTCATCAAGTGTCACTTTAAGGTTGGAATACAGGAAACGCAACTTAAAGGCTGCTTTTTTTTTTCAATTTTTATATCAAGAGATTGTTTTTGACCAAATAAATCAAATATTACTCCAGTAGGAATATGAGTTTAATTTTCTTTGTAAGATGATATCAACAAGTTCTTTAATATCTATTAATGATGTCCAGTAATTTAATGACACATTTTTCTCTTAATTTAAAAAAAAATTATCATCCAATGGTGATATGCTCATGACATTTATTCAACAGTTGTTGATATCACCATGTGAAGAAACTATACCTATGTTTCTACTGGAACAATATATGATCTATTATTTCAATTACTTATTTTATATAAGAACTACAAAAACACTGACCCCAGAACCAAACAGAAAATAAACACATCTTACGGGGAATCTCGGTAGAAAACATAAACTACATAATCCAAATCTCCTGGTATGGCATTTGAGTTTTGACCAAAACTTTGGTACACCTTCCTTCACAATCATCCCACCCTTAAAAGTGAAGCTTGAGGGGGTGAGGCGGGTAAGTACGCGACGCCTGATTTACCTACGTGTGGGTTTGGGGTCGTTAAAGAGTGCAGTGACGTAGAAATCCTCCTCCAGACTTGAATCACCCGCCGTTCGCAATAAAGCACCCGAAGTTTATTCATGGGGAAGGAGGAAGTATTGGGGATCGTAGGGTTCTCGGTCATTGATGACGTGTGGGCGGTTTTATCGTGACAAGAGTAGAACCCTGAACATATATCATATATTAAATGGTGATGGGGATGAACATCCGATTTACAAGGACTTGACAACGTCAAAAAATGGGGGGTTGTAGAGGGATGTTTATGTAAGGATTAATATGAATGTTGACTGGTAGAGTCAAAAGGAGGGGTTGAAGCATAACATATATTTCATGTTAACTTTAGTAGGATTTATAATTTTTAGTTAAAGACGTACTGAAGTAACAAACGACCATTGGTCCTACTTTATAAAACAAGGGCACAAACATATTGTTTTATAATATTTACTATCCTTAAAAAATATAACTAAGGAAAAAGACAAATTGTAAAAGATCTTCTCAACCTGAGGTACTGTTTTTTAAGTGACAAAGAAAGTGACCTTGGACGAATGTAATTCTAAGAAGCCCTCGTAGCAGCTTTTGTAAACCCTCACGATAATACCAGCAGAGTGGTAGCTTAGGAAAGGCGGATAGCTAGGAATCAAATCCTGGTGAGGGTTTAATTTTTATAAATTAATATTGTAATTAGTAGTGCTTCGGGAATTTCTCAAGGCTGTATAGTTTTACTAGACCTTAGATTTATTTTAAAATTTAGGATCTGATAATATTTTGGAAATAAGCTTAAAATTATTTATTTACTATTGTTGAGTTTAAAATAAAATTTGGTTATAACGGTTTAATTTAATAAGACTAAATATGAATATATTTCACACAATACATTTGAAAAATGGTCATTACATATATAAAATTAAGCAAATAATTGAACGAGAAAATTTGGTTAACAAGTTTGAATATATTTTAATTGTTCATGAGCTAAGATACAGTTATGAACAAATAAGATTTTTTAAATATGATTTTATAGTTACATTTATTAACTTAATTCTTTAAAGTTCTTATCTGGAGTACAAATAAATAAAATGCATAATACTTTTTTTAAAGGAATTATTTGGGTAATATTTCAGAAACAGCTCGTTTACTCATGGTGGCAGATAATATTAAAACATACCCCATCACCCTTTGAGTCGTATGCAAGCTGCCTAACAGACTACTTTCATGGACGTTTATAAGCAATGAAAAAAACTCTTTTGAACTTCCGAGGATGAGAAGAAAAATCCATAACTACTTCAACCAGTCTGTCTTGGTCGTGTAGGCGTTCAATGTAACCGTTACAAATGTCATAAGTTCACAATAAAATGACACGGTCTAAGAATATAGAGTAAAATAATTGTTATAAAATCAAGTAGGCCTATATCTATACATAAATAAAGCTTTAAGATTTGTATGTACATTCAATTGTCCATTTGTTTTGTTTCCAGTAAACTCAAAAATAACTCATTGGAAATATTCTTGCTGCACTCCTTATTCTTTTAGAGAACCATGGTGAGACATTTACCATAGTGTTATCTCATCAGTGAGAAAAGCAGTATCGAAAAAAAACTAGGCGTAAGTAGTGAACATACGTCGAGGCTAGTGTCGTGGGCACATACGATGACACGTGGTTTGAGCTGGGTTGTGGAAATGGGGTAGAGGGTCAATTTCGTGTTTCTTCGTTAATCTTTGTACACGCATAAAACACAAGTTTCATTATTTTCTAGCATTTTAAGTGTTTGAATGAGTTGATCTATTATTTAATGTAAAGGGAAGCCACGGGCAAATGCTATTAACTTATATAATATGTTATAAAAGTATATACATTTGTATTCTATTTAGAAGAAAACATGATAAATTATGTTTATTCAAAGGTTTTCATTAATATTAACATTTGTTTTAAAAACAGTATGGTATTGTCTGACACTTGTGCTTAATATCCACTGACAGAGCTAAGTGTCCCGGGTTCAGTTCTCTAAGTGACCTAAAAGATGTCTCATTGGTGAAATATTGATTTTTCCCTTTAGAAACAATGATAACAGCTGAGTGGGTTGGTAGGAAATTTTGTTATCGATTTAATTTCTTATATAAGTCATGTTTAGAAAGTGAATGGTTAATGCCTAAAATAAAAATAGTTTGATATTAAAATTTATGAACTGAAAATGTTCTTTAATAGGTTTTTGTTCGGTCGCTTGATCCACTTTGCGCCTGGGCACTTGTTGACTATGCTTTCATGACTAGATTAATGGACAGACCATTCACAATTCTCCAAGTGTTGCATCATGTGAATTAGAAACACTTTGTAGTATTATTTCAATGGACTATCATTGTATGTTGTGTTCAATTGTTTTGTTCGTGTGTGTGTGTTTGAATTTTCTAAGTAGCATGACTCATATATATAAAATATATATTTTTTTTGAATTAATTTATTTTGATGTTTAACAAGAGGGTTCAGTTTTTGTAATTGATTGAACAATTTAATCAAATTTTATATTTAATAAATACATATTTTATTCCACACAAGAACACTTTGTAATAAAAATCAAGATTTTTTGATAATGAATTAAATTTAATGAATAAACTTTATAAAATATAATTACTCTCACATTAATTTTTGTCAATTTTATTTTATTTACTATTGAAAGTTAAATATTATTAATACAGTGTGGTTATTGTATAAACTTGACTATACAGTAATTCTGCTGAAAACGGCATGTAATAACGGTCTAGGGGTAAGTTGTCAGACTTCTGTGCCTGGGGTCTGGGTTTCAATCCTTGGTCCCGGCACAGATTTATCTTTTGCTAAACCCTTCCTTCACCTCTGACAAGACGTGTATTAATCACGACTTGTTAATGTGTGGAAAGCAAGGCCTTTACCGTGGTTCGGATTCCACGTTAAACTGTAGTTTCTCCAGTTCATCTCACAATCACCCTACCATTACACATTAGCGTAAGTGCGTATAACCCGAATGGATAGTAAGACGCGGTGCTAATAATAATAATATTGTTTTAATTGGGAGCCTTGTGGCCAAGCCATGCAATAAATTTTTTTCCCTTAGGGCTTAAAATAAACACATTGAAATAATTTTAGTTTACTTAGGTCATTCATACAAATATCGCAAAACTTTAACGTATAAAATATTTCAATACATTTTCTAGTACTACAAAATAGGTTTATATTAAAGTGTAAAAATATTTTATTTTGTTTGCATTTTCAAAGGTTTATTTTTTATTTTTAAAGCTATAAATAATACATATTGAAACGAAAGATATTCTGCTATATGCTCTGCTATATACTTTCCTCTTCATTTTAAGATTCTTTCAAATGAACACACGCAAACTTAATATCTAAGTTAATTATGTCATCACCTGCATCACTGACACTTGAACTAAATATCAAGTTCAAGTATTTGAGTTTTCTAGAGGCGGGGATGTTGGAGTTGTAATCCCGATTAGGTGCATTGAGGGTGTATTTTTCTTTCTCTTTACCTCTTGGAGAGAGAAGTATTGTGGTCGTTAAAACAAATTGAACTTGAGATTTTTGACAAAACATGTCGACGTTTCATGACTCTTTGAAACTGAAAAAGTTGTTTCCTCGATTAGGTCTGGGCCGTCTCCGAACAGCCAAAACTAAAAGATCAAAGCATGAAATAACATTTTGGTTCGTTTCTCGACTAGCCTGAGCAGGTGGCGCGCGCCCAATTTTGAGTAACCACATAAATTCAAGACGGCAAGTGGTTCTCATTGACATGCAAACAGAAATGGACAAAGATTACAAATTTATTCTAAATTATCAAGATCACTTAGTTAAATTTGTTTTTTTGAACTAACTTAACCTGACCTAACCTAACCTAATCTAAACTAACGACTGTATTTTCAACTTTGGTCGGTTAGTAAATGCACAATCCTAGGTTTGGCTGCTTGGAGAGGGTCCAAAGTCCGAATATGATATAACTTTTTACTAAGCAGGTTTCTACCTCCCCCTCCCCTCCTGCTTTTCAACCCTCATATTTATTTTAGCGTATGCCATCATGGTTGTGGATATGTAAACATCTTCTAAGGTTGTGCCATCATGTAGATGTGGTAACCTTGTCCCGATGATATGATGTGATGACAAAAATTATTGTTTTATATCATTAGAAGTCTTAAACCTAACTTAAATCTAACTAACAAGAATATGGCGACCATAGAAAAATAACCCTCTTGGGTAAAATATTTGTAGTAACATCGGAAGTTTGTTGAAGATGAGGAAGTGTTGAATTTTGAGGAAGAGTAGAATCGTTTACGTGTAGGTCACGATTCGAACCCTTTCCTATCAATCATCGTTAAACCAGATTAAAATGAGCTTGACATTTCGAGTATGTACCTACCGATGTGAATCACAATTTTTTTAAATATATATATATTTTTTTAAAGAATATACTTAAAATTCCTATTAATTCTCACAAACTTGGTATTAAGAAAATTTTAAAATATAATAAAATTAAAATGTTTAACGCAAGATAATAGGGGTTGATTAGACATTTATAATGAGGCTACAAAATAACAAACTTTAACAATATTTTTGAGTGTTTATTATTCTTATAATTTGTGTGAAATCTTCACCAAATTATTATCAAGTTTGTAAAACTAAGCTATGTGTTATTTTCATCTGACAGAAAATGTCATTCAAACCATGATGAAAAAAAAAAACTGACTAAAGAAGTTGATCTAACTTTAAACACAATGACGCTCGGTTGCTTCGATGAAATGAAACGAATATACAGTCTAGTTTTCATAAAAAGGACCTTCAAAAAATTTAAAACTTATTTTAGAGCAGCCAAAATTGATTAAAATTTAATATTTTATTATTATTGTTTTCACAAATATTGATAATATATAATATTAATATTAAAAGTGACAGCTGCAGATAAGATGACCTGGAAAATGATTAAGTAAAAGTAGATCAAGTAATTTTATAAGTTGTCATAAAAATTGGACTGTACTTTTTATAATCCACTATAAATAAACACCAGATAAATTAACTGAATAGATTGGAAAAAGAAAATATTTTCCTGATTTATTCAATTTGACTTAAGCTAAATGAAGTATAATTATTGATCCAATAATATTCATAGCTATACTGTAGAATTTAATTAAATTATCAACGGTCCAAACGTTTTTTTTATCTCTATATTTATTATATTTTTTATATTTCAATATTTCTACCCTTCCTCCCCCCATCTTAAAGCTAGAGATTCTGATGAATATAAAACACATCTGAAGAGAAACATGGTTTAAATCCTGGTCGTCATTAAAACAACCACTAGCAGATTCCATTGGCCGAATCTAACACACGATGGTTAGAGCAAGGATTCCCAAACTTTTTGAGACCACGCCACTCTTCACATATCAGATCTTCCGTGTGACGCCTTGATTTCGTGGCAGTTTGAAAAAAGAAAATTGTTATTTACATTACTAGCTTATATTCTTTTAAATATAAAAGATAACAAAATTAGAACAAAATTACAGAACTGAATAAGAAAGAAAGAATAGACATATTTTTGTTGTACATGATCTCATGTATACAGTTCGTTCATAATGGTGAAACATGTTTTTTCTTGTTTGATTTATTTCAGTCTTTAAAATATGTACGAGTACACGTATTGAACATGTGCATGTTGCATTTAAGGCGGGGTGCTAGTGAGCGCGAGTTTAGTGCATTCATTTTGTAATTTTTATAGCACAAAATTTTTTGTCCAAAATAAATCAAATATTTCTTCTATGGAAACATAGTTTAATTTTCTGCACATTCTAATCTCAACAGTTGTTGAATATCTGTCATGAGCATGGCAGCATTTGGTGACAAACTTTTTAAATAAAGATAAAAGTTTGTCACCAAATGCTGCCATGCTCATAACAGATATTCAACAACTGTTGAGATTAGCATGTTCAGAAAACAAAACTCTATGTTTCTATAGAAGAAATATTTGATTTATTTTGGCCAAAAGAAGTTTGTGCTATAAAAACTGCAAAAATACTGCCCTAAGCTCACGCTCACTAGCACTCCCACTCTAAGTTTTAGTTATTCCTTCTAACCGCGACGCCCCGGACTAAGACCGGCGACCTTCCAGGCATCGTGACGCTGGATTTTGAACCCTAGGGTTAGAGTAAGTATTCAATTACAAATAAAAAGATCACTGGTTCATATAGTAGATGTAACCGGCCCCACGGTGCGTTGGTCAGTGCACCTGGGTACGAAATTATGGTTCTCAGGCTCGATTCCCGATTCGTAATTTGGGTATTTTTCACGAAAAGGGAACTACCCAAGCAGTTACTAGTGTTTTGTTGGTTAGGATTAAGTTATGTTTAAGAGTTTCTACTGGTTCCACACCCTCATCAATATCACCATCACGTCATCTCATCGGGACATGGAAAGAACCCTCTAATGAAAGGATGTGTAATTAGTACGTTTGGGTGTCCTCTGGGCAAAAACACCCTAATGCATTCTACCGGGATTTGAACTCCAACCTCCCAGTCACTGTAAATACAGTTTATCATGAGAATGATGACTTAGACCAGAGGTTCCCCAAATTGTAGGCTAAAGGAGCCCATGTACCAGAAAAAAATAATGCTGCAACCCCCCCATAATATATTTCACACTAATATTATGAAAATTCATTAACGACAGATAAATTTACAAATAAGGTTTAAGGCGTCACTCTTGCAGTAGACTGGACTTTAGATGACTAGGAGATCGAGGTTGGAATCCCAGTAAGGTGTATTAAGGCTGGTTTTTACCAAACTGTTTTCCACCCTCCCTCCAAGCAGATGTGGGTACATTTCCTCAAAATGTAATCTTCCTGACCCTTAAAACCATTAGTAGAATTGGTAATTAAGCCTATATCCCAAACGAGTTGTAAGACGCGGTGCTAAATATAAAATTATGACGGAGCCCAGTTGGAAAAACGATGCCTTGGACAATCCAAACCACCCATACGATCTTTAGTGATATTAATACGTGAAAGAGGGGGATTAATGTATGAGTGAGGATAATCTATTTTTTAGATCTTAATGGTTAGTTTTTTTTATTCCGGAGTTACCCGATTCTCCTTATTGTTTATTAGCGAATTCCTGGAATTTACTCCATACGTTGGACTCTGAAAGGTTCTATTGATTAAATTAATATATTAAGTACGTACTACGCAGTAGCAAATACCTTTGCCAATTTTCCTTATTAGGATTTTCCTTATTGGATACATGAACCTGGCTATAACTAATATTTCACTTTATATATATATATATATATATATATATATATATATATATATATATATATGTGTGTGTATTATTTAAAATAAAAATATATAGTTTTTCTTTTCCATTTCATTCTCCGAGATTGTTTTTGTTGATCGAAGGTTCAGAGGGGTGCGACTTCCTCCCACAACCCAATATCCACCCCCTCTATTATCCTCTCTGCATCATACTTGCCAGTGGATCTGATTCTAGACCAGTCAAAAAAAAACCCACCGTCTGGCTCCTATGTCTCGACGATACAGGATGGACCAAAATTGTCACAGTTAACATGTTAAACCTGTTATCTGTCCTATTATCATAGAAATGAAAAAGTTTATCTTAATCTAGATTAGTAAAGTTTTGTCTAGCTTACGTTGGATCATGTTTTTTTAAACTTATATAGTGAAATTTAAACCAGATCAAGAAACTTAGTTTTTTTTTGTGAGTACATTACCAAATTAACAAGTATAAATGACGTTAAAAGTGCCTATCATATTTAATTTAATTAAATGAAAAATGACGACCTGTCTATGCGAATTGAACCTAGGACCTCGATAGTAGACTTATCAGGATGGCTCATAGTTAGAGCCATAATGTGCATAGCCAAAAGTCCGACGTTCAATTCATGTGATCAGTTTATAATTTTACACGTAATTGAATTTAATTCAGCTGTAGTGATGGACAGCCTCTGTGTGTGTTTTAGTGGTCAAAATTCCTGAATACAGATCTAAGGGTATTCGGGTTTGATCCCCGGCACCTACAGTTCTTCTGTGAAGCATTGGGTCCGGAACAGTCTAAGTTAGACCTCGTGAGGACCAAATAAGTAGCCACCTGAATGAAAAGTTAGCATCCACGGTCTATAAAAAGAGATATAGAAGTCTGGAGGTTTCATTGTGTTGACCCCATGCCACCATCCATCCACTAATGCTAGAACTATCTTAACCAACATGTGGTGGCCGCTCGGATGGTATAGCTCACTGGTGGAAGGAAGCTATGTAGCTTTTTTCTTATTACATCGGGGTTGATATCTTGTGGAAAATCAATGCATATCAGTTTGTGATGAAAGGGAATTAGATGATTTTTTTGATTAGCTCTATATTACATTAATTTAATCGTTACATGTTCATATTTATACAATTTACAAACAATTAAAAAATATATATTTTATCGCTCATCATGGAGGTTCATCTGCACCAATGGTCACGTGGTCAAAGTATCGTTTAGGTTAGCTTGATGGTGACGAGGAGGTCGGGTTTTGAATGCCATCCAGGAGTATTAAGGTGATATTTTTTCTAAATATTTTCTCACTTCGCTACGGTGAAAATCTATGTAAATTAGGGTTTTGAGATGATTAACCGTAGTTGACCGTCATACAATTTACTAAAACTTAATTTTAATACAGGCTCACACCTTAGCTCAGTCAGTAGTGTCAATCTACAGATCACAAAAGGTCTCTGGTTCGATTCTTGACATTGTCAAAAAAAAAGTATCATTTGTGAAAAGTGTGTTTCCCCTTTAACAATGATGAATTAACGGTCGGAGGGCTGGATGTTGTGTCTGTTTTAGATTCAAGTTAGTTTTTAAGTCGTGTTCTGATATAATAATTCTGTTCAGAAAGTGTATGATAAATACCTCCAAACTTTAAATGAGATTAAACTTTATCATATTCCTACGTCAGGTCACGTGACCTGAAGCAGTGATTTTTTTTACATAAATAATGAACTTATCAATACTATTAGCATCATATTAATAATATAGAAGAATTAATTTTGTTGAAGGCAAACATTTTTTTTCTAAAACTTTCTTTTTACCAGAAGATTGCTTCAAATTTCGTTTATATTCTAGCTTACTGATTTCTACTTAAACACACACACACATATATATAATATATATATATATATATATATATATATATATATATATATATATAAAATCATGCGCGTAGCTAAAATGGATAATAAGGCACGTGTTAATACAATACATTTCTTGGTGAGTTTTAAGATATTTAAATTGTTTCATTGAAGTTAACTATTTTATTTTAAATAAAATAATAAATGATTAAGGGTATAAAGCATTAAATAGTTGGATTCAACACAAATTATCATTTATCTGTTATACCATAGTAAATCGGGAGTTTTCATCTGAAACAATAATAATTCCCTCATTTTTCACAAAAGACTGCAAGACCAGCACTACAAATATATGATGTATCATGAAATAAAATTACATTAAGATGTATAGAAATGTATGGAAAAATAACACGTACATATTTTTTATTTATAGAAAGCTATCCATCGAGTCTATTATTACAAATGGAATTAATTCTGTATTATCGTTTCTCCTATAAAACCTTCGTGACATAAATTATGGCGTTTCATGCTTTGAACCTATGCTTCATCCTTTTATAATTGCAGAAGAAGTTATTTTTAGACAATAAAAGCATTTGTCTTAATTCTCTCTTCTTTATTAGCTGTGAGGACCTTTAAGATGAAGATCAATATAAATTCTCGCTTTGCTTATTTTTCTTATTCAGATTCATTATTTAATAATTATTAGAACATTTCATCTGGAAGTACAGTCCAATTTTATTAGAAAAGGCCTATGAGAAAATAACCTGTTTTATTAAGACCAAAATAAATATGATTTTAACTATTTTACAATTATTAATTTATAGATAACACCTATCATGACTTGACGTATGATTACGTTAAAGTAGATCTAGTAACACTTAGCTGTCAAATAAGACCCTTTTTTTTATATATAAATTGGACTGTAGTTTTATATAATAACTTTAAAAGCAGATATTATAAACACTTAATGTTAGCTCAGCTACCAACTTACATCAATTATCACTCAGACTCAATGCCAGATTTATTTATTCTGGTTTTTAGTGACGTGTTCGCCTCGATGGTGTAGTTAGCTAACGCTCTAGTTTTGTGTTGAGATGGACTGTCGAGGACGGGAGACTGAGGTTCAAATCCCGCTCAGGTGATCTGAGGCCCCCCCCCCCCCCCTAAATGGTTTTCCACTCTCCCTCCACGAAAGTGCGGGTTCACTTCCTCTATATTTAAACTGTCCAATTCCTAACCCACTAGCTTAGTTAGTACTTAAAGCGTACAACTCTAACGTGTAGTAAGACGTGGTGCTAAGTATTATTATTTAGTGAGGTGGAGGTCAGGGTTTTAATCCCTGTCGTATGTCCTAAGAGTATTTTTTCCTTAATAATTGTACCACTCTTCCTCCATACAAATGTGCTTAAATCTCCTCTAAAATTCCACGTTCATTATTCCTACTCCGTATGCATATAGGCAATACGTATAGTTTGAAAGGTTTTAAGATTCGATCAAAATAACAAAGCAGATTAAACCCTTCCTACACCTCTGACAAGACATCTTGTGAATGTGGGAATGCCAGGTCGCCACCGTGGTTCGGATTCCACGTTAAACTGTAGGTCCTTCATTTCATCTCACAATCACCCTACCATTACACATTAGCGTAAGTGCGTATAACCGAACGGTAGTAAGACGCAGTGCTAATAATAATAATAATAATAATAAAATAACAAAGCAGATTCACCATCTTGTAATGTATAAAAAAAAAAGACACGATAAATAATGGAAATATTTCAACAACACCCGGTACTTTGTCGAATCACAAACCCCTACTCCTACTTTAACTAACAGTCCAAAAATCTACCCGTAAACAAGTCCACAAATCTCTCGTACCCTCCAACCCTCCACACACCCTTTTGGTACACCCAGAAATACCCTTCACCACCCCTCTAGCCCTCTAAAAATATTTCGACAGAAAAAATATTCAGAGACTGTCTGACAAATATTTGTAAAATGGCGCCGACACGAATTGTATGCATAAACATGATTGTAAAAGAGTTTTATGGTTTAATCTTTACTAACTAGACCACTATTATTATTATTTGTATTTTATTATAGATGGTTTGAAACCTATATTTTTCAAATCCAAATCTAAGTTTTCTTCAAATTTTGAATCCAAATTATAATCTTTAAATATGTACAGTTTTATTTAAAGTGAAAATATTTAAAGATTAATTTTAAATAAGTTGTTTGGGGCCACTGACATGTGTTATTTCGTTTGTTATTACTATTACGTAATTAAAAAACAAATGGACAATTCTTCTATTAATACAATTTTGTTCATTTTTATGAGTTTTTTGATCGTCAATATACACAAGACTAGATATAAACCCTTTTACCAATTGCTTAAAAGAGTTATTTGAGGTCAAGTTCTTCATAAATTGTATTCGATAAACTTTTTAAAATTTTTAAGAATCTAGAATCTCTGGATGCCATATTATTCAAGGGACCGAGGTTTCAAGCGATCCATCTCTAATTTTTTATGTTTATTTAAAATTCTATTTTATTTTACATTTATTTATCTCTTCATTGTTTTATCTTTTATTAAAGTTGTTGTATGAAATTATAACTAGGTCATGAGTAGTTCAATTCTATGTGAGATTTTAAAGGTATCTTCATCGGTGGGCACGTTGGTTAAGGCGGTGGTGGTGATATCTGGATTGGAATTCCGTGTACTTTAAGTGTTTGCTACTAAATTATCATCTTTCCTTCCAGGCAAATGATGGTACATTTTCTATAAATTAAATCTTACTCATAGCTATACAAGCAATATAAATATTTTAAGACAGGTAGTACGTAATAAGAGGTGTTGAGAAATATTCAAGAGCTTAGGTGAAATGATTAATAGATGAAAAATAATTAATCTTTTTATGATTTTTCAAAAGCCATGTCAAACTTGAGATTGGTGAATGAACCTATAATTGTTTTAGTAGTTCACCGAAGTGTTGAAATGTCATCACTCAAATTGATAAATAGCTTCAATAAGGACGTCTTCAATAATCCTAAACTAAATTATTATTTGTGTCCAATTCTATTTTATGGCTAGCTGGCAACTTTAGAAATACTATTTTATTTTAAATAGTATAAATAATTAGTTATTGTATCTTCAATCTTTAGTTTATAATACTGTATGCTTTTATTGTAAATGGATCAGTAATTTGTACCTTTATCTTGCTAATTAGTAAATTATTTGCAAAGTATTTTATGGCCAGATTATTTATTATATTGTTTCGATATATTAAAATTTAGAGTAGAGAATATAAATCGGAGTATAGCGATTCAACCAAAAAAGATTGGGAGGAAATTATTTTGTATAAAAAAATATTACACCAAAATAAATAAAATAAAGTTATATTTAAATTTTGAAGTAATTTAAATGTATTAAGCAAAATGAGATTTTAGCTCAAAGTTGTTTAAAACTAGATATTTAATTTAATATGATTCTTATAAATACACATATTTTCTCTTTTTGAATAAAACAGTAAGTATACAGTACACAAAAGAACGGGGACAAAAAGTTCAAAACGTAGAGAAAATGTATTTGTTCATAAATAATATGCCAAAAGGCATCCTAAAGTACGAAGAGGATAATATCCCTCGTGAGTAGGAAAATCCTCTTATTTAGCTTTGTACCTTGTTTATATATATGGTGCACATTTTATGAAAAATTGTCGAGGGTCAATTTATGTTTAACCTATTTATTTGCCCTATTGCATCTTCATTTATACTCGTACAATACTTAACACGTGATTTCTGAAACAATTTAATAACATATAATTATAATTAAATAATGGTTTAGTAATATCATTAATCAATTATGTTTCTATAATAAACTTAACCATATTTTAAAATATTATACTAGGACTTTTTTGCTAGCAGGTATGAGTAATTGTAATGTACAAGGTGTCAGCCCACAATTGAAATACAACAACCAAGTGGTCGCCATCTGTTGGCGAAGATAATGATTTTTTTGCAGATATAGGATGGCATATGATCATTACAGTAGCCCCCTTACCCCCCGGCCGTTAAGTTCAGTTTCCTAGACCGGGGCTGCTACTTCTTCATTCAAGTAGCTCCTAATTTGTCCACTCGAGTCAGAGATGAGCTTGTCCCGAACCCACTGCTTCACAGGACATTTGGAAGCACCGGGGCTTGAACCCGGGACTCCTGGATCTTTAGCCAGGATCTCTGACCAGTTGATCACACGTAGTAGTAATACTAAAATAAATTCAATATATCAATTAACAAACATACGGTCATAAATTCATTCTTTTTAAATAGAAACATGCAAGTTTTAAATTATTATGAATCGACTGCTGAAGACGGGGAACGCGGGGATTGATTCCTCTCGGGTGCACTGAGGGTGGTTTTCCACCCTCTCTCTGCGTAAATGTGGGTGCATTTCCTCCAAATTAAGCCTTCCTACTCTCAAACAAATTAATGTGATTGTTAAATAGGCGTTTATCTGAACAGGTAGTAAGAAATGGTCTAAATAAAATAATAAAAATTAAATCCATCTGGTTTGGTGTACGGATTAAAGGTCAAGGTAGTTTAGTCTGATTTGACAGTGACTGGAAGTTTGGGGCTCGAAACTAGGCTGGATTCATAGAGACTGGTTTCTTACACTCTTTTCACTCAAATTCGGGTACATTTCCTCTATATAATACCTTTATTATCCATCCCTCTTTTTTATAAATAAATACGCATATACCAGATCGATAGTAAGAAGCCATTTAAAAAATATATCAAGGTTTTTTTTCCCCAAACACAAAAAAAAAAATCAGCAGATTATTTTATAAATAAATCGAAATTAAAATAAATTATTATTACATAGAATTTTTAATATTTGTAAAATTACATTTGGAGTTTTTAGTAATTATGAGAGCATTAAATATTTACTATAGTTTGCTAGAAAAGTTTTAAATTGTATAAAATATAAATACATCTTTTGAAAGTATTTTTATAATTTAATAAATTTTTAAATTTTATTCTCACCGCACATTATATTTCGTTTTTTTTTTAAAATATGTAAACAGCTAAAATGATATGTAATTTTATATTATTTATAGCCATTAACATTGGTTTATTTTTGTTTCAACATAAAATTGGATTAATCGTAGCATTTTCTAATTTAATTCGGTACTAGAAAGTAAATAGATTGTTATTAACCTTTTTCTTTCAAGCCATCAGCATACATCAATAAAAATAAATAGAATATTACTGTGTGAAACACCATGGGAAAGATTGTTTTTTGGTTGACAAAACACTTTTAAAAAATTTGATGACAAACAATAATTCTTTATAGAAATATACAATTTAACAAACAAATAAATAAATACCTACAAATATATTAAAACAATTATATATGGGCATTGAAATATATTCCTTAAATAATTCTAAATTTTTGTAAATCATAAAATAGAAGGAACCAACACAACATTAGGAATAACTAAATTGAGAAAAATTAAAATTCTGATCAATAAAATTTATGTTTGAAACTAATATTAAATAAAAAAAAGTATATACACTGTGCCAACTCTTCCAGATCAACTTATTTAAATAAACAATTATAAATAAAATGGTTAAATAACAATTATAAACAACATAGTAAAATCATTTTATGTATAGTAATATTTGTCAATAAAGAGTACGGATCTTTTTGAAACATAGTGTAGAAATCTTATAATATATATTTAAATGGTGTATGCCAGAACAAGTAAATCACAGAAGTGAATAATTTATAATTTAATAGATTTGAAAATTTCATATGATTTCTTAAATATAGTTAATTAAAAAAACTTATCAGAACTATAAACAGCTGGAATTATCAAACATTCGAAAAGTAAATTTTTATATTGAAATTAGATATAAAATTATCAAAATTAGTGTAAATAAAATAACATTGGTATTTGAATTTATTAATCATAGTTAAACTTTGATTTTTTAAATTAAACTAACATTTTTATCATTAAGTCCTATTTTATTTTAATACATTAATTACCTAGGTGAATTGAATCACTGGCATTTTATTCTAAGTTTTACGAGCTGTGATCTAAATTAATAGTGTATTACTGCTTAAATATTTAATATATTTTTTAAATTTTAAAATAATAAACATACCTTTTATCTTAAAGAATAGTGGGCTATTAAATTTTTTATGTAAAAGCTAAACACTTTTGGATGAGAAGGAAATATATCATCAAAGACACGTAGACCACAGCTTACATAGGCTGTAGTAATATATAATAAGCTTAGTTTATCTAAACTATTGAGAAATCTTTTTATGGAACAACTATACGTTTTAAAATCCTAATAAAAATTTTGATAAATTATCACAATGACAAATGTTTTCAGGATTGAATAAAATTATTGAAATGTTCTCTCAGCTCTTATTATATAAAATAGTAAATCTCCTAATAAATTCACCATAATTTCGTTAATAATGTATATTAGTATATATTTAACTTATACTCCAAACTCTAATTTGGATTTGTGAAAATTATTTTAAGAACTCATGAACAAATTGAATTCATTAGTAAAATATAACATTTCAAACATTATTCATAATATATTAATCTATATGTTTTATTTCAAAGACATTAAGTATACTCGTATTTTATTTAACTTAAATTTTTAAATGCTATTTAATATAGCTTTACTTTATTTTTCATAATTTTGGTAGATACTTTAATTTTTTTTTTAATTTAATATCCACGCTACGTTTACTAATAAATTATTACTAATTTTTTTATAATAAATTTGATCATAATACTAGTTTTAAAATGAAGACTCTGAACAGAATCCATTAGAATATAAAATATACTGTACATAAATAACTTTAAAAATGATATTTCTGCACAAAGCCAAAAATAGACATATCCAGGCCTCAAATTTTGGAAGAGTTCAAGAGTGACATCTTTTGATATACTTCCGGGATTATTCAGTTAATAACCGCTATGATTGATACAAACTGGGAAAATATACAAACGCATGCCCTTAATAAAACACTTTTACTCACTGACCTTAATGATATGTTGATCTGTACCCACAACACGTTGATGAAAGTTGACGAACTTTGTTGATCAGAGGAAGATCAGACGTCGAGCGACTTGATGAGCGTTGAAATACCTTGTGCAGGTGTTTTTTTCATATGATCGATTACTTTGTTCAGGTCGATTTTGATTCGTAGGGTTTGGCGTTAGTTGTGCCTGGTATGTGTGGGTGATTCCAGACCTCTCGTGGGGTGCGTGGGTGCCCCTACAAAGCTCCAACCCCCCTACTTGCGCGCTCCCCTCCCTTTTGGGAGACTTTTGAAACAGTGACCCGCCCTCAATGCACCATTTTGCTGCAATAAGATCTCTACGGGCCATAAACCACACCTAACTTCATACGTCCATTTAAAATGTTAGTAAATAGGCCGATACTTAAAAGAAGGAATGGAAAATTAAGCTAAACAAAAATAAATAACTCAAATAGGTTATTCCCCTATAGCCTATATGGATGTTATCAGCGGTAATAGATCTAAATGTCCGACACCTTTGCTCAGTCTGTGTAGACTTTATTCTTACTGAGTTAAAGGTCTCGTGTTCAATTCCCGGAGTTACACATTTCACAAATGATCAATTTTTCTGTATTTCCCTCTTTAAAATAATGAATTAAAGGCTGGGACTGCTTGTTGGGTCTTTTCTAGATTTAAGTTATATTATATATATCAAGTATGGACTTAATCAGTCTTTTCAAAATGTGCACGTTAAAAACCTTAAGTAATATGTTTTTGAAAGTTTGTTATTTTATTCGTGTCAAGTATGTCAAAGCGTTCCCGAGTTACTGTCAATTTTGGAAATATTTATAAATTAATAAATTTAAGATTAAATATTGCTTTATTTTTAAAGTTAAATAATACATTTAAAATGCCAAGACAAAACAAACCTAAAATGCAAATACCGCATCTTAAAAATATGAGCTTTTATAGCTATATGAAAACCACATATTTTGTTAAAATAAGAATGATATTCATTTTTATAAATAGTAAATACTTTTGAAAAATAAGATTATAAAACAGAACTATTATATTTTTAATTAAAAAAACAGCACTTTAAATAAAATATAATTTAAAAATAAGAACACACAAATAAAATTATAATAGAAAAAAATAATTAAATTTTTTCAACACTCATGTTTATATTAAGTTTCATAAAATTGACGTTTTAATGAATTAATATATTCCTAAAGTAAGCCTCCGTAATACTATTAACTTTATTAGAAAACGCGAGATTTCCTAGCAGTTAAACATTTGAAATATTTAATGTTTCGTTTATTAGTCATCTTGCATAGTCACTTCTTCTGTACAAATTCCATTCATCTATGCGCAGTTGTGAATGCGCCTTATATAGATTCTCACTGGAAATTATCTCACTAAGAAATTTATTTCAATTCAATTTTTAATGTTTATATAAGTATATATTTATACTTTAAAATTATAATTAAAAGGGTTAAAATATTATTTCTAGCAGACAATATGAAATAGTAAATATGAACATTTAAATGTGATAAATTTTGTTAAATATTTACTGAAATGTAGATCAATACTGATTTTAGACAAGTTATCCAACGTAATTCTATAAATAAATAGTAACTAAAGCTAGTTTCTTAGTTGAACGTATTAATACAAGACTTAAATATCTTAGGCTCGTAAACAATCAATATGTATTCTCAATGCTATATTTTTTAATTTAACAGAAATTATAGTTTTATAAAGGGACCCTGTAGGAATTGTAAAAATTATTATCATTGAAGTATTTAGTGATCAATTTAGCTATTTTTTTCATTGCATTGTCATTTCACTGTGGCTTAAATTTGAGAAAATTCAACATGGACGAAAATATTGAATAAATTTACCGGTCAAAAGTAGTTTAAACTCTATTACGTTACTGATGTGAAATTTGATATGGTTTTTAACAATATGTTAAATTACCAAATAATTTATAAGTGAAACTACCGATATAATCTAAAGTAAACATTAAAAACCATATAGGTGACCTGGTGGTCTAGGGGTAAGGTGTCGGACTTCTATGCTGGCGGCTGGGGTTCAATCCTCGGTCCCGGCACAGATTTATCTGATTACCAAACCCTTCCTTCACCTCTGACAAGACATCTTGTGAATTTGGGGAATGCCAGGCCTCCACCGTGGTTCGGATTCCACGTTAAACTGTAGGTACTCCATTTCATCTCACAATCACCCTACCATTACACATTAGCGTAAGTGCGTATAACCCGAATGGGTAGTAAGACGCGGTGCTAATAATAATAATAATAATAATAATAATAATAAAAAAAACCAATACGTTTTTGAAAACTTGATTTGTATGTAAATCGTTTCTTTTTTTTTTTTAGCACCGCGTATTACTACCCATTCGGGTTATACACTTTAAGTACTAATTACGTTAATGGATTTAGGAATTGGGAGGGTTGAATTAGAGGAAGTGAACCCGCATTTGTGTGGAGGGAGAGTGAAAAACCATTTAGGAAAAATCACCCCCAGTTCACCCGACCGAGATTCTAACCTCGATCTCCCCGTCCTCAGCAGTCGAGCTTGACACAACAAGCGCGTTAGCCAACTACGCCACCGAGGCGGGTCGTTTCTTATTGTTTTCTGATTAGATACATTACTTAAATATCTGGTATGTAGGAATTGTATTTATGGATATAAACCACACATGGACCTCCATTTGACAGGGATAAAATACGTTTTACTCCGGTAATCTTATAAAGCTATCTCAGTTTTCTAGACCGTAGTCTCTACCACTTTATTCAATAAGCTCCTCAATTGTCCTACGAGGCCAAGATGACCCCATTTAAGTCCTACTCCTTCACAGAAAAAAAATGTGGAAATGCCAGGGATTGAACCCAGGAACTCTAGATCACTAGACCACAGGGGTGATCACCCACTCCTATGTTAGTAAATATAGGCAAATATATTTTCAAAATCTACCTTGGATTTTAAAATAAATATAATAAAATATATTGCTTTAGGGAGTCATAGTGAAATTAAAAAAATATATACTTATATGATTAAATCAAAATCATATTATTATTTCAGCTAACAGCATATTGTTTTGAGTGTTAATGAGTTTAAATATTTAGGAACAATTTTAACTAGCAATATTTTACATTGGAAATTACGAAACGAGCACAGTCAAGATATGGAATCTATAACTCAGAATATAAAAAAACAATAATTCTACCAATTATTCCATATGTATTTTAAACGTAACCTCTTACCTTAAGACGAAAATAAATTGTGTATGTTCGAAAACAAAGTGCTTACATAGTTATTTGTTCCAAAAAAGAATGGGGCTACTAGGTATTATTGTTATTGTTTATTATTATTATTATTATTATTATTATTATTAGCACCGCGTCTTACTACCCGTTCGGGTTATACGCACTTACGCTAATGTGTAATGGTAGGATGATTATGAGATGAAATGAAGGACCTACAGTTTAACGTGGAATCCGAACCACGGTGGAGGCCTTGCATTCCCCACATTCAAAAGATGTCTTGTCAGAGGTGAAGGAAGGGTTTGGTAATCAGATAAATCCGTGCCGGGACCGAGGATTGAACCCCGGCCGCCAGCACAGAAGTCTGACACCTTACCCCTAGACCACCAAGTCACCCTTACTAGGTATTAAAGTAGGCTACATTATGATGAGCTACATACCCCTTACTCATCCCAAGACATTGTTTAAGATAATCAAGTCTCGTAGATTACGGTGGGCAGGATATGCAGCGAGAATGGGAGACTCTAGAAAAAATGTTACGGGTATTGACTTTGAAACCCGATGGGAAAAGATCATTGGGAAGAACTTGATGCAGAATAGAGGATAACATTAGAATTGACCTGAAAGAGTTAGGTTATAATGTGGTGGACTGGATAGAACCATCTCAAGATAGGGATAGGTTAGGCGGACTGGATAAAACTAGCACAAGATATGTATAGGGTATAATGAGGTGGATTGAATAGAACTATCTCAAGATAGGGATAGGTGGTGTACATTACTAAGTGTGGCAATGAGATTTAAAGTTCATAATGCCATAGAGTAAGTAGATAAGTATAATAATGTATATACCATAAAAACAAAGCAATGAACCTATTATTTGATTTTCTAAACTCAGTGGCTATAAAACAAATATGTGTCTGTCTAGACAGAATGTCTGAAAAATTGTTTCTTTGTGAGGGTAAACCATTTCGGAGTATTAAATGCTCTCGATGGACTAGAAGTAATAAAATTTCACAATTTAAAGCTATCATACTTTAAAAAAACCTAGGAAAAGAGGATTTGTTTCTTTCCTGCCACCAGTCTGGGATATTACTTTCCTATACTAAACTTTCAAGTGTTGTATAAAGGACTTAGCACATGCGTTAAAAATAGATTCATGTGTAGAGACGTTTTGAAATAAATGTTTTACGGGATTAAACAATCCTTCCATTACTTTCAATATATTTAAAAGGGTCTAATTTGATTTAGTACAACCTTGGTTTTATTACAATCGGCTCAAATAGTTTTAGGGGTTGGTCATGTCTTCAACATATTAAAATTATTTTCTCTTAACTTTAAGGTATAATTTCATAAGAATCAAATAGCCAAATCTGTTGTTTATGCTTTTAGTGAGTATTACTCTATCTAGAAATCATATTCTGAAGATTGAAAAATGACACCTGGACACGGGATGATTCCTGGATAGCTCAGTGGTTAGAGCATTGACGTACTAAGACAAAGGCCCCGGGTTCGATTACCGTGTCCAGGGGTCATTTTTCAATTTTCAGGATATGATATCTAGATGGAGTAATCTCACTAAAAGCATAAATAATAGTTTTAGCTATTTTCTTCTTTTCTTTAATTAGGTAATTCTGAGAACTTTCTTTTAAAAAGGGGTATTTTATATGGAAAATACATATTTTTAGTGTTATTGTGAATATTTCTTAGGTTTCTCAGGCAATTTAGCAGTAGTGAAGAGCCAAATTCACTATTAGCATTCTCTATTTTCTATCTTATCGGGTCATGTGAATTGTGTTTATGTTAGTAAGTCCTAGCACATCCTTTTAACATATATGATGACTATAAAAGGTGACTTGGACAGCTATAATTTATATTCAATCGTGTCATGTGAATTCTCTTTGAATAGGTAATTCCGAGCCCTTCCTTTTACAGAGAAAAATTTTATATGAAAAATATATATTTTTAGAGTTATTTTGATTATTTCTTAGGTGTGTCTGGAAATTTCGCAGTATTGACGTGTCAGATATATCATTTGCATTTTGAATTTTTCATTTGATCGGATCATGTGAATTATTTTTATGTAAGTAAGTCCAAGCCTTTCCTTTTACCCGGAGAAGTTTTTCTTAAAAAATAGTTATATTTAGAATTATTTGGATTGTCTGTTTTTCAATGAACCTCTATATCGATTCTTGTACCACTCAGAATTTAAACATTCTTGATAAACTTGTATTGTCGAACAATATATTTATAGACATATATGTCTGTTCATTCTATCAAATAATATTGCCAGAGAAGCGTGAATTTAAATTATATCCTTCGCTCAGGTTTTAAAGTCTACATATAATATTGTTTTAATATTCATGTGCATGTATATATATATATATTCATGTATACATATTCACGTATATATATTCATGTATATATAGTCATGTATATGAATATATTTTATATATGTCGACCATAGAAGAGCAAAGGACAGCTATATTGTATATCCGTTCATGTCATGTGAACTTAAACTATTAGGCCTACCTTGGGGAGCTTTATTTAAAAAATTAAATTTTTAGAGTTATTCTGATAGTTTATAATGTGTCTTTGAATATGTCTTAGTATGATGTGCAAGATACACCATTTAAATTGTCTTTTTTTTTATTTGATCGAGTCATATGTATTTTTTTATGAAAGTAAGCCGAGCCCTTCATTTTACCATATATGTTGAATATAGAAGATCCAGGGACAGCTATAATTTTTATCTGATCGTTTCATGTGAACTCCCTTTATGTAGGCAATTCCAAGCCCTTCCTTTTATTTAGGGATCTTTTTTATGAAAAATCGATATTTTTAAAGTTATTTTGATTGGTTGTGAGGTTTGTCTGGCAATTTGGTAGTGTTCTAGTACAAAATACACCATTTAAATTTTATATTTTTTTATCTGATGGGTCAAGTGAACTTTTACATCAATATTTGCAACGTTTTACGATAGTCTATCGTGGCTTTCAAACGTGTGATTTATGCATAGGACGGATTTGTATATATGGAGAGCTTAGTAGACATTACAGCAGAAAGTTTTCTGGAATTTACGATATTCAAAAACAATTTTTTACTATTTACTAATAATTAACTTGTATTGAGATCCGTAATGATATTAGTGGGCACACGAACTAAATTCTAATCCGTACAGTCTGTTTTACAGGTTTCGGGAGGGTCGGGTTCGGTTCCAGCCAAGCCTACACGATGGCAAATTTTTCTACTTTCCCTACACGCAAATGTGTGTTTATTCTATCTATATCCTTAATTTCTTATCAATTAGTGTAACTAAATGCTTGATGTACAGTATATGAACGTATACTAAACCGAAAAGCTAAACGAAACAAAAGTTTTAAGAAAAATAAATATACTTATATACTTAGCACCGCGTCTTACTACCCATTTGGGTTATACGCTTTAAGTACTAATTACTCTAATGGATTAGGAATTGGGAAGGTTGAATTAGAGGAAGTGAACCCGCACTTGCGTGGAGGTAGAGTGGAAAACCATTTAGGATAAACCACCCCCAGTTCACCCGACCGAGATTCGAACCTCGATCTCCCCGTCCTCAGCAGTCGGGCTCAACACGACAAGCGCGTTAGCCAACTACGCCACCGAGGCGGGTACAATGTATGTTTGTTGCAAGCGATAAAGGTTAAAGAAACTCTTTAATTTCCCACACTAGACGTTCAAACAACAAACTTGAAACAATATTTATATGTAAGCACCTTGCTATACGTATCTATCTTCAAACAGGGACATTGAAGTAAAAAAATAAAAATCTTCGTTTCACATTCGCTGTTAAAAATGAAATGTTGTTCATAAAACCCTGGCCTGATTTTGGCCAGTCTAGTAAATAGTAAGAAGAAAAAGCTTTCATCGCATCAAACATGCAACAATCATAATAACATGAGTATCATTTTGATTTAGTGGCCACTAAATTTTCCGTATAGGGACTAGTAAAGTTTTTAGAGTAGTTGATCTTATAGAGGCTAAACTTACTCGTTTCTAAACTATAAATAAAATATTTTTCAACCACCAAAATGGCTATAAATTATTCACCGACATTTTCGATTTATATGAACAAATAGTTAAAAAGTGTTGAGGGTCTAAAAATGTATGAAAATAAACATTTTGTGTACTAGGTGTGAGTAGGTTACATAATGATGATTTAAACTATATACATCCTGTGTTCATCACAAGACATTGTTAGGATTATAAAGTCCCTCAGATTTTGGTGGGCTGGACATACATTGCGAATGAGAGAGAAACTATAGATAGCCGTGTTCAGAGTTTTGACTGGCAAACCAAATGGGAAAAGGCAATTGGAAAGACCTTTACGCGGATAGGCGTATAGCTTTGGAATGGAACTGAAAGAGATAGGGTGTAACGAGGTGGACTGAATAGAACTAGTCAAGATACAGGTTTAATAGTTGATGATAGAAGATCAAATAGGCAGTGTGTATGGTGGACGTAATATCCAGATAGGTAGTGTGTATGAGGTGATGGTAGAACTAGCTCAAAATAGGGATAAGTAGTGTTATTTTGTAAGATTGGGCTGGTATAGATTCTTTTATATTTTCCTTTTGTTATATTTAGCTTAGAATATCAAGTGGATGATCTATTTTCAGCTTGGTAATGTAATTCATGAATTCTGGCACGCTATACGTGGAAATATACGTTTATGACCCAGGTCACGTATAGTCTCTTTAACGTGAACTTCAACATAGGGTGGTTCCCAATAAGAAACCAGAAAATAAGTAGATTTGTTATATCTTTTTCACTTCCATAACATATAAAATATACAAATATTGGTACCATTTCTCTACTTAAGTTTGTACCTTTACATTAAAATCGTAAATATTATTTTTTATTCTAATATTGGCAACGTTTTCAATCTATATTTTTTTCAAGCTACTAGCAATGGAAGTGTTAGTAAGTAGTGTATTTTCTTCTATAGCTTTGTAATACCGAGTGTGATATATTCTCATACTATTAAACTCATCCTATCGGCACGCCTAACACGTTATTTTGTGATGACATAGTATATTTAAATAAAGTTTCTTCTGAACATATTTATTTCTCACTCATTTCAGTGGCTACTGACTTTGAAAAGTGTAGGTATACAAAATGTAATAACTTATATGTAAATGAACAAAATATCATGCATATCAAAGCTTACCTACCGTACGTAGTTTGTCAAAGGTTATGAATACATTATTTACCCGTCAAATATAAAAGAACAAGAATCCATTTTTAGAGAGAAAAATGTATCTCTTCTAAAACTAATTTAATAAAAGAGATATGAATAATTAATTTAAGTATATGTTTACTTTTGTTTGAAAGAATAAAAATCTTAAAATCTTAAGATTTTTGACGTGTTGAGTTTATAGCTACGAACAACGAGAACGCTAAAAAATATATTACTTTACCTAAGAAACAGATTTGTTAAGGTTTTAAATACTAAGAAAAAAATGTTTAGTTTTAAATGCATACGTTCTCAGCCAAATAAATTGATTTAAGAACCACAAAACTATTTGTAGATGTATAGTATTTAAAAAAACATTTGCAGATATTTTACGAAAATATAAAAACATTATTATGAAGTAAATAGCTCCCAAAACCACACTAAAATTGATGGTTACTGTGCTAAATAATTGTATAATTTTATAAATAGCTTTGATACCAATAAGTGTCTATTTATATAACATAGGCCCAACTAATTTAGCTATTTTTATTAGTTTAGTTTAATGAGACACACACACCTGATGGAATTTTCGGAAAAATATTAAGTAAAGAACTATTACAATCGTTTTCTTGACTTGCATTGTCTAACTAAGTTTTGTTTTATATATTTTATTAGAAAGTTAGTGATAAATGTTTATTATATAGATCATATTTTTATTTAAATTTTATATAAACCAATGTGTCGAAAAGAAAATATTACATTGTGTAATTATTTTTAATTTAATAAAAAATATATTGAAATAGTTTGTTGAAAGATTGTTTGTAATTAATTGTGTTATATTTCGTAAACATATTAAATTGACTAAAATGTTATGAGTATGACTAAATTAACTTCTTTTTAATAAAATTCGAATTGTAGAAAAAGTTCATGTTTAATGATTTAAATATTGGTTTTTCTAATTAGCTCTTATATCGAGGTGATCAAAGATCTATTTAACAAATCTCAGGAATTTAAATATATAGAAGTAGGCCTACCATGTTAACCGTGATGAGTTAATGAGTAGATTAGACTTATTAATTTTAAAAATTTAATAAGTTCAAGTTACAGATTATATTCCAGAGAGCCAAACGTACCGTTGATTAAATGTTAGGAAATGGGCCAAATTCTTACACTTGAATTAAGTTGTTCGTGTTCGAGTGCTGGTACAATAAGTTTTATTAAAAAGTAAAATTTAGATTATCTTATTAATAAAAATATTTAATTGGTAGAAGACTGGATGGTCGCGTGGATAAACTACAACTCCGTTGATGTATGCTGACCAGGCAGTCTAGGGTAATATTCAGACTTCTGAGCTGGGGTCCGGGGTTCAATCCTCGGTCCCAGCACAGATTTATCTATTACCAAACCCTTGCTTCACCTCTGACAAGACGTTATTAATCACAACTTGGGAATGTGTGGCATTCCAGGCCTCCACCGTGGTTCGGATTCCACGTTAAACTGTAGGTCCTCCATTTCATCTCACAATCACCCCTACCATTACACATTAGCTTAAGTGCTTATAACCCGAACGGGTAGTAAGACGCGGTGTAATAATAATAATCCAATGGTGTAGGATATAGGAATGGAAACTCGTTCAATGCACTCGGCTGGGATTTAAATCCAAACATTATCGACGGTGACCAATGCAATGCGACTCTAGAGAATTAGACCACACCACCACCACCACCACCCCTAGAGCACTCAACAATAATAAATCACAGTAATAAATAAAACATGGCATAACAAACTAGGGTTTAAGTTCAGTCACATCTTCTGCTAAAGTTAATTCAAGATAGTGGTAAGTGTGTGAAATCTTCCAAAAGAAGTCCCCTTGAGGCTGCTGAGAACGAGAGGGTTAACATCCCCATTTTGTGTCCCTACACCCCCCCCTCCCCCTTACCCCACCTAAGCACACACACACACACACACACACACAACACACACGGGAGTTCCCATTCATAGAATAAACCTTAAGGAGTTCTCAAACTTTGCTTTTTGCTCGAGGGAGGAGTCTTGGTGGGGGCCAAAGAAGGAGGGGCAACATGCCCCCTTTCTTCTCTTATATCTTACAGATCCTTCTCCTACTCCTCAACCTCGGGTGACCCGGTTCATACACCCCTCAAATCCTATTTATAGCTCTAGTTTTAAGGACAGGGCTGAAAGAAGGAAGGAAGAAAGAAAGAATAGTGAGATTTGTCTTCTTCGAAACAGTAGGTAACATAACCTTATCTACAAAATAGCTTGCCCCCCCCTTAACATTCATCTTTATACGATTACATGGTTGATAAGTTTAATTATTTTTATTAGTCATGATACTCTTGAAAGCAACCTTAATTTCAATGAAGGCGAGTCAAATTGAAGTAGTATCCACATACAACTTTATTTTTAGCTGTATGATACCATTAACAAAAAAAGTATTTTCTGGATCTTTAAAACTCTATATAATATTTAAAGAGTGTTTTTATTTAAATTTTAATATAGGGTCCACCCCAAAATTGAGTTAAATGATACTTACAGTAGGCTACTCTATACAATATACCTCTCGACGCTAATAACAGTTGTGTTGATTATTATTATTATTTAGCACCGTGTCTTACTACCCGTTCGGGTTATACGCTTTAAGTATCAATTACGCTAATGGATGGGGAATTGGAAAGGTTGAATTATAGAGGAAGTGAACCTGCATTTGCGTGGAGGGAGAGTGGAAAACCATTTAGAAAAAGCCTCCTCCAGTTCACCCGACCGAGATTCGAACCTCGATCTCCCCGTCCTCAGCAGTCGAGTTCAACATGACTAACGCGTTAGCCAACTACGCCACCGAGGCGGGTCAGTTTGTTGATGTGTATTAAACACTTCAGTAATAAAATTAGCATCTCGTTTTCAATATATCCGTCAAATCGGATTTGTTACAAATATTTAGATTGTTTTATTATAAATATTGAAAAACCTTTTACAGAATCTCTATTTCGAGCTATGGTTCTCTATGTATTACTATTATACTTCCTTGACTTACACGATTAATTTGTTCTAAAGGTTTCCGTTCAAATTGAATAAAAGACGAAAGTGCATACGATGCAATTTTTTTTTTTTTACATATAATGTTAGTTTCTAAGGACAATTAAAATTAAAGTCTGCCACGGTGGTCTTGTGGTAAAGTGCTTGCCTCATGAAGAGTTGTTCAAGGGTTCAAACCTAACCGACATCAATCGATTTTACTTGAACGATAAAAAAATCCACTACATTTAGATAAATGCGTCAGTGAGCTTACTAGAATTCTTACTAGAATTTATAACTTATGATTATGCAAGTCAGGTGGAAGTGGAAAATGTGTTTTAACCCGTATAAGGCCTAACGCTAGTCTGGTATGGTTTTCTGCTTACGGGGAGGTCGGGGTTCAAATACCGGGTAAATATGATAAGTATGTGTTTTTTTTTTTCAAATTAATCTTCAATTTCCCTCCGAACTCAACATTTTTGATCTCTTTCATTCATTATCTTAGATATGTGGATATCCTGGTAGGTTATTAAGACGCAATACACGAAATCAAACTAATTAACCAATCAGTTTGATGATATCTGTAGTCAAATTAATTATTGTTAAGTGAGAGGATGAGATATAGCACTTTTAAATCCAAAAATATTCAGTGGACCAAATCCCGTTTACTTTCAAACTTGATGTCAAATATTTAATTTACTCTCTGTGAGAAATCAAACTTAAGGTTGTTTAGTCTCAGATTACCCATAATAAGGTTGTTTTTTCTCAGAGTACCCATTATTAATATAAGCCTCACCTCGTCTCAGGAGATTCCCCCACGTTACCATGGCAACATCAGCGCTAGTGTGGGCGAGATGTGTAAATAACAAATCTAGGAGCAATGTCTCAAACTCAAATATTAAAACTTAAATGGAAAGCTTCATAAAAGGTAACGAAGAAAATATCGAAAAAGTTAATCAACTTATTTTCTTACAAATACAGAAAAGTTAAAATCTTAAAAACTACATTTAGGCCTATATTGCCAAACATTTGAAAACCCATTTTTTTATGATCAAAATGGCCAAAAATATTATATGCCAAAATATAATCTGAAACCTAGACTAAGGATGAGGGGTTACACCCAATATAACCTCTGAGGGAACTTAAGATTTTATAGGTAAAAGCTTTGTATTCGCTTTCTCTAGGTTAGCTGTTGCCAAATCTCCTCACTTTAGTTATGTTTGAAGGTGGTTTGCTGGAGGAAGAAGGCGTTGCTAGAATTTTCTTATATTTAATGGAAGTTTGACCACACACACACACACACACACAACAAAAAAAGAGAGAGAATTACATCACTGTCACCCAATTAAAAATAATATGAAACATATAAGTAAGATAGTTTCACTCAATGTAAGCTGACCTTGATAGTATATATATTTTTTTTAAAGCATGGGTTGTTTTGTATATTCTTGACAGGGCAAACAAGCATTGACGATACTGTATTAGTAAACCACCCTCCTGCTCATTAACAATTAGACCAGCCACACCTACATGACTGTAATGAAGCGAATGTACACTCTTAGGCTTTAAATTACAAGGGCGATACTGAATGAAATAAATAAATGAATTAGGGTACAGTCCTGTCAAGTCTTTCTTGTCTCGGAAAAAACACATCATCCCTCACTGAATAAAACACAAATTAATGAGAAATCGTGATAATGTATACTTGTTGCCGTATGGTTGTATAAAATATGTAGCTTGTCAATCAGACAAATTGGACAGCTACAATTAAATATCAATATTTTAATAATTTACGAAGAAGGAAGTAATATTAACGTATTTAAAAGTAATCTACCTCATAGTTTGTTTTCCCCGACTAGATGCAGTCACATACAATTACGTTTCTCCCTAAATTGAAACACGTGGTTGTTCAAAAAGCATTGCCTTTTGATAAATACTATAGCAGATATCAAAGAAGAGGATTAACATTATCATATTTATGAATAAAATACTTTAACGCATACCCTTTGCCATTGGATGAGATCGGATAAATTTACATACACTAGCCATGCTGTCTACCAGAAAATATCGTAAAGGACGTCTATATCACAAATTCTCATAAAAATAATAGCTGAGCCTAAATAATATAATCAAATCAGATATATTTAAATAGAAGATGTTTTGGTATCTACTCACCATTTAAAGATGTTCTTGAATTCGTTCGCCACATGCTAGAAACGAAAATTATTCAATGATGGCTGCCTAACTGGAGTCACACGTGCTTTCATTTACAACACCTGATCAAGTAAGAAGTAACCCGCCTCGGTGGCGTAGTTGGCTAACGCGCTTGTCGTGTTGAGCTCGACTGCTGAGGACGGGGAGATCGAGGTTCTAATCTTGGTCGGGTGAACTGTGGGGGTTTCCTAAATGGTTTTCCACTTTCCCTCCATGCAAATGCGGGTTCACTTCCTCTAATTCAACCTTCCCAAGTCCTAATCCATTAGCGTAATAGTACTTAAAGCGTATAACCCGAATGGGTAGTAAGACGTGGTGCTAAATATTATTAATATTATCAAGTAAGAAGTATAAAATGAGCTTGACCTAGTGCCCGTCAGAGAAGACTAGTGGCAGTCCAAGGAATCATGTTTTCCCCTTTCCCTGCAAGCGACCTTCCCTGGTTCATTTTCCTTTCACCCGCTTTCGTCCATCTCTCTCTTTTTCTATATTCCTGAGTTTATCATCCTTTTTGCTTTGTTCCGTTCATATCAGATTTTAGATTATATATATAGGGCTGCTCTCAGGTTCACATTATACCCATTCTACCACAACCCAGCGTCGAAGGAGGATCTTCTACACCGTCACGTAACGAAGAAAACGACGACCATGAAGTGTTGGCCGTCAGGTCCACCGCCACCCTGGCCAGGAGGACATACTTAAATTACTTAAGTATCCTGGTTACATCGTCTAGTCCTTATGACTTAGGGTCTAGTTTTTGTTTCAAAAAACTAGATAATGTCTACTTAGAAATGTTTTATATGTTCTGTGTCTATAGTCGAAGCCGACTTTTCTTTTGTTAGTTTAATATCATGTCGAATGGCAGTTAATCCATTTCTAGTCTTATTGACTTCAAGTTGGAAAAAGTTCATTTAATATGTTAAATATTGTGTCCTGCAGTCTGAAGGATAAGTCTCTCTTTTTTTAGATTATTATATCAGTCCTAGCGACAATGTTTTCTCTGTATCCTTAAGATACAGACTTTATGCTATGAGCCTTTGGCTTGGAATGCATTAATGTCTTAGTCTAAGACTTACTGACCCCCATAACTTCAATTTATTTATTTTGAGCTAATGTTTCTCATGACGCTGTGCACGTCATGATCATTTGTTTAATATTTGGATGACTACAACCAGGCTGTCTGTCTTGTTTTCTAAATCACAGTTGGATTAATGGAAATCTATATTTTGAGTTGTTCAAGTAGTCACGCTTCACGTGCGGTATTAGCTTCGATGAGCAACCCGTGGAACTGCACTTGAGTCATAGTGGGGTCCACGCAAATAATACCTGTGTCTTTGCCCGTTTTTGGCCCCTATTGTTTTTTGTGTTGCTCTTAGTGTAATTGCAATTAGAATTGTTTGTACTATTGAATGCTTTGGCAGTACCGAAAGGGAAAGAGACCAGCCATAGTACTATTTTGTTGACACCTGTTTATTAGCCATCGACCACTGTTATATACAGACCTTTCTATTGTTTGTCATTATGAAAAATGTTTTGAGGATATTGTCGAAAAAACCAGTCAAGCAAACTGATTAGAATTTATATGTATATCATGTTCGATAAATTTTGTTAATAACTTCTTAATTGTTTTCTCCTCTAGAAAACTTCAACCTATAGCTGGCTCCTGCACAACCCTTGTAGCTACAGCAATACAATTAAATTTCACAAACTCTTATTATTAGCCACAAGCTTCAAGCCTATAATCTTGTAACAGGATTGTAAACCTAATTATTTCTGTTTTTAATAAATTTGGTTATTGTTAACAAATTATTTTCCCATTTAACAAACTGCGGGCACAAATAGTCCTCTATGATTATAATATCCTGATTTTATTCATGTGGGATGTTTATAGTATTTTGTACTATCTATGAATGAGTTAGTTGCCTAATTTATCCGCTATAACTATGGCTGAGTGTTGGATTTGATATACACTTTAGCTTAAGCTAGTTTGTAAGTCATCTAAGAATATAGTCCTATTTAAGATGATGTATTATGTTTAATAATGAAACAATAGTACCCTGAATATTTTGAAAACACATCACGCACTACACAATTATATGTAATCTAGTATTGTTTCTAAATTATGGCTTACGTAATTTTTCTTCATAAAATATTTTTATGCTGGAAAAGGAAGATTTAGTATAAAAACTAATCTTGTACAAAAAATTTTAACAAAATGATAAACCTAAGAAAATACTTAGCTTAAAATAATTGTGTTAATTACAATATTAATAACTAACCATATAAACTAGATTTAAAAATTATCATATACAATTTTTATATTTAAATAATTATTTCCTTGTACAGAAGTTTCATATTTTAACTCCACCAAACATATTTATTTCTACCTAGGCATGCAGTAATATATAGTATTTCTTCTTTTTATCATTTATTATTTATTATTATTATTATTAGCAGCGCGTCTTACTACCCGTTCGGTTATACTCACGCTAATGTGTAATGGTAGGGTGATTGTGAGATGAAATGGAGGACCTACAGTTTAAAATGGAATCCGAACACGGTGGAGGTCTGACACTCCACACATTCACAAGTTGTGATTAATAAAGTCTTGTCAGAAGTGAAGGAAGGCTTGGCAATCAGATAAGTCTGTGCCTGGACCGAGGTTTGAACCCCGGACCCCCAACACAGAATTCCGACACCTTACCCCTAGACCACAGGTCACCATAGTATTTCTTAAAAGAGCTTTTGAATAGTTCGTATCGTACACAAAGCAATTGAGTCGTAGATTAAAGTTAAATTTGTATTTCTATATATTTTAGCTGAGCACCTCTATGGTTTGGTGGTCAGAGTCTCCGGGCTACAGACCCATAGTTGCCGGGATCAATCCCGGACACTTCCAGAATTTTTCTCCGAAGCAGTGGACCTGGAAATCAGCCTCCCAAGGACCAAATGAGGATCTACTTGAATTTAAAAAAATAGCAGTTTCGGTCTTGAAAATAAGATAAACTTCCCTGGAAGGTTTGTTTTGCTGACAAAATGACACCCTCTATCCTCAAATTTAGGCACTACCTATCATCACTAACGGCGTCGGCCACTCTGTTGGTATAACTCACTGGCGGTTCAACGTAAATTTATTTTATTTTATTTATTTTAGCTATTAATTTAGCTTTTGAAAGTGTTTCCTATAGATTTGCTGCGGTGATTTCTGATAGATCACATTGAGTTCAATATGTCGGTAAGATAAAGAACATGGCTCAGAACAGTAATTTATGTAATAGAATACGAAAATTCCATGCCATCAACCCGAAATCGAGCCATACCGACAGACCAGCAGCAGTCTGTTGGCGAAGAAAGGGACAAAATATGAGGATATACGGTGTCATATAGTCAGTACAACGCAACCCCACCTGTTAATGTCAATTTTCTAAAAAACATTGCCACTACTTTTTTTTTTGTTCAAATAGCTCCTTATTTGTCCTCATAAGACTGAGCTGCTCCAATCCAGACCAACTGCTTAGCATAAAATAATAAATCTGATATGCTAGGAATTTGACCATTAGACTACATGGTGGTCAAAGTTTGACTAATTAGTAAGTATAGTATGTAAGTATAGTATATATATATATATGTATATATTATATATATATATATATATATATATTAATGATTATATATAGTATTTTTATTGTTATAAACATTTTTATTTAGTATAGTCAGTATTTAGAAAAAAAGTCTATCTGTTTAGAGTGTCATGGCAGGAAGGCAGAGCACGCTTAGCCGGAAATGAATAGAAATTTGTTTAACTATCGTTTAAAATGGTTTCATGGCTTAAGAGTCAATTAAAAAAACTAAAGTTTTATACTTTCATTTTTTCTTCTTCTAATTATTTCAGAGGTTTCTTGGAAAGCCATTTTATTTTAAGCATGTGTGAACGCGTTTTGTTTGCCAGTTTACGGAATGCGGGTTCGCGCTGACCGGAAGAGGGAGATTTAAAATAGGCCATTGCCATCCTTTCGATGTATTGAAAAACTTCTAGTTATAGCCATAGTAGTTAATAAAATAATTAGAGGAGAGTTTTGTAGTTTTGGCAGCCGACCGGGTACCGTCCAAAACGTTAATTATGATTTTCATTTTTTTTGTGTTTAATAATAGGAGATATTTTATTAATTTTACACTTAATACCATGTTTTAGTTGTAGTTTTTCAAGGCCTAAAATCGGTAAATGTAAACTTTGGGGTGAAACTTGCCGTCTAAAAGGGAGGTGCTTAGGGATGTTTCCGGTGGGTTTTGGTAGAGAGGTAGCTCGGTGGGGGGTTAAGTTTATTTTTATTTTTTTATTTTCTTATTCGAGACATGGAGTTAAGAGGACGTCCCAATTTTTGAGCCTGTCTCTATCCAATACAATTACCACATATTTCAAGATATTCTTTTTTTGTTGAAGGTGCGGATAAAAATAAAGATGGGCCAAGTGATTTTTATAGATTTATTTTTCATTCGCAGAAATAACACCTAATTCTACGGCAGTGCAAGCGTGGGGTTTGGATACCCCTGGAGATTCTTCAGACTACAGCAGCAACGTAAATGGTGAGCCCTTTCCTATTCAGGACAGACTTCATTTTTACTGGTGTCAATTTTTCCTCCTGTATTTATTTATTTTTTATCTGGCCTATCCAGGAATACAAGTTTACGTTTGTGTCGTAAGGATAGCTAAAGTTATTAAATAATGACCATACATCTCTCAATCTGGAAATTTATATAAAAAAACTATATATTTTTTTGTCATAGGTAGCCTATGTGGAACAGATCCTTAATAACTTATGTGGTTATAAAATGAAGATAAAATTTTTAAATGGCTATATTTTGATTGGACTGTACAGTATATTCTCGGCTATCCGACCTAATGTGGTGGTCAGCCGGGTCGGATAGCAAAAAAGACGGATAGGCCGGAGCCATAGCATATCAGCCCCTGCAAGGTTAATGACCGCCACCCTATTGTGTTGAACGTAATGTTCAATATGTAGGTCTACTGTACTTGTTATTTGGAGACTTACGTCATATTAATTTGTCCTTACTAACGACATACAGAAATTACTGAATTAGAAAGAAACAAATAAAAATGCGTACGTACCTTTCATGAAACATTTATTTGAAGGGCGAAACGAAATGTGTAATTAACCATAAGTTGAATAAAATTTACTATTAGTTTTATTTAAAAGAAAGTTTTAGTCAAATCAGCTGTTAATATAAACAAAAATATTATAACCTAAAACTATATTGCCTAAAGCTTGAAAAATCTCTAATAGAGATCTGCTTCTTTCCTCGCATTAACTTCCTTGCCGATGTGTCCTTCCACTTACGTAAACATATGATGTAAAAATGGAATTTCATCCCATTTCTCACAGACCCATCTGATATCATCAAACATGTCAACTTACTTTAATGCGACCGTAACTTCTGTAGTCTTTTGTTATCAATGGTTGCTATGGTCTAGCTTAGTAGCCTACGTCATATTTCTTTTTCAAAGATTCTAGACTCCCTGATCTATTGGTTGACATAACGTAACATTTGCATGCAAAATCAAAGCTTTTATCAATCCATCTTTTAATTGGTCATTTGCTGGATGCGAAAGAGCGTTATCCAAACAGACTATTGGTTAATTGTTTTCAGCTAAATGTTTCTAAATCTTCGCATGAATTCCTGTCAAACAATTTTTTGAAAACGTCTCCATTCATTCACGACTTTTTTTGGTGGGTATATTTTAGGGGCAAATCATTTAAATCTTTAAGATATTTAAAAGATCTAGCCTTGCGAGATTTTCCAATCGACGTCAGTCTCAACTTATGGTTTCCAGTTGCATTACTACAAGTTAAAACCGTAACGTGAACTTTACTATTTATAAACCCTGGTGGGGCCTTTATCTGTTTATACGCTAGTGTTTTAGACGCAACATCCGATAAGTCAACCCCATTTTATCACAGTTGTACAAATGTTTTCCGGAAATACCTTCTTTATCAAGCAAGTCAAAAAGGTGTTTATAAAGTCCGGGACAGCATCATTGTTTGCAAATAAAGCTTCACCACTAATCATCATCTGTCAAACACCAAAAGTTTGTTACAGCGATTAAGCCACCCGTTATTGGCAGTAAGTTCACCATCGTCTTCTTCGATCTGTTTTTTTTAAACCTAATTGCTTATTTCTTGGAGAAAGGGGTCTGAAACCAGCCTCCCTTTCCCCCTAACATTTTAATACCACAGATATGAAACCTCTTTATCTTCCACGTGTTTGCCTTTTTGCATAGTTTTTCTAACTTTCACACCAATGACACTTGCTTGCTTAGAGTACCAATTTCAATCAATGCGTGATTTATTCGCCAATCACCCACAGTAGTTTTCCAACTCTTAGCTCGAATGTAATTTTCTTTGCCGATTCACTAAAATCCATTCGTTTTATTGCTTACAGTTTTTATTCCAAAGCTTCTACCACTTTCTTTCGTTTGTCACCCATATTTCACTTTAAAAAAATGAAAGCTACTAACAATACACTGGACTGTATACACACTTTAAACATTAGCTAAAAATCCACATCAACCCGTTTTGTAGGGGTTGCAAGACAAATAATAAAATAACAGAGCATCAGAAATCATTATTTGATCTACACTCAAATAAGCCAAGCCCAAGTATCCTAGTCCTAGTATCTTAACTTTCAGTTAAATTGTGTATTCGACTATTGACGTTGAGGGAGTTAGGATTTTGATTAATGTAAATTCCTAACGAATTACATGAAATTAACTTTGTACTGAAGGTCGTTTTATTATCATCTTATTGAATAAAACTCAAAAGGTAAACAACATAATATTTAGACATTGCGGACAGTGCGCAATAGTATATAATTCAACTATACTTGTCAGGAAGCAATATATGTACACAAGTATATAAAGATATATTAAATTAAAGCGTTCAAAGTGCGTTTAACTAAATTAGAGAATATTCATTGTAAGGAAACATTACTAGTTCAAATGTAAACAAAATTGTGTATTGCAAACAATATGCAAATTAAATAGTAAGCACGGATACAACCTATAATTTATACATTAGGGCTAAGCCGTTAAAAATATATTTATATGCTACACATGACATTAAGAGCGTCTTAAAAGTTATATATATATATAACTTTTCCGTATTTATAAAACCTAATTTTATAAAACAACTAGGAGAGTTTTACTCGTAACTATACACCTGGAAATAATGTTTATTAGAAACATCATAATTCTCATCCAATATCCCGTGGGGGGGGGGGGGTAACTTAGACACGAAAATATGTATTGGTTTTTAACCTATCTACTAAGTTTACAATAAAGTCATGACATACTAGAAACATCTAATGTTTTTCTCAATAGCATTAAACTTAACATATGATACCAAACATTATTAGTTTATTAGTTACGCTTGGACTCGCTACAACTATAAGTATATGGAAAAATAAATAAGGTGCAAGAGAGCGCATGAAGATTCAATTCAATAATTTTGACTTTTGAATAAATAATCCCAACTCGGATCAAAATGCTTAGGACCAAAATATGTCAGTATCCAAACAAATTCTAATTACAAAATAAATATAATTTAGTAAAAAAAAAAAGTTTAAACGTAATTAAATTTAAACCCTACATCATTTAGATTAAGTTTAGTTTTCCAAGTTTTCAAATATAAAAATATATTAAAAAAACGTTTCCAAAATAACGATCACTTACATGTTGGTAAGTCCCTAATTCCTATTAGCATCAAAGAGTAAAGTTTCATTCTGGATACTAGTTTATATTTCAATTTGAGCATTGGGGAAAAATGGTAGGGAGATATCACATGACGAATGAAGTCATCAACAGCAAGTCAGAAATGGCCCTCTCATCGACGCCTGCGCAGAACGTCGTGAGGACTATGAGGTGGTAGGGAGAGACACGTGGTAGCACTTCTCGCTCCTTTCCCCAAGCTTTAGCGCCTGCGCAGCTTCTTGAACTCTGGGATAACGTACAAGCGAACAAGGGTCACATGCCAGGCGACAGGGTCCCAGGTTTATTGCCAAGGAGAGGCATCCCAACTTTCTATTTTATACTTTTTTGCTACCATTGATAAAGTAATTAATGCATGGAGCTGAAATTTAATATAACTAGAATTCATATGAGGTATACATAATAATATAGTATTAATATTGTGATAATAAATATTACAATTAGTAATAATATTTATATGTATTAATTTTAAAAATACATATTTATATTAATAAAACCTTGGTTAAAATATTATCATAAATTTTATATGAATTATTTATGATATAAATAATACTAATACCAATAATATAAATATTATACATATTTCACTCTGAATATCTCATATTAATGTCTAATTATACTAAATTTCATACCCAATCATTAAATACTTTACCTTAACAACAGTAAACAAAAATAGATAATAGCAAGTTTGACACCTTACACTTCGTGAGCTGTAATGATTTGAACTCATTTATTCGATAATTATAGCTTGTGCAGTACAATTTAGATGGTCGAATGAACTTAGAAAGCTCGAATGTTTATGGCTGCCAGAATGTAGGTTCGTCATTTAACCCTATCCTGAGGGACCTTCATCCAATCCCCAACCTTACACCAAACCTACTTTAAATACATTTTCGCATTATCCTATCCTGGCCTACCAAGGGGTATTGCTGCTTTAGTTCTCCCCACTAAAATATTTTGTACACGCCTGTTATCAACCACACGTTCAACATGATCACCCCAAGCTAGGCCAGTATACATTTTTGTAAGTAGGATCTTAAAAACTAATTTTATTGACTTAAGATGGTGACACAATTTTTATATTTTTAATATTCTCCATAGAATTATTAATTTTCAATGTGGTCGGGTATTCAGAGGGTAATTTTTTCTAAATAATTTACAACTTTCTCTACAAGCAAATACTGGTATAATTCCTCTAAATTCAACATCATCCTTAACCAAAGAGTGTGTAAATGCGAATAACCAGAAGGGGTGTTAAAATGTGGAGCACAGAAAAAAAACTATTATTAATTTGTTCAATTTATAACTTAAAAATCAATCAGGCTGTTTATAAAAGTCAATCTAAGAGTCCTGGGTTCGATTCAAGGCATAGCCGTAAAAATTATTATTTGTGAGATATGAGTTTCCTTTTCGCATTGATGAATGAATTGTCTAGGTAGTGGGTGTTGTGTCTGTTTTAGATGTAAGTCAGTTTATAAGTTGTGTACTGACACAATCAGTCGGTTCAGAAAATACACGAGAAAAACCCTCAAACAAGATAGTAGCCCCATGGCTTATTTAATACTGACTGACAGCATACAGCAGACGGCTTTGAAAAGTTAAGAGAACAAATTATGTATCCCTACGCCGAACCATATGATCTGTAAAAAACATCTGTCACTTCTAACAGTCAAAATTTAGGTATATACATAAATGTTGACTGTCATCTGTCAGCTGTGAGCTGTCAGTCAGAACCAAAGAAGCCATGGGGCTACTGTATATACAAAAAAAAAACCATAACATTTTCAAATACAAAATATAAAAACAAGTGTTCTTTCATATAAAATACGAACTGTTGTATTTAGCACTGGATGGCTACATGGGTGTCTTCTAAAAAAGCCCATCTACCACCTGTATCGACCCTGTAGGCTGCGCAGTGAGGTGTGCGCGGTGTCGCTGACGGTAAGGGGCAAGTGAGGGGCATGAGGGGAGGGCAACACGTGTGGGCGACCAACTGATAGTCGGTCATAGTCGTAGATTGCGTGGGGGTGGTTTTTCTGGAAATGTCACATGGGGATATAAACTCGTTTCATGCTGATACGTGTGGTTTCCTAGTAAAGTACGAAGGTTTTTTTGGTTGTTTTTTTTTCGAATATCCCCAATACCTGACGCAGTCAAATACTAAGGGGACTCTTGAACGCGTTTCATTCCACACGTAGAAATGTCCATAAGCAGGAGAATAATTTTAAAAAAAAAACTATCTTCAAAGAGAAAACAAAATATATATAAATATACAAATATTGAAATTGTTGAACAATCAGTTGCTAAGATATAGACATAATTAATTTAATGCAATTATTTTATGTCAGATTTATCATGGAATTAGTTCAGAAAGCCTTACATAAACTTATTTGCAAGTTATTTTAAAAACGTGACCAGACCTGTACTAATATCTACCCGTATTTGTAATATTTTATATATATTAATTTTAAATATAGATATGTTTTAGATATGTGAATAAAAAAAGGTTCACATTATAAACCGTTATCTTTATTTGACTTGTTTAATTTTATAATAATTCTTTTAGCTGATGACGGGGAGACCCAAGTTCGAATCTCGATCGAGTGTACTGAGTTTATCAAAAATTGTTTTTCACTTTTCCTCCATGGAATGCGGGCACGCTTCCTCCAAATATAATCTTTCCAATACCTAAAACTATTAACGTAATTAGTACATAAGTGTGTAACCCTATTGGGTAGTAAGATGCGGGATAAAATAAATTCCATTCTCTCTTTACATATTTCTTGAGCTCCTAATTTTTCTAATCAAACTAATCAGATATTTAATAACACTAAACAATATATATAAAAGTTTCTGATTTAATCCACAAATTTTAATTAAAGGTATAACTATTATAGATTCTAGAAACCAAAACTCTTGATAAAATATCAAATATTAAAGATATTTAACTAATTAGTCTACCTTAATCAACCCTATGTATATAGTTAATTATTTTAGAATGGTTGGTAAACGAATCATAATGAGTTTAGATTTAATACCCATCTTATAATTACTATTTTTACTAAACTAATTATTCTTCATAGGTATTTTCCATTTAGTTTGTAATGTGAAACAATGCATATACATGGAATTTAATCAAAATCGTTTTCTCTGAATTTTATAAAATCTATATTTTATCTTTTAATTCAAGTGTAAACACTGTCCTTAGTTTTAAGGTTTGTTAAATAATACAAAAAATTCTTCTGAGGATTTTTATGAAAGCCCTAGATAGCCTAATCGGTAAAATGGTTTCGATTCTAGCCGCAGTAACAGACAGATATACAACATTGAAAAAATAATTTTTGAATTAAAGAGTTCATGAAGCGTCGAAATAAAAATCTTTAGTTAGATTATGTTTAGGATCACAATACTTTCTCTGCCCGAGGGGTGTAAATGAATGGTTTATTTTCTTTAAAGCCTTTAGTGAGTTTGCGTAAATATGATTCTCTATTTGTACGACAAATTATTTCAAAGCTAAGGATTTTTCATTTGAATTCTTTATTTATAAATCTGTACAAATTAATTATCATTTCAAGCCAAGTAATAAATTTGTTTAATATCATTTGGAGTCTATTCAGATATACATTTCAGGTGCAACTTTTTTTATTGACAGATTAGAAATGCTACATAAAGTAGTTTGCTATTCTATATAAAATATAGTTTTATACAAACTAAAATTTTATCAAAAAGGCATAAAAAGAAATTGTTCATTATCTTAATCTAGTTATTGAATTCACACCCAAATTAATCTCATAACTGACACATCAGTATTTCAGACTTCACTTAATCGCTAGCGTCAATTTCAACAACTTTCTCAATCATTGATAGCAGTTTAGTCGCTTTTGGATTTCTGTGATAGCCCCACTAGTGGCCACACAGTCTTAGACGTACGTCTCAAACCATACTGAATCAATGGGGACGAGGGTTCAAATCTCGAATGAATGCACTACAGGCAATTTCCCCGTGTGAATTATAACGGTGACATTCCTATCTCTTCAACTTTAATACGGGTGTATTTCATTACTCGCACCTGCAGACTCACGCATGAAGGTATCTCTCTCGTCTAGTAAGGTTCACCGGTGACCAGGAGGTTAGGGCTCGAGTCCCTGATGGATATTTTTCAAAAATGGTTTCCCTTTCTCTCTCTCCGAGAAAACGTAGGCACATATCCTATAAAATATAATTTATTAATCACCCATATTATATTTAATAAACAGTTATTTTGGATGTATAGCTAGAAATTTTACAAATACATGCTTAGTGTCGTTGAACGTATTAATAATTAACTGTATTAATGAACTGCACAAACTTTATCTTTTAACTTTAAAAAAATAGAGACATTTATTAAAAACTAGTAGTATTTGTGAAACGAAATAATATACGTTGTTGCAGAAACACTATATCAAAGAACATACATGAAATAATATACACTTTCACAGAACTATTGAGAAATAAATGAACATCTCTGTCCACTAAGGAACGTAATTTCATATTTCAAATAACCCCCCTTTATACTTAAACATTTGCTTATAGCTAGGAAACAATTGGTTTTATAAAAATATGTTTCAAATACAAGTTTAATATTTTTATTAAAACTACAATTTTTCAATGATAATTTATTTAGTATTTCAAATATTTTCTGTAGATATGATCGAAATTGGATATTTCCGCTATGTAAGATAGCCTCAGGGTAATTTTAATGGGTAAATGAAAGTTGCCTTTTTGTATTTATACAGTGCCTATATACAAACTTTAATCAATACCGTTAGATCAGATTTTGAGAAATTAAAAAAAAATATATTTTTGGTATTCATTAAACTACCCTTAAAATTAGAGTTAGATGTCTAATTCATAAACTCCTCGAGGGAAATGAAAACCTTAGGTACAAATTATTATTATTATTATTATTATTATTATTATTATTATTATTTATTAGCGCCACGTCTTACTACCCATTCGGGTTATACGCACTTACGCTAATGTGTAATGGTAGGGTGATTGTGAGATGAAATGAAGGACGTACAGTTTAACGTGGAATCCGAACCACGGTGGTGACTTGGCATTCCCCACATTCACAAGATGTCTTGTCAGAGTGAAGGAAGGGTTTTGTAATCAGATAAATCTTTGCCGGGACCGAGGATTGAACCCCGGCCGCCAGCATAGAAGTCTGACTTAGGTACAAAGTTTTAGCCCGATCAGTAAAATGGTTTCGGCTCCAGGCTAAGATACAAACAAATGGCGTAATTTAAACAACTTTTTCGGTTTCAGGGTGTCTAAAAACGTCGTACACTTTCATCTCGAGTTAGATTTTTTTTTACGATCCCAATATTTCACTCTCTGGGGGATATATATAAAGTAATAATAATAATAATAATAATAAATAATAATATAGCACCGCGTCTTACTACCCGTTCGGGTTATACGCTTTAAGTACTAATTACGCTAATGAGCTAGGAATTGGGAAGGTCGAATTAGAGGAAGTGAACCCGCATTTGCGTAGAGGTAGAGTGGAAAACCACTTAGGAAAAACCAACCCCAGTTCACTCGATCAGATTCGAACCTTGATCTCCCGTCCTCAGCAGTTGAGCTCTACACGTCTAGCCACCGAGGCGGGTGATATAAAGTATAAATACAGTGTTAGTTCCATTTATGATATTTACAAACTCGTTTGTATTCATGAACCACCGCAAAGTGGCTGTCGTTTTCCATCTGCTACATACCCTCACGTCAAAACTCGTGACCCACTCGAACGTGCCAAGTTTTAAGGACCACTCTACAGCTAGCTGCACGTTCGGTGTAATGGAAGACATAAGTGGGGTACGCTCGAAACTAAGGTTGGTGAATTTATGGTGGCAAAAAAGACAAATTTGTAGAATGGTTTTGACAAGAAATCGAAACCTGCAACAGGCTTGCAAATGTTTTCATTTCAATTCTTAAGGCTTTGCACAGCTGTGACGTCATGGAGGATCAAGAAAGGATTTCTTATGTTTGTGAATTTACATTTAGCGAGTTTTAATAAATAATAATATAATATTAGCACCGCGTCTTACTACCCGTTTGGGTTATACGCTTTAAGTACTAATTACGTTAATGGATTTAGGAATTGGGAAGGTTTAATTATAGGAAGTGAACCCGCATTTGCGTGAAGGGAGAGTGGAAAACCATTTATGAAAAACCACCCCCAGTTCACCCGACCGAGATTCGAACCTCAATCTCCCCTTCCTCAGCGGTCGAGCTCAACACGACAAGCGCGTTAGCCAACTACGCCACAGAGGTGGGTAGTTTTAAGAAAAATAACATTAAAGTAAAAGCCATACATTCTTAAATAATTTTAAAAAATGGTCCTAAAATGTCACAAAATTAATTTTTTTTTTCCTTGAATGTTTATTTAATATATAAAACCTTTAGGCTTGGTCATGAAAATGTCTTGGAGTATTTCTGCCAGGAGTAGATTAAAAAAAGTCCGTGGTAGCACATGCCTATCTAGAATATGAAACAAGAAATATGCATATTTAAAAAGCAAGCCATTGTTTTCAAGGGGCAAACATTATAGTTACTGTGTAAACTCATCAGAGGAAGAGGATCAGTGTTAACAGTAAATAAACAGGAGACTCACAGGGTGAACTGCTAATTTTTCCTCCCTCTCTTTCTATTTCATACTAGTTCGTACTAAGTGCGTCCCATTTGATCAGATTTTTTTGGGGAAGTACCCATGAAATCCACACAGGTAAAATTAACAAGTAGGTGTGATTTCATACTATTTATTTTCAAACCCGTGTCTTACTACCCGTTTGGGCTATATGTTAATGTGCTAATTATGCTAATGATTTTAGGAACTAGCAAGTTTATATTTAGAGTAAAGTACCTGCATTTGCGTGAATGAATAGTGTAAAACAAATTTGGGAAAACAACCCTCAGTACACCCGACCACCACCACGGTGGCGGAGTTATCTAACGCGCTAGTTTCGTGTTGAGCTATATTGCCGAATACGGGTGGATGAGGTTCTAATCTCACTCGGGTGAACTAGGGATGGTTTTTCTAAATGGTTTTCCACTATCCTTCCACGCAAATGTGAGCTAACTTCCTTTAATTCTACCTTCCCAATGCCTAACCCATTATAGTAATTAGTACGTAAGCGCATAACCTGAACGGGTAGTAAGACGTGGTGCTAAGTATTATTACACCTGACCAAGATTCAAACCTTGATCTTGCTGCCATCGGAAGTCTAGTCCAACATGATAGCAGCGCGTTAGACCATGTGGCCACCGAAGTTGGCATTTTCTGATATAGATGGTGTTGGTGTGCTTCTGCCTCTCAGCCTCTATAACATTGTTTCCCTGTCGCCCAGCGAGGAATATCGAACATGTCGAAGACAACGTTAATCGAAGGTTTCAACCCAATTTGGGCCACGCTGCTGGCCGGTGGCTCTGTTATTCTTTGTGACCTATTTAACCGAGGCCAATCTACCCTACCGCCCGTTGGGTAGCGTCAATTCTACGTCTATTTCCCCCTGGACCTCATTTCCTGGCTGTAATCAAATTTATACAGCAAAGTAGGCTTGGATCTCTTGTCTAGCTTCCCTTTTTTTCCCTTTAATTTCATTTCCATTTACCTCTCTTTTTTTATTTTTTTTTATTTTGAGTGCCTGGTTGGAAGAGAGTTAAAGTTCTGGAAAATGTATATAAGCAAATCTTGTTTGAACTTATTCAATTTATGATTGATTAAATAGAAAACTATTATATTGTTGATTAAGGTTATATCCGCATTTAATTATCATATTCTTTAAGTTGAAAAATTACACTTAGAGACGGGAACTAAACTCGGGACCTTTGGTCAAAGGTCCAAGGTTCGATTCCCGTGTCCAGGTGTAATTTATCAATTCAAAGAATATAATTCAATTTAGATTATATTGAATTATTATATATAACTAAAAAAGATTTCAAGACTAAATGTTTCAGATTTAAGATTGTTATAAAAACATTAAGGATCCGAAATATTCAAGAGAAAATCGTAAACACAAAAAATAAAGTAGACATTTTCAGAAAATATAACTCAGGTTTTTTTGAGGTACATGTTTATAATATTTTAATATTTGATTTGTGCTATTTTATAGATATTGTATTATTGTAATTGTCTGCTAAGTATTTTTTGATTATTTATTACTTTGCATTTATAAGCGCATCGACACAAATGTCATTAGTACCTTCTAATCAAATTATTTTCAAAAAATTGAAAAATCCCAAAATATATAGAGTATTAAAGTGTGTAATATAAACTTTGAAAAGAAACACTCGACTGCCAGTAACCACAAACAAACGAACCCCTCTTTAGTGGCTGAATTGGCTAAGGTGGTGGGTCAGCAACTTTTTTTTTTTGAGCCCCGATCGTTTAAAATTTTTTATCAAAGTCCCGTAGCCTCTATTGGTTTTCCACTCCACTTTTGCTATTTATTTGGATACATACATCTAATATTTATTTCTTTATTCAATATTTACTTAATTACTTACGTTCCAAACTTTATAGAAAACAACTATTAGACAAATTAACTACATATTTGGATACTAAAATATTAAAATTTCTTATAAAATTACCGATCATGACTGATAAAGATTATTTTGATCACACTAAAATATTATTTGGAAGTACTTTATACATTTGCAAGTGTGAAAGAATACAAGATTGGTTTTTAGTGAAGGTGTAGTTTGATTACACGATCTTCTGAAAATTGTCGCAAGATCAATCGGCCGCACCGCGAACGACGGGACTGTTGACTCTCTTAAGGCGTCCCTCTCGTGTTATACTGGCCTGCTGAAGACTGGTAGATCTGGGTTCAAATTCCGGTTGGTTCTACTAAGAGAGATTTTCCCCTAAATGGTTTCCCACCCATCTTCGACACAAATTCGAGTAGGTTACCTCTAAAATAATTCCTTAATCATTCCTACGCCGTTAGAATAATAATCATATATGCGTATAACCTTAACAGGTAATAAGACGCACTTATTAGAGAGAGAAATAATACTCAAACATTCGAAATGTGTCAGTTTGCTAATATCTAGCTAGGTGACCTGGTGGTCTAGGGGTAAGGTGTCAGACTTCTATGCTGGCGGCCGGGGTTCAATCCTCGGTCCCGGCAAAGATTTATCTGATTACCAAACCCTTCCTTCACCTCTGACAAACATCTTGTGAATGTGAGGAATGCCAGGTCTCCACCGTGGTTCGGATTCCACGTTAAACTGTAGGTCCTCCATTTCATCTCTCAATCACCCTACCATTACACATTAGAGTAAGTGCGTATAACCCGAACGGGTAGTAAGACGTGGTGATAATAATAATAATATAATAATAATAATATAATAATATTTAGCTCATCTTTGAGTAACCTTTAAAACCAACATGTGCAGAAACTTGAATCATCTCCACCTGGAGGACCTATCTCCAGTTGTTTGTGCCCGTTAAATGGTAGTTAATAGTTAATGATTGAGTTCTATGCTCTCTGTGTTAGTGCTTTTTTGATCCATCCTCTTTCCAAGTCTCTTTGTGTAATGACGTAATAAAAACCACTGTGTTAAAGGATTGCTTTAAAATTGTTTGGATTCAGAATAAAGGGGGACCAAGCACCGAAACACCGTCCATACACCCAATATCATATCTGAAGGTAGTTGCAGGTTTTATGGAGAAAAGCTTTATCTCCGTTCTCTCTTAGTTGCCAAATCTCCTCATTCTCGATTATTTATGAAGGTGGTGTGCTGGGGTAGATAGAGCTACTGGCAACCTCGACTAGCCAGCGTTGCAAAACCTATCTTATATTTGAGAGGAGATTGACCACACAAAAACGAGTGAATGACAACGCTATTTCTAAATAGTAACAATTCGTTTCGGTGGCTGCATGGTCTAACGCGCTACTCTTTTGTTGGGCTAGACTGCCTAACACGGGGAGATTAGGGCTCTATTCCGATCAGGTGCACTGAGGTTGGTTTTCCCTAAATTGTTTCCCACTATCCTTCCGCGCAAATGTAGATGCGTTTCCTCTCAATTAAAAATCTTCCTAATTTCTTAAAACATTAAGGTATTTAGTGCACATGCATATATAGCCCGAACGGGTAGTAAGACTTGATGCTAAAAATAAAATAAAAAAATAGTTCTCTCAAGAGATTACATCCAATGTAGTTACTGACATGGCGGTTTTTCTCACGCTGATTTCATTATCATTGTACACGATGACAAGGGATATATCGTGACGTGTTACCAGGGTAAGCAAAGTTAGTTTTTATAGCATCTCTCCTTACTACCCGTTCGGTTAATACGCTAATGTACTAATTACGCCAGTGGTTCTAGAGATGAGAAAGGTTTATACACCGAAAATGTATCCGCATTTGCGTAGAAGGAGAGTGGAAAACAATTTAAGAAAAAACCCTCTTAATACACCCTACCTCGATATCTCCGTCATCGCCAGTCTAGTCTACTGCGAGATTAGCGCCTAAGACCATGCGGCCACCCAAGGGGGCCAGTGTAAGTTGAAACTGCACCTAGTATATGTTCTCATCACTGAATATAACACTCATGGGTCAGGTATTAATGTAAATATATTCTTATTTGACATGTCTATGTATGATTGGTCGAATGGGAACCATGTGAGGAAGAACATATGATGGGTTCATTTCCAATAATCTCTGCTTACTCTCTCAACACTCCGTCAAATGCCACTGGCGATTACTATGACATATTATTATACACTTCTTTACGAACAACTAAAATCTTAAGGCCATTGGCTCTGTCGAGTGAAAGTCTAAAACCTATGTTTGTGGGATGGTGGGCTGGAGAGTGAAAGGCGTGCCATGGCTTCCCAACCGACCAAAGTATCCTTTCGCGCCAACAAGAAAAGATTAATCACGGAAAACGTAGATGGTACTAGCTACCGGACAGGTCTTGCGGAAAAATCATACGTTTGGAAATTTCAGTTTTCTCGAGAATGAGTGAAATTTTATAGTAATATTTTCAACATTTCTTCTAAGATAATTTATCAATGTTTATTATGTGTTAAATTTTCTTATTTATGGTTATGCAGCCGGCAGTTTTCTATTGAGAAATGTCAAAATGATTGATATTTGATGACTGTTAAAATTATAGAGGAGGTGTGTATGTAAAAGTATAACTTATTCAACATAATTCTATTCTTAAAGAAACTGTTCCTGAAAAGAAAATTGCAAAACAATGAAAACAACCTTCACTAAGTCCGGCCGGAATTCAAACCCCAATATCCCAGCCGCTAGCAGGCCAGTCTAACACGAGAGTGACGCCTTAGACCAGGGGTCTGCAAACTTTTTGGTCCCCAATAAACTAATCAAAGGTCCCACGATCACTCAAGGTTTCCCCGATATATATATATAATCGTTACGTCTTAGGTTGATTTTAAGGATAAACATATCTCAAATTATTATACCCTCACCTTTATAAAATAGCTAAAAGTAATTTTTTTAAATGTTCATTTTAAGAAATAAATTATGAGTAAACTTGCTTTTGTTTAGAGGATAGGGTAAAACAATAAAATAAGAACCATTAAATAAAGCTATATAACATACTGTATCGGTATCAAGCTTGAATAAAATTAATTAAATTGTTTCTGATCAATTCTTGTAAAATATAGGCAGACAAACTTTACATAGACCTAAATGGGGACATGAGGAATTTTAAACGCCTATTTTTAGGGTTTAGGGGTGTATATAACGTAAATGTTTACTAACCTCAATGTCAACCGGCCTCTGGTAGCTGACTTAGAGGCCCTTTGTTCAATTCTCAGTTGATACTAGCCCCCCCCCTCCCCCCACTCAAAACGAAACAATTCCCATGGTCACCAGGGTTTGATTAATTAGGCTTAATTTAGTTTAAGATCTTCATTGGTTTTACCTCGTCATATTCACTATCACCATCCTATCACCTCATCGGATATTGAAAGAGCCTTCACGGAAAAAGATGTACGATTAGTACATTCGGGCGTCTCCTGGGAAATGGTACATTAGTACATTAGCAAAACTGAACTACATATTTCTGTATCTTAGGCATTACATTATTATTACTATTAATAATAATAATAGTAATGCTAATAATAAGATTATCAATAATAATATTATTATTATCATCTAAACGTATAAAAAGTCACTATTATAATACGTTATATTAATGTGAAATAGGAAAAAAATGTCTCCACAGTAATTCAAAGTATGAGAACCACGGTTATAGATTTGTGTTCGACCCCCTGACCACTTAGTCACGTAGACTAGCATTACTACAAATAATGTTTCGTCATACCCAGTGGCGGCTCGTGTATAGGCACTGCGGAACCCTAGCACCCCCTATATCCACTTGATATTATCAATAACATTTAATATAATGAGTAATTTTTTTTTCTTTAATTCTTTATTTATTTTTGTAGTACAATATATATTCCTTAAGCTTAATCCTCGGTCCCGGCAAAGATTGATCTGATTACCAAACCCTTCCTTCACCTCTGACAAGACATCTTGTTAATGTGGGGAATGCAGGCCTCCACCGTGGTTCGGATTCCACGTTAAACTGTAGGTCCTCCATTTCATCTCAGAATCACCCTACCATTACACATTAGCGTAAGTGCGTATAGCCGAATGGGTAGTAAGACGCGGTGCTAATAATAATAATAACTTAAGCTTAATGTCAGTACTTCAGTAGCCATCCTTCAGTTTATGAAAAATATACAAAAATCTTTCATCGTTTGTATGGAACTGTGCGCTTCACAGTGCCAGTGACGTGGTGTTTGACTGTTGTGCGCATGCGCACATCGGATAGGGGTGGGGAGGAAGGCGGACTGCCAGGTAGAGAGAGCACTGTTGCTCTCGCAGTGCTGGCTTTGGCGTGATGGTGGAAGGAAGCTTTTTTTTACTCAGCGTGTGTTGTGCTTAAAACCATGTACCATATCTTGAGTGTGATAAAGTGTAGAAGAGTGTAGAATTAGATTATTATTCTGCTTCTAGATATTCTATTTGATTCATTTTTTTTTTTCGTTTCTTTTATTTAACAGAAAGACTAAATGCGCTCGCAGTACTTTCAATGAAGAAAAATTTCCTCAATTGTCATTCAGAGATCAAGGAGAAAATTATTGAACTTTTTGCGCAAATTAAAACAAGAAGAATGTATTTCATTTTAAATGAATAGATCAAGCTTGAACTGTAACAATTTAAGTTAAAGTAAGTAAAAAAGTTTGTTTTTTTGTTAAGATTTTATCAAGTTCCTGAATAAATTTTCTTTTTATACATGTTTTTTTCCTGTTACACAAATTTAAAACAAAGTCTAACAATTTTCTGGAGCAGCAGCCCCCACTAGTTTTAGCTACGAGCCGCCACTGGTCATGCCTCAAAGGGCTGATGTAAAGTTGGCTGTTTGTGTTACCTTATCCCTTGAGAATCCTCATGGAAAGGTTGTGTTGCCTTTTGACTCATTTACTTTGGCCATACGATCCTTCTTTCTCTCTTACTATCTCTCTTTATCTCTCTCTATCTCTCTTTCTCTCCCACTTTCTTTACACAGCCTCGGAGCATGTTATACATAGTTAACGAGATAACTTACAAATACACTTTCTGGTCAACAAACCATAACGAGATATTTGTCCAAATGTATGTCCCCTCAGGTAATAGAAAGCTAAAGGAAATATTTGGTTTTAATTTGTGGTTTTAATGTTCACACTTTAATAAGTGAATACCCGCTTCAGTTACCGTTGGTCTAAAGCACTACTATCGCAGTAGACAAGACTACAGATGACGAGGAAATTGAGGTTCGAATATCGGTTGGGTCTCCTGAGGTAGTTTATTCCAAAATAGTTTTCTACTCTACCTCCACGAAAATATGGGTACACTTCCTCTAAATATATATTTCCTAATCTCTAAAACCATTAGCTTAGTTAGTATTTATTAATAGTCCTTACCCTCTTCCGCTGACGAGTTTACACACTCACTATTCTACTTGCGTCTTGAAAAAATTGACTTGCTTTTTTCAAAATTACCTTTTGTTTGTTTCCTATTCTAGATAAACATTTGCTCCCAAACACATTTTTAATCTACATCGTGGCAGGAAGAACCCTAAAGGCCCTTTTCACGACCAAGTCAAATGGTTTAAGTCCTTTAGCTGTATATAATTTATAAAAAAAAACTACTTCAAGATAAAAGTAATAACTTTGTGACACTAAAATACTATTTTTAGAACCATTTTAATGTCTATGTGTTTTGTTTCAACGCTATATCTTTAAGATTCGCTAAATATAATACTTAGCACATTGTCTTACTAGTCGTTCTGGTTATATGCTTAAGTACTAATTACACTAATGGGTTAGAAATTCGTAAATATAAAGAAAGTGAACCCAAATTTGCGTGGAGGTATAGTGGAAAAACCATATAGGATAACTTTTAGTTACACGTGTTAACAACGGGGATAAACTCTCAACCCCAATATGAAGACCTGAGGATGGCGTAGTTATTATTATTATTATTATGTTATTATTATTATTATTATTATCATCATCATCATCACTATTAGCACCACGTCTTAATAACCGGTCGGGTTGTACACACTTACGCTAATATGTAATGGTAGGGTGATTGTGAGATGAAATGGAGGACCTACAGTTTAACGTGGAATCCGAACCCCTGTGTAGGCCTGGCATTCCCCACATTCACAAGTTGTGATTAATACACGTCTTGTCAGAGGTGAAGGAAGGGTTTGGCAATCAGATAAATCTGTGCCAGGACCGAGGATTGAACCCCGGACGATGCCGTAATTCGCCGAAACATGTCGTCACCCAGCTGTAACAAATTTTATAAGGATTGGAATCGAAACATCAGATAAGGAAAGTCACTTTAATTCTATCTTTTCAATGAACATTTTTCAAATTAACATTTTTCTTTTATTACACTTCTTTTATAGCAACAAATTATTTAGATACAAACATCATATATGTATTCAACATAATCTATTAAGAATAATCTGGATGACACATCTCTTATCACAACACTTCTTTAATTAATCCTTTCGATTGTTAACACAAGCATTTTAAACCATTTTACTCAGATAAGTTTTTATATTAATATTAATAACTTGTTATTATAATTTTGTGGATCTATGTTACTAGCTATAATTTAATTTTAATATGTTTCACGTTTATTTATATTATAGGCAATTTTTGAATGTGGAAGTTTCACAAATTAAGTATCTAGTCAATTAGTTAACTTTCTTTTCTATTAATCACCTTTTTACTAATTGTATTGTAATGGTGTAAAGATCTTTTTAAACTTTTTCTTAGTCTGTTATTGGTATAATTGATAATTCAAGTGATAGGTTATTGTTGTTGACTTTTAGTCATGGTATTAACAACTCCAATATAATCATTTGACAATTTTACTTTTATATGTTTTCAGTTAATTATTTACTATATTCTCTTACTGCTTAGTAGTATCTTGCACAAATCTACAGTTTAGCCTATTTATGAATTCAATATTGTGCCCTTTAAAAATCTCTGAGGTGATTTTTAGGAATGTGATTATATATGAAATTGATTTAATTTATTGATTTAACTATTTCTCTTTGAACAAATTAATTTCTTGTTATATTCATAATGTATATTGTTTAATTGACTAAAGAAATGTACCAGTCAATTAATTTCTGTCCTACCAAAGTACGTTCATTACAATATTAATTTCATTTAGGATTAAGCACCCCAGTTCACCCGAGCAAGATTCTAAATTCCCTCCATCTTCCCTTCCTAGGCAGTCAAGCTACACGAAACTAGCGCTATAGCTAACTACGCCACCGAGGCGGGTCTCGCTGAATAAAATGTAAGTTTATTAATATTGTAAATCCTATCGTTACCTTTCTTGATGTTACAGTTATGCAAAATCCTAAATGATTTCCCAATATTTCTCTGAATTCTAACTTAAAATGATATTTATTAATCACTGTGAAAAAAATTGATAATAACTGTCATATTATTACTTTTCAAATTAATTAACAATTACATTTTTTTACCACTGTTAGCCCAAAAAGATTTGTCTGAAAATAATTACAGCATTTAAATATTGATTTCTATATTACTCGTTTTTATCGTTTTGATTTGTGAAATAAATTAATTTTGATCGTTATTATATGAAATATTTCATTTTAACCTGTATAATCGCATTTGACACATACAATAACAAAAATTAATGTAGTCTTGTAAATATTATATTAAATTAAATTAAAACAAATGGGTTTGAGAATAAAGGAGAATTTTTTTTACTCTCTATCCAGTAATTTAATTTTTTTCTCTCTTTCATATTGTGGCTATAAAGGTATAGAGGCTACTTTATTAAAAAATGCTAATGATTTATTAATTAAAATAAATTTTACTTGTCAAAAATTATTATTTGATATGCATTCCACAACATATATTAATATAATATCTAATAAAATATTCATTTAAAAATATATGTATTTGTTTTGGTATTTTGCGAATAAGTATAAATGATAAGCATATATTTAATAATCTTAAGCATGGACACTTTTAAAAGCAAGCCTTCGATTTTTAATAGTTCAAATATTCGGCTTACATTCAACTTATGTCACATTAGAGCATCTATTTTACAAATGTACTTTTATTTTTATATGTAATATTTTTTCCGTGTGAATACATTTAAGAAAGGAAAAACTGAATACCAATTATTAGATAATTTTAACACAAAACTATTAAGTTGTTGAATATACACAAAGCTATTAATAGGTCCATTTGGTCAATAATAATCTACTAAATGTTTTGTTATGGATCGCAAAACATTTTATAGTTGTTTAATCAAAATATCATAAAATAATAAAGGAAGTTTTAAACATTAACTTGAGAAATATTGTAAATCTGGACAAAATTTAGTGACTGACACCTTATATATTTCATGTAGTCCTACATCATACACCGTATTTAAAAATATTATGTTCAATGTTTCATGTCACTTTTATGAAGTCTTTCAAATTATGCAGTCATTACCATTTGTATATACCTTTAATCCCCACCACAAATCAACCTTATGTCTAGTCTTAATTAGAGCAATAAGACGTAAAAGTATGAGAAGGAAATAAATATCATTCCATCATTATACGACCTTTTTGATAATCATTTTAATTTTGCAATAAAAATAATAATTGACAAAACATATCATTTAACATTTTATAAAACCTTTGTTATAATTGTTATTTTTACTAAAACTAAAAAATGATTTTCTAATTTTTTTCATCTATATGCTATAAGTTACGACCTCACTAAAATTATATTCTGAAATTAAAAACGGGGTAGGAGAGGCTATCTACTGAGCTAAAATTAAAACTAAATTCAAATGCTAGTTCTGAGTTTATTGTATAGATGTCAGCTTATATATGGAAGTATTGAACCTCTCCATATTGGGAGTATTTTCAATTCAAGTTTTCAACGGAATAAAATCCCTTCATTACTTAGATGGCTACTTGATTCGCCTTATACAGCCTGTTCGTTAGTTTATCAGCTTCTTGGATATTTATACTTGTAAATTAAAAGGAAAGATTATCTAATAAAATAAAATTAACTCACATGGGTAGAAACATTTTAAGTTTTATTCAGAAAGTTTTTTATTTTTCTATGTTTGTATTGAAGTAGTAAATGAGATTAAAATTTTAATTTATTCCATCATTTCCTTTTCTTTATCTTTGTTATTTTCTTTATTTACATTAAACCTTCTTCTATTTTTATCATTTGTTTTTATTAACTTTTTATATTACTTGGTATTTTATTTTTCGTTTATAAATACTACTTTATTACTTATTTTTCTAAAATGTTAGTTGAACTGGCTTAACATTTAATTAACCCTAATAAATAACCAAACTTCAATACTTAACTAAATAAAAACTTAGGACAAAATTGATTTATTAATTCTATATCATTAAGCCTTTAGCAGCTTATATATGAAAAAAATTGGTCCAGTTCAATGCACACGTGGACTCATTTGATTAAAATTTAAATCTTTGATAGAAAAAAACAACAGAATAATGCGGATTATTTCAATCAGTACTATATAAATTAAAGTAATTGGTATGCTCAACACAAGACATTTAGTACAAGATTACAAAATAAATATGTATCGATTAGTAGGTTTATATATAATCTTTATTAAATTACTGCCCTGTAATGTAGAGCCCACATTTTATTTTAGTATTCTCTTATATAAATATGGCTACAGAAATAAGATCCTCAACTAAGTTCTCTGTTAAAAATAGATCACATGCGGAACACTTTAACAGCTCCCAAATATAAGAAAATAACTGAAGTAATTCTTCTAAAAAAATATTTTAATATGTGGTGAATCAAATATCACCTAGCTTAATCTATACTTCGTAGTGTTAGATCATACTTATTGTATACTATAACAATTTAAATTCAATTTAATTGATTTAAATTAGAATCCTTCATTTTGGTTTTAGACTTAATGTAGGATTTCTTCCCTCTTAATAAAGTATAAATAGTACAATTGTATTAAACTATATATGTTTTGACCTTAAGTATTTTATAAAAATAAAATTATATAGATATAGTTTCTGCATGAATTTATTTAAAAGTATTTTTACATTAATAGATACGTGATAATGAATACTAAACACAACCATGGAACAGAATTCAAATTTAAAATAATTATTTTAATCGGCTCTATTAAATAAAATAATAGTTGTTATTATATAATATTATTGTAATTATTAAATTTAATAAATAATTGTGTATTTATAGTTCAAATGATTTCATTTAATAGATAATAGCTTGTAAAAACATATGCGCTGAGAGAAAAAAATTGATATTTAAAAGGTCGTAAGAAAATATTTATCTAGACCAAAGATGGCGCTTATCTGCCAGACCCTCTCTTTATAGTCTCCCTCAATGTATTTCACCTGTTGGAGATCAATACAACGTCAGCCCAAGAGCTTGTGCGTCGTATTCTATCATCTGTTTCTTTTTGGTGGGAGTGTGACTATAGGTAAGTCGCTAAATATTTCACTTTCAATATCATATTGTCATTATTTAATGTAATGTCAGGTTGTGATATTTAGTTATAGAGTCACAACTGACCAAACATTTTGCAAGCGTTCGATTTTAACAGTTTTATTTGTTTAAATTGGTGTATTTTGATATACTTAACTAATAAAAACTTGTTGGCATGTTTGACATTTTGGCGCCTTTCAATTAGAGTATTCTTATTATTATAATAATTAACTTTAATTATTTATTAAAATCTACATCTTCATACGTTAGGAATTCATATTCATTTATGTCAATAAGTAATACTAAGGATTTATTTTTAAATACTGTTCCATATGGTACGTATGTAGAGTGATCAGCTGTTATCACGAATATTAAATAATAACAAATAAATTAGAATAACTAAATAGGTTTTCATATTTTAAATTCTATTTCGTATTATTTAATAGTAAAAAGTAATTTTAAAATATTATAAAATTGTTTTATACTTGACAGTATATTGAGGAAAGTCTATAGGTTAGTTGCAATTGATATTGTTTCTAATATATAAATACTTGTGATAAATTAATTATTTGTTTATTATTATTATTATTATTATTATTATTATTGCACCGCGTCTTACTACCCATTCGGGTTATACGTACTTACGCTAATGTGTAATGGTAGGGTGATTGTGAGATGAAATGAAGGACCTACAGTTTAACGTGGAATCCGAACCACGGTGGTGGCCTGGTATTCCCCACATTCAATTATTTGTTCTTTAAATATTCAGCTTGTAGAGTGTTTTTGGTATGCATAAATAGAAAAAGAATATTGTCATTTATATCTGCCGAAAAACAAATTTTTCATGATGCGGACATCTTTTGAGTCACGTGCATATTTTCGTATTTGTTAGTAAAGCTACATAATCTATAGTAATAAGAATAGTAGTACGAAATCTAAGGCTAATTGTTAAGTTTATAAAAGGTTAGAGATTGAACATTAAGATCTATTATTTAAAACAAATTAGCATGCAATTAATACAGGTCAAACCATTTTAGATTTAGGTTAGAACCCCATCATTTTTAATTAAATGAGCAATTGATTTTGATTGGCCAATATCTTTTGGATGAACAAATTTACTATAGACTTTAATTATTGTTTCTTAACTTAATTTTAAAAATTAAAATTATTATAAAATATAATATATACTTTACTCTATTTAATGTATTTTATAACAGTAATGACGCTTTTCAACTTTAAATACTTGAAAGTTTATATACATCACGCAATATTCTTTAAGGATACTTATTAAAATTTAACAAAGACTTGAGACATCTTGTGAATGTGGGGAATGCCAGGCCTCCACCGTGGTTCGGATTCCACGTTAAACTGTAGGTCCTCCATTTCATCTCACAATCACCCTACCATTACACATTAGCGTAAGTGCGTATAACCCGTATGGGTAGTAAGACGCGGTGCTAATAATAATAATAATAATAACAACAACAAAGTCTTCAGATATAAATTTCTTCAAGTCATGCACTCACTATCTTTACTTACAAATAAATACACATTAAAAGTGTATCTGTAAATTTAAATATATATTTTAAACATACTATTTATTAACTTAATTAAATATATTTATATTACCAGTTGGGTTTTGATTAATGTTTGGTAGTTGTAATCATCCTTTGAAGATCTGTGTAAAATCTTGAAAAATAGTTAATTTCTCTAAAACAAACTATGTCGGTGCTTTTTCATAAAATGTTCATTACTACACAAATGACTTTGAAATGTGTTATAAAATTGCATATTTAAATCTTTAAGAATTCAATTAATCATCTAAGAATATAATTTATATTAAAATAAAATCATAGTGTATTATTTACAATAATATTTATTTTAAAACTATAATGTATCGTTTTAAAGAGAATAATAGTTTTGCAAAATTATTTTTAAATATAATCAAAGTTTTAAAAGCTAGTCTTGAATTATTTTTTAACGTGTTAATATTTCGTTGGAGAACTAAATTGTTTCTTTATTAACAAAATTTTGTTTTAAAATAAATATTTATGGTACCGTAATTAATATTTTAATCGCTTGATAGATTTAACTTCATTACTTGCTAAGGGTAAAACGCTGATACTAAATTGGATTACAATCTTTTATTTATTTTGATATAGTTTTATGTTTTGTTTGTTTCTTACTACACGCCTAGTGGCCGAAAGGTCTAAAGTGTCACTTTCGTGTTAGAATGGCCTCCTAATGATGAGGATATCGGGTTTCGTATCCCTGTCTGGTCTACTGAGGTTGGATTTTTACAAATAGATTCCCACTTCCTTTCCACTAAAATGCGGGTATATTACCTCTAACATACGGCCTTCCTCATCCCTACCATATCAAAGTAATTTATCACATATGCATATAACCTGAATAGGTAGTAAGACACGATAATTAAAATATACATATATGCCTTATTTGTATTTATAATACATACTTATTAATAAAAACATGCTCTACATATTTTATATAATGTTCTATACATCTGCGTTCGTATTGTATTCATACGCTTAGACAAGTAAACACCGTCTTACCTTGATGGACACTACTATGGCCCTATCTAATAAGCTATCCCATAGTGGAACCCCTCAAGGTAAGCTGGCCACCTTTCAGGGTAAATGAAAGATACTTTTAAGATGTAATTTTAAACATCATTTTGGATAATATGAAATTAAGTGACGATAGTTTCCCTTCTTGAAATCTTACCACTAAGAAAATATCTTTATTATTAGGAATTAGGCCTGTCACCGTCAAACGCCATTTAGGATATCGCGTGAGGATTATTTATTCCTGGTTTCCTTGTTTTTAGCTACATTTAGAATTTTCATTACAAGAGTTTACACAATTTGTGTTCATGGCTTTAAAATTTACAGGGATATATAAAAAAGAAACACGCAATATGTAACTTGAAGCCACCATCTTGGATTCACCATCTCTTATTCTTAAGTTTTGAGTTGGTATTTATAATTATGGCATGTTTTATATCATCATCATCATCATCATCAACATTGTTTCCAGTCTGTGACTGATGCACTTGAGTAAAATACCTCCATCTTTCTCTATTCTTCCACCATTCTTCCTCCTCTAATTGTATCCATTCTTCCTCCTCTCCCCTTACACCACTCAATTTTTTCTTGTGGGATCACCTCAAATTCTGATGTACCCACCTCATGAGGACATTGTGTCATGAATCCAGCTTGGAGCAGTTTGGAGCGATGCATATCCGTGCGAGGGTCAACCTTTAAGTTTCACGTACAGATTTGGCGTAACACCCCTCTATAACTTTGTCATTTATCTCAAATGGTATGGGAAGAACAGATTTTTAGCAAAGAGTATTTTTTTTTACTTATATTAGTCCGGGGTTCAATCCTCGGTCCCGGCACAGATATATCTGATTACCAAACCCTTCCTTCACCTCTGACAAGACGTGTATTAATCACAACTTGTGAATGTGGGGAATGCCAGTCCTCCACCGTGGTTCGGATTCCACGTTAAACTGTAGGTCCTTCATTTCATTTCACAATCACCCTACCATTACACATTCGCGTAAGTGCGTATAACCCGAACTGGTAGTAAGACGCGGTGCTAATAATAATAATAACTTATATTCACCCACCTAATCATGTTGTAGTGTCCATATCCACGAATTAGGGCCTGCTACTAACCCTGTATGGATAGTTACCTATTTATAATTATGTGATCCATATATAAAACCCATTTCAATTAAAGACGCTACCCGTATTGGTTTCTACATGGTCTTAACTTGTCACTCTTGTAATAGACTGAACTGCCGATTACAGTGGAATTGAGATTCGAATCCCGATCGGTTGTACTGAGGGTGTTTTTATTTTTTACTAAATGTTTACCAATCTCATTCCGTTCAAACACAGCTACATTAACTTTAAATTTATTTTTAATCCTTATAATATTAGTGTAATTATGCAGATCTCTCGAAGATGCGATGAACAAAAAAAAAAAAAGATTCTTCACTAAATTAATTACGCGTTTAAAACTTATCATTAACTATTAATAATTAAAAGTAGAAATTAGATTGTCTATTTTGCCACTTTAAAACGTTTAGCCTTGTATATCACTGTATTACCTACTAAGATAAGTCTTTATTAAGACAAATTCAATTATTATTTAAGATGATAACTCTATGATCATTAGATAATACAATTACAATGAGTCATATTTCAACCATATTAACCATATTAACCATATTAACCATATTGTGTAATAGACAAAATGATGTATCCCAAAATATTTTTGTAGAGTCAATGTTTTATAGTTTATAAACAATATTGTTATTTAAATTTAGGTAAAGTTATCCAAATTCTAGGATGAATTATTCAAGCCATTCAAAAATATAGAGTTAAAATAATAAAACATATTAATGTTGTTTAATTAGTGAAACACATTTTAACACCACGTCTTACTATCCATTAGGACTATACGCTTAGGGTCTATGTACTAATTATTCTAACGGCTTTGGTATGAAGATGTTTAAATTTAGAGCAAGTGTATCCACATTTGCGCGGAAGGCGAGTGGAAAACAGTTTTGGTAAAACCACCCTCAGTACACCCAACTGTTATTTGAACCACAATCCCCTTGTCATCGGCAGTCTAGTAAGCTATAACACGTGAGTAATGCCTTAGTCCATGCGGTCACCGGAGAAGGTTATACAAATATTAAATTTATTGAATGTATACTGCAGCATTTCTTCGTATTTAGTTCATTATTGAGAGCTAGAAACGTCTTAATATACTTTAAAATACGTCAACCAGTATGTTAAAGACTCTTCCTCAAGGACACAATGTCATGTCAAATATTTTTTCGCTTAATATTTTTTTAGTGCTGCGTCTTACTGACCGTTTGGGGCATACGCGTTTTTTTTGTTTAATAAAAGAACCTTTCTATGTAAATTTGACTGCTATAAAAGTGCGCTAAGTATACAAATTATTTTTTAAGGTAAACCTTGATTTATTGAATCATTATATTCTATATAACTTCTCTTTTTTTTCTGTGTGGAAATATAGCTTATAAAAATAATAAATAATGAATAGTCACGGAATATAGTTTTTTATTTTTTTATTTACTCAACAGTTCACACGAAACGTCAACCAACATGGGTCACCTGAATATCCTCACGATGGCGGCGGTGGTGATTGGCGCATGCGCATACATCCCTCATGAGAAGGTAAGAGAGAGAAAGAGAGTCTACTGCTAGCGGTATTATTATTATTATTAGCACCGCGTCTTACTACCCGTTCGGGTTATAGGCACTTACGCTTATGTGTAATGGTAGGGTGATTGTGAGATGAAATGAAGGACCTACAGTTTAACGTGGAATCCGAACCACGGTGGCGGCCTGGCATTCCCCACATTCACAAGAAGTCTTGTCAGAGGTGAAGGAAGGGTTTGGTAATCAGATAAATCGAGCGGTATTAATAATGATGACAGATTATTATTACGTCACTCGTTAGTACTTATTAAAATTCAAATTTATCACCGTCTTTTTAAGGTTGTACATATAGGTTGAATCCAATAATCTTTTTTAATCCGAATCTTAAATTTTCTTTTTAATCTCGAATCCAATTCAAATATTTAAAAATGTACAATTTTATTTAAAGTGAAAATATTTAAAATTCAACTAAAAAAAATTCGTTAAAGGCTTTGTGTCACTGACAAATGATATTTTGTTTTTTATGTATATTAGGTAATAAACAACAGAAATAATTTTTTTTGTATAAATTAGTTATATTAATACAATTTTGGCAATTTATGGGCATATGTAATTCTTCCACATGGTCAACCATCTATATAAATATTTTACCAATTGATTAAATTGTTATTCAAAGTAAAGGTCTTCATAATTGTATTTGAGATACTTTTTTGAGATTTTAACGCATAGGATCGGAGGGATTCGAGAATTCGAAGACTTGGTCATTCCATATATAGATTTTTAACAACATTTGCTGCAATTTTTACTAACAATTTATAGAAAAATAAGATGTTTTTAATGAACCTTGTACGTAGTAATGTCTTTTTTTGTAATGTCAATAAACTGCTTGCCGGGTATTTAGTAAAACGAGCCTAAAGGCTGGGACATACATAGCGCTAAGCTAAGATTTGTTTTGCTAATTTATACAAAAGCTAAGCTAAGCTAAGCTAAGCCATGCTTTGCTTTGCCTTGCTATTTCTTTCCTAATTGCTGGCCGGGAAATTTGTCCATATTCATCATGAGCCATCTTACGTTGCTCATAACGCAGCTTGGGCTCCATGTTGAACAGACGCAGGGCTGGTTTGGTGAAAATAACTAAAGAAGCGTTGAAGTTTGATTTTTAGTTGTTTTTTTTTTCACGTGTATTTAAGTAATATTATTATTTAGGTTTTTATTTAATAAATGTTTTTATATTAAAATGGAAGCGTTAATTGAACAAGTCAAGCACCACCTCCTAAAATTTCTTCTCTTACAATACAGCTGCTAAAGGCACCATCTTCTCATCCTCAGTACTATCACCTGAACTCAAACAAGACGTTTTGGAGACGCCACCATAACTAAACTTTACTGGAGTAGATCGGAAAGAAACCACATTGAATTCGGGAGGGAAAAGAGGAATCATTGCTTATAGTGTGATTTTTGAATGAATAACAGAAGATAGTTACTAAAGTTACTAAAACAATTTAATTATATCCATACATCAAGTCTCGTTATCTGCATCTGTCACTTTTAATATATAAAATCAATACTTATAAAATAACACAAATAATATGGTAAAATGCTATCACTGTTTGCCGCAAATAAATGTGTTTGAATCTCCTTCATAGGCCTTCCAACCAAATCAGGGTAGAGCTTAGCTTAGCTTTTCTGTGTGTACCGGCCTTTAAGGACTACTCACACAGAATATTAAGCTAATCTACGCTATGCTATGCTGTGCTAAGGTTTTCTCAGTTTGGTTTTACGCTCATTACTATGCTAAGCTAAGCTAAGCTAAGGTTCCTCTTTTCCCTCCTGAATTCACTATGATTTCTTTCTGATCTGTTCCAATGAAGAAGTTAAGTTATTTCCATCTCTAAAATGTCTTGTTTGAGCTCAGATGATGGTATTGAGGAGAAGGAGCTGTGCTATTATCAAATGTTTTGGAAGAGGAAGAAAATTTAGGAGTGGAGGTATAAATTGTTCAATTAACAGTTCCATTTTAATATAAAAACCTTTATTAAATCTAAAATCTAAATCAAATATTACTTTTATACAAGTGAAACAAACTGAAAACAAAATATCAACATTTATTTGGTTATTTTCAATAACCCTGCACTGCGCCTGATCAACACGCAGCCCAAGATGCGTTATGCGCATGCGCAACGTAAGATGGATCAAGATGGGAGTTGGAAAAATTGCCCGGCCAGCAATTGGAAAAATCATAGCGTGGCCTATCAAGGCATCTGTACAGAGAGATAAAGTGATTAAATGCCAAATTATCAAGTTAATACAAAATCTTGTTACACTCTGTTTATATTGTAGCCTATACTTAAATATAGTACTAAATTGTTTTCTGTATAATTTGATCAACAATGAAATGTTATATCAACTTAAAATCTAAGGAACATATAGGAGATATTTTAAGTTGAAATTCAAAGAGAACTTAAGTGTAATGACGATAATAACATGACATAATTCTTAACATGATGTACTTAGCAATTTTTGAATAGGGAGAGCAAGGTTTACTGTTCACATAGTTACAAGTATCACTATACTATAAAGCCACATGGCTGACTCACTCACTCATACACTTACATTAATGTTTACCCATTTACAGATGAGCTAGAAACTTGAAATTTGGCAAAATTATAGCTTCTATCCTGTAATCAACCTGAAAATTCAAAAAACGTTATAAAAATTAATCTTTAATCCCCGAAAAAAAAATTCAAAATGTCGGAGCCCTTTAAAGTCGGTGCGGACCTTTCTTTAGAGTTCTCTTGTAGCTAAACGGTAAGACCTATCAAAAAACTGATTGCACCAGAGCTAGATTTTTGATTGTAGGTAAATTTTGCACTTTTTTACATACATTTTTTAATTTTCCGACACACTTATGGGGCAGCTATAATCATAAAATTGTAAAAATATATCAACATTCTAAACAACGCTGAAATTACATTAGTTTACACTCACTGGGAGCTTGGGGTGGAGCCCAGAGCGAGCAAAGCTAGTTTTATATATAATTTGTTAAGCCCGTTTCCGGTAATAGAAGTTTGAGGAAATGAAAGAACATATTTTGACAAAAAACACTAATTTTAATGGTTAGGAGTCTAGGATATCGGTAAAAATAGTAGTTTTCCACGAAAACCTATTTTCACAGAGCATTTTCAGTTTTTAATTCTTTGTTTAGTCAGCATGGAGACAGTTATTTGCTGCATGGCTGTAAATCTCTAAATTAAAAAAAAACTCTTTAGCTAAAGAATAATAAATCAATCTTTATTAATTTGTGACCCAAACCCATCACAATTTTCTCTTTAAATTATTTGTTTTTCTCTTTGGATGCTGGTTTTATTAGATTTAACTTGTCCACTATCGTTTGTGATTTTATTATTTATAGATCATCAGGCTATAAATAATTATAAATTTTTCTGAAAAAGTTTTTATTTCAATCTTTTGTAATATAAAATATATTTCAATCGATATAAAATAATTAATTATAGCGTTCTTTCCTTTTTCCCATATGGGTTTGAACGAATGACGTAGAGAATGTAAGCCCAAGCTCACCATAGTAACGTTCTTGTCCTCGATAAAACCAGACATTGTGCAAATAATTGCTTGGTGGATCGATGAGTTTGGAAACATAGAGTTTTAAAGTGGTGGTTTAATGATAATAAAAGAAAAACTCTATGGCGTCAGCCCGCAATCAAGCTATACCAACAGAGCAGCCACTGTCAACTGGCGAAGATACTGCCAGATTCTGCAGATAGAGGATGTCATTTAATCACCACAAGCTCTCCGGTTGTTGATCTAAGTTTTCTAGACAGGAGCTGCTACTTTTTTTTATTCAAGTAGCTCTTCATATTTACTCACGAAGATAAGTCTAAACCCATTTCATAGAAAAAAGTCTAAGAGGCACTGGGGATCGAACCCCGGACATCTGGATTCGTATAGTTGTTTAGTATTAGAAGAAATAAAGCGTATAAATCTTGACTCTTCTTTTCTTCCGACAATGACTACTCAACATGATCTGCAGTGTTAGTCCAACTAGTAGTTTTGTAACATTAGACCGTGCTCATCCATTCAACAAATTTTAAGTTTATCATGTTAAGAACTATGTCATGATCTTATCGTTACTACAGTATTTCACGTTTAAATACCTACTATTATCTTTACTTAGCTTTAAAGTTGATATTTGACCTTGATAATCAATATAGACACAAAACAAATGACGAAGATATTCTATAGGACAGTGTATTCTTAGAGAATAGTCTTTTTACGTTTTGGACGTCACTCTTGCATTATATGTCAATTTAAAAAATGCGTCCTAGGTACTCGTTTGAATGCTTAGAATTTTAAATTCAAATCAATTGAGATGAGCTTAAACAACCAAATCTTTCGAGCAGCCTAATACTTAACTCGTATAACCAGATTAAATAACCATTTGTATATGTTGTTTAGTCGAAGTTCAAATAATATCCCGGCCAAAATTCCTTAAAATTTGTCCAAGTATTTGACTGCTATCGTGGGACAAACATGCGGACAGATAGATGCTTTAACTCGCCCATTTGGCATTTCAACAAAGGCCTCACTTCACTCAGTAATTCTATATTTTATGGCTAGTTCAATTTTAGAAACTTGATCTTGGTGGTTCTTAACTACAGAGCCCAACTTATTTTAAGGATATTCCTTAACTTAATATATGTAGTTAAAGCAGCTGGAACCATAAGTCCCATCGTTGTGTGGTTTTATCCATTTAAGAAAACAGTGGAATTGAGATCAGTAAAAATTTGTATTACATTAAAAATTATTGAAACATTAAAAAATACTTATTTATTGTATAACTCTTACAGGCACATACTTTATTTAGTTTTAAAGTAGTTTATAGGAACAATTAGTTAAAGCACGATTCTAATTGTTCGGGCCTTTTAGAAAATACATTTACACGTACAGACATATTTAGTTCTAAAGTAGGTGATAGTTACCAGGAACAAATAGTTAAAACGTGATTCTGGTTGCACGGGCCAGAATAAAATACATTTTACTAAGGTCAACGTTGATATAGTTTATTATTTTCTTAGTGTTATTTATTTTATAGTTATAATATCTACCAAAAGTAACTTGATATGACCACATTAAAACAAGTTTTGTAACTTTTGTAAGTACCAGATAAAGGTTCTTATCAAAATCTTATTATTGTTAATTAGTGATGTTCGTTTTATATTTTTGGGAAGACATAGTTAAGATTATTCTGTGTTGGATATTACGTTAAAGGAACATAAGACCAGAACAAGAACTAAAGTAACGTGTAAAGTATAAAAAAATAATACCTTTTAAAATGTTGCAACTGATTTAATATATATTTATATAATGCACGTTGTACATCACCAAACAAGCGAAAACTATTTTGTGATAGCATATGATTTAATGTTGAACTTTCATCCAAGTTTGTGGCCACATAGTTTAAGACGTCGCTCTCACAATGGACTATACTGCAGATGATGGGGAGATCGGATTTCAAATCCCGATCAGATCTACTGAGTGATTTTTACTAAATTGTTTACCACTATCCTTCCACGAAAATGTTGGTATATTACCTTTTAATGTTATACCATCCTCATACCTGCCCCATTAGATTAATTATCAAATATTCATATAACATGAACGGGTAGTAAGGCATAGTAAGATATATAGGGTGTTCCAGGGTTAAACAGCCACCCTTTTTAAAGTGGTAGGGGGTAAAAAACTAATTCAAAATGTCCTTTGGAGATCTGATCTCTTTAGCTTCCTTTTCTAGATAACAAGAAAAAATAAAATAATAAATTTATTATGCAATTTATTTATTTTGTTAAAAATAGTGGTCTCTAGTGCAGAGACAAGCATTGCACCCATCATTAAGAGTACGAGTGATTGATTGACGTTGCACGTATGTTGTTTCTTCACACGATGGCGCTGTTCTTTGTTTTAATGATTCAAGATCCTTAAAAAATACTTCATACACTTTTTGCATCCAACACACACACAAAAAAAAATCTAATGGCGTTAAATCAGGTTAACATTAAAATCAAGTCACAGGTTCAGCAGGAAAATGGGTACCAAGCCATTGCCATTGCCAAGGGCTTCTAACGTTGTGAGCTGGACAGCCATCCAGTTGAGACGTTGTGAAAATAGTTGTATGAAAATTCGATAAATCTGGCATTATTAGAGTGAGGTGATACAAAATGGAAGCCAATTAAACTGTTGTCCATTATTTTTAGCTACACACTACAATGAAAAACGTGTTGAAAACAGTGTTCACAAATTGCTCGAGGTTTCGAATGTGACCAAACATGATTATTACTTTTATGAAGAATAACGTGTCTGGTAAATGTGGTTTCATATAACTATAAAATTACTTGCAGAAATTTGGATGAGTATTGGTTTGGTTTGAAAACCAATAGCACACTGCTCTCCTACGTGGAAAATCTTCCTGTCAATAAAGACCGGACACGTTGGAGGTAGGGATGTCCATCGGCTGAGAGTATACTCCATTCACGGTAGGAATTACTCTCTGAAAGGTCTTATTTCCTACCAATATCCTAATATATAATAGATTTCTGGTAGGGAAAAAGGCCTTTCAGAAAACAATTCTTACGCTCAACAGACTTTATCTTCCTATGGCTCTGGGTGAAATTCCTTCTCAGAACCAGATCTTCGTTTACTTGTTGATGTGTTATGGATCAAAATGCTGCAATATTGTGTATGTTCTTTTCTTTCATTCTGCAGCGTTACAAGAACTCCATCAGCTCAGAACACAATAATAAATTACCCAGTTCCCCTAAGTCGTTGAAATGTTAAAGTGAACATTGCCCTGTGATTCAATCTTCTGTTTGGAAATCGCGTGGCATATTCACGGCGAGAAGCGTTAGTTAGCTTTTCGTTGCAAAAACCCGTACAAAAATAATATATCGTTATATTTATTATTCAAGTACGTATATGGCGTGATTGTTAGTTGAACGGATTAAACAAACCAACGACTATTTGGCATGAGTGGACTGAGTGTTGTTTACGGTGCAAACACAAGACTCTTACTGACCTTCGATCTTAAAAACAAAGACATTTGTCCGTAAATATCTTCTAAAGTATTAATCATGATACGTGTTTTTTATTTAGTTTTTTTGCTGTTTGCTCGAAAAGGAAGCGAAAACGACCAAATCTCCAAAGGACAGTTTGAGTTAGTTTTTTTTTATCCCCCCACCAATTCCCAAAGTTTGGCTTTCTAACCCTAGGATATCTTGTATAATTGAAGTACCTAATTAAAAATTATATATTCACGTTTATTTCTCAGTAATCTGGAAGTTATTTTAAAGTTTTGGTTTAAAATACAAGCCTGCATCTATATTAGCTTCAATTATTTTTATTTTGGCGCATTTATTTTTACTAGCAAATAAGATGGTATACAAATTAACTTTATAGCTAAATTTAATTAGTTCTGAAATTATATTAGTATGCTAAGCGTGTGGAAACATAATATCTTGAGCTCAGAAAAAATTAAATAAAATTTAAAATAACATTTAATTTTGGGTGACCTGGTGGTCTAGGGGTAAGGTGTCAGACTTCTGTGCTGGTTGACCGGGGTTCAATGCCCGGTCCTGGCACAGGTTTATCTGATTGCCAAACCCTTCCTTCACCTCTGACAGGACGTGTATTAATTACAACTAGTGAATGTGGGGAATTCCCGACCTCCACCTTGGTTCGGATCCCACGTTAAACTGTTGGTCCTCCATTTCATCTCACAATCACCCTACCATTACATATTAGTGTAAGTGCTTATAACCCAAACGGGTAGTAAGACTTGGTGCTAATAATAAAACATTGAATTTAGCTTCAACTATCGTTAAAATAGATTTTTGTCAATGTTTCTATATAGTTTTATAAACATATTATATCAGGTAATCATTCGAATTACAATGGCTAAAGGAAATTTTCCCTTCCGTTTGTATTCTTGACTGTAATCGAAAATGACTTAGTTTTAGCTTTTTTAACAATCTAAAGCAATATTCGTCTCAGATAAGTTCATTTCAAACGTAATTATATCGAAGACATGTAATATTCACCCTTTGTTGGTATTCTTGCATTGTTATCGGAATGACGCACGGATTTGATATTTAATTGGGCTCATCCATTGGTCTGTACCTGGGGTTTAAATATGTCAGTTTCCGGGGGACGAGAAATGCCATGGTAGCTTCGCAGTAAATCACCTAGTTTATTTTTAGACGGGGAAATTCAATCTCCGCGGATGAAATATAAATGAGAAAGGTTGGCATAAAATCAATGCTGAACGGATTTCGCTCCATCGTAAAACCTATTAATATCTTTTATCTGTTAAAGATAAAGATTGGTCTCTTACCTAGAAGAGAAATTTAGATCTATTTATATTAAAATTTGCTTAAACATTATTTTTGGGTGGGGAACTGAAAATAATATACTTTTGTCGGAAGAGTTTTGAAGTTACAAAACTTTGTATGTTTTATTTACATTAAGATGGCTGCATGAGAGAGAACGAAGAAACGTTGCACGCGTTTAGAAATCCCAGATTATTTATGAAGTTGTTTGATATTTTAAAATATATTTTTCATCAAATGTTGAAGAAAACTCAGTTAAATGAATTGTATGGCGCACTGCAAAAACTTTCTCCCGCATCATAACATAACAACGTGATGTTGGTGTTCTGAATCCACTATTGGTCCACCTCCTTTCAACAATTATTATTGTTTCAGTTTTAGTGGACGTAACCACAACACTTAAAGTAATTAGTGTTCATAGTTTTAGCTTTGTAACTTATCGGTAAGTCTGTGAAAAACTATGGACAGACATCAAATGCCTTTTATCATATATAATCTAAGTTTGACCAATATAAACACAGCCATACACACTGGCTTATGTATATGCCAAAAATTGTACAAAATTGTATTAATATATTTGCCAATGTCTCAGAAACTGTTGGTTTTATAAAAATATATTTCATATAAAAGTTTTTAACTTATAATATACTAAATTTTGCAATGATAAGTTATTTAGTATCTCAAATAGTTGCGGAGATACGGAAGTGTCTGCTTCTGTAAAGTACCCTAAAAATAATTTTCGTGAGAAAATGAAAATAGCCAGTTTATTTATAATCTTAATCAACGACCCGATACAAATTTTGATCAAAATCGTTAGAGCCGATTTTAGGAAAATCGAATTTTTCTCTTTTTGCCTTTCAGTAAACTACCCTTAATTTTAGGGTTAGATATCCAATTCCAAAAACCTCTCGGGGAAACCCTTATGAAAACCCTAGATACCAAGTTTAGCCTGATCGGTAAAATAGTTTAGGCTCTAGTTGGAGGTATAGACAAAGACAGACAGACAGATGGACGGAAATTCAAAAACAACTTTTTTGGATTCAGGGGGTCATGAAACGTTCGACGTTCATCTAAATCTCGAGTCCAATTTTTTTAACGATCACAACACTTTCTCTACCTCTAATATAGCGAGAATGTAAAATGTGGTATATAACTTTTTTTTTTACGTCGATGCCGTCGATGCTTAATTCTGATATCTCATACGTCCCATTTACAACGATGATCCATAATATTAAGGTAAAACCAATCTAATGATTTGTTCAACTTCCAAATTGGTCAATAAGACGCTTGCTTAAGGGGTTTTTTCTCTCTATTTAGAGCAAAATGGCATGTGTGGGTTTAATACTGGCTGGACAATGGAATTGAGTGTTTGCCTTGTGAACGAATATATATTATAATATTATATATATATATATTATATATTGGTTCACAAGGCAAACACTCAATTCCATTGTCCATGGTCCAGCCTGGCTAGATTGCTGAAAATGGGGAGATCGGGATTCAATCTCGTTCGGGTGCACTGAGAGTGGTTTTACCTAAATGGCTTTCTACTCTTTCTATCCACGTAAATGCTGTTACACTTCCTCTAAATTAAACTTTACTAGCCCCTAACACATTAGTGTGATTAGTGTATAGTCGTGTAACCCGAACTGGTAGAAGTAGGATGCGGTGCTAAAAATCGTAGTGTTAAAAACATTTAAATATCATTACCTTATTTAATTTATTCTGGGTACACCTTTTAGTGGTTCACACCTAATGTTAGTTACGTTAATGTTCTCGGCATGAAGGAGGCAAAACTTGAAGAAAATGAACCCTAATTGGCATGGAGCGAGGGTGAGAAACTATTCGAGAAAAACAATCCTCAACACACCCTGACAGACTTTTGTATCAACTGCAAACCAGACTAAATGACCTTGCTATTTAAACAGCAGTGTCCACTGGTGAAAGTATATTTATTACTGAAATGGTTTGTATATCCATGTATATTTATAGTGTGAGACAGGAATAATTAAAATATTTAATTTCAAAGATGACACGTGTCAAGTTTCTCTTTCTCTGTTGCACAAAATTAATAAAATTTCCCCCTCGGATGTTCTTAAGTTGTAGCTCACTTTATTTCTTGAGTGTATTAAAATACCAAACTTAGCTTTCCCTCGTTATACGTGACATTTAGGCACTCAGCTAATTAGGTTCTTCTGCCCCCCCTTCCCTCTCCCCCCATCCTCCCTTCACACACACCTTTCAATTTTACAGCGTCGTCATCTATTCAGTCCATTATCAACGGGGAACCACCGCCACCCTTTCACTACACACGACATGGACCTAACTTCCCTTTCCAAAAGGAAATGACGTCACTGGGAGTCCCACAACCACCCCCCTCCCCCCAAAGTGACGCGAAGAGCAAATGGCTTCTATTGATTGGTGGAACCTTGAGGGGTGTCTAGGGATGGGGGAGCTTATATCGATTTAAGGGGATGTTTTTGACCTGCGCGCTAGAGGCAACTAGGGGGTTGAATGTTAGCCAGGCCTCGATGCGCCATCAGCTCCCTTGTTCTATAGAGATCCCTAGATAGGAGGCGAGAGGATATACATTTTGAGACGCTCCATGGACATAATATTAGAATAGAAGTTAATACCTTTTTTTTAAAAATAAAAAAGTGTTCATAGAATGGCTTATAACAACTTAGCTTCAAATTTGAAAACAACAATATTTCACATTTTCAAACAAAAACCATTCTCCTAGCATTTATAAAAACAACCCATTATGGGTTGTCCATAATCGGTAACGTTTCAAAACAATACGACGCATTTACCACGACCAAATTTGACGTTAATTTCCAAGGAAAGTCTCTCAAATGTTTATCTTCTCACCTCCTAAATAGTCATTGCTCTTTGGGGGGGGGGGGGGGCTAGAAGGTAAAGGGAAGGTAGGACCGTGGTGGTTACACCACCCGGTCCATTTCTTTCTAATGTAGATCATTTCTATTCCTCTTTATCTGTCTTCACTCTATTATTTTTAACGTTGAGTTGCGTGAAAACAACCCCACAGGAACATTTTCTAACGGACGCTCTACTCCGAGAGGTGGTCGATAGAATGGGGAAGGATCTGGCCGATGCAGCCGATTCCTATTTGGACTTCCCAGAAACTAACAGGTAAGAAAGACTAGCTAATTTTTCTTTTCATAAAATACATTCATTTAAAAATCTTGATTGCTATTTGTGGTTCAACTAAACCATAAAGTCCATACACTCTAGAGTTAATACAACTTATCTATATCTCAGAGTATCTTAAATGTAATTTTTCATTTTACTTATATAAACTTACTACATCAATTTTTATCCACGATCCAATTTTCATATGCAAAGTCTGTTTAAAATTAAAAAATCTATTATTTTATGGTCAATTATGATAACATTTTACTATATTATTACTGTTATTTAATTTAATACAAATTTTTAAGCTGATCTACTACAGGTTGATTATAACAATGTTACTCAACCTAATAAAACCTAACCTTGGTAGAGTAGATGCATGGACGTTAAGGTTTTGCTAGGCTGTACTGGATGGTAAAAATAATAACTATATTTATATCAGTTAAGTTTATTAAGTAAGAGTAGATGGGTGAAAATTATCTAAATTAATTCAATTTTTATTAAATAAATGATCAAATCACTCTATAGACTAGGTTTTTTTTGTGAAAGCTGTCAGACTTTTTGGTATTAGTGTCGCCTAAGTTTGATCCTTAGTCTGATCTAAATATCTGTTGAGATTTGCACCTTGGAAAAGGCCACAAATAATTGGCCATGCTTAAAAAGGCGCTTGGGCAGACAAATACCTACCCTATCCAAGGTTTGACCTTGAGACATATTAATAGTAATTGAGAATGCTAGTTTGAATGAACCGCCTTCATTTATAAATAAAGCGGATTTCAGGGTCCTCAAGTGCCAAAACATTTCCTAGAATCGAACATATAACGCATGTTAGAATTGCTGCATGTGTTTAAATTTAAATAAAAAAATTCTCTTTCGGGTGGGCTCTATAGCATTGGACCTGTTGAGTATTTACATTTCTAAAGAGTATTCTTACACTGCCTATTTTTAATTTCAACTTGTGGCAGCATTCCTGAGGGTGTCAAAAATATCTACCAGATAGGTGACATTTTCTTGCTCATCTTCACATTTGATTTGAGTTCAAAATAATGTAACAATAGATTTCTAAGATACTCATTACTTTCTTATTTATTTTAGCAACTTATTTACTACACGGAAATTTGTTGATGATGTTAGACAGTCTAAAATATTGGTCAAGCTCGACCAATTCCCAAAATGTTTTGTAAACTGTCGAGTTTTGTGTCAATATTTTCTTTGGTACTTATATAATATTTTTTACTCAAGCTGTGACTGTTTTTCAGTGCTCCATCGACCAATTTTGTGAGCCAATCATTGTAGTTACTGCCATTTGGCCGTAAATTATTGTTTTAGCTTAATATTTAAAAAAAAATCATTCTCAGTTGATAATATTTAATGCTAATCAGACCGATTGCTATCCTATGCAGAAGACCTGGTAAACATGGCCCAAAATCAACCACCATCAGTGAAACTATTTTTCCCCCATATGGTAATTGCCTATTCAATATATTCTGCAACAATTGATTGGCCAAATCTCTTGCATGGCTTGGTACTTCGTCAGCTCATTTTATGAAGAAGGTTGTATCATTCGATGTCGTTTTCATAATTCATGTAGATATTTCTACTAACAGTGAAAGTAATTCATAGAATAGGTAGTAGGTATGACCAACTTTAAGAAGGTAATATATGTATGAGCCAACAAAATTATACTAACATGTGACTTTATACTAATAGTTTGAGATTTATGCTGTCATTTCTTATTGGTCTTGAAGATAAAATAACATTTACGTGAATTAAAATGATGAGCTAAAACACGCTTCTATTGTTACCGAGTTTAACATATTTTAAATTATGCGCATATGTTTAGTGGTTCCTATACAACTTCAAATTTCATCTTTCTCGCGAATTGGAAAGTATTACAAATATTCCGGACTGATAATCATACATACATACATACACACACATATATACAAATACATACACATACATACATATACATACATTCATACACATACATACACATACACATTATATACACATACATACATGCATGCATACATACATACATAAATACATACACATACATATACACAATACTACATATACATACATATACATACATATACATACATACACATACATACATTCATACACATACATTCATTCATACACATACATGCATACATACACATACATGCATACATTCACATACATGCATACATTCACATACATGCATACATACACATACATATATATATATATACATACATGCATGCATACACATACATACATACATGCATGCATACGCATACATACATGCATACATACACATACATACATGCATACATGCATACGCATACAAACACATGCATACATGCATACACATATATTCATACACGCATACATACATACATTCGTCATTGGAGAGTTATTAATAAATATATATATATCTATATCTATATATCTACTCTACCGGATTGGCTTCGTTTGACCACATATAATATGTAGCCAACGCTGATTCACTAAGTCAGAGTTAGATATCAACCAACTTAAGCGAGGTAGAATTTTTTCGACGATTGCATTTTTAGATCTTTTCTAAACAAAACCGTTGTGTGTTTCCTTTAAAGTCATCCCTTCTCCCTCTCAACCCAACCATTAATCACTTAAACAATTATTTGAAATTTCACCCGCATCGTGTGGGTGGGTGGATGGGGTGAGGGTGCGTAGGGAAGGGGCCCCGAGAACTTCATGCTCATCTAGCCTTGCTTATTAATGACTGGGAGATGCGGGTTCAAATCCCTGCCGTGTGTACGACTAAGAATGTTGTTTTACTAAATTGATTCCCATTCTTCATCCACACAGATATGAGTACATTTTTCCAAATTGAACCTTTTTCAACCTTAATTCATTAGATAGTTAAATTTTTTACTTGTTTCGAACTCTTTTAGCTCTTTATACACAGACGTGGGCACATTTTCTCTCAATTATCAAACAGATATAATATTAAAAATAAAACGTTTCAATTCTCAAATTTTTATTTTAAAAAGTGTGACGTAAAATTAGATTTGGAAAACATAAAAATGGATGTTTATTACCCTTGTATCTTGTTAATAAAAATACAGGTATGGTGTGTAATATTTTATAGAAGGAAAGTCTTTTGGATGGTAAAAAAAACCACCAAAAAACTGTACAAATGGCCTGTTGGTAAAACTGTTGGCTCTTCTTATTTGGACTACTAAGACTCAATCCTGGCCTGATGCATTACTAATGATTTTTATTTATTAGGGATATTAATCAACTCTCCAATTGAACACTCTAATATTAATTCTCACTATATCATATAAATTAAATAAATGGCAACTAGACCATAAACAATCGTGTATATCAACCAGCTTCGATGGAAACATGGTCTAAGGCAACACCCTCGCAACATACTAAACTGCCGTTGACGGGGAGATTGGGGTTCGAATCCCATCCGCATGTACTGAATGTTGTTTTCCAAAAATATGTTTCCACTCTACCTCCATCTAAGTGCGGGTACACTTCATCTAAATTCAACATTAATTATCCTTAACCCATAGCTGTAATTGGTATTCAGGCGTGTAACACAAACGGGTAGTAGGACACGTTGCTAAATAATAATAAAGTTACACATTAAAAAACTCTCCTAATCTTTAGTACTTCACCTGCTTTTTTTCTCTCTTTTTTTTTTTTTTAAACATTGACATAAATCTGTCGAACTGAGATTCAAACCAAGGGCCCTTATATTTTAGTGATCAAGATCTTTCATACATCTAAGTATCTCAGTAAGTATCAAATTTGTATGATTTTTTTTGTTTGTGGTAATAACCAAGCAATTAATTTAAAAATATATATATAGTCAAGTGTTAAAATCATAATTTTCTTCTTATTTATAGGGTGACCTGGTGGTCTAGGAGTAAGGTGTCAGACTTCTGTGCTGGGGGTCCAGGGTTCAATCCTCGGTCCCATCACAGATTTAGCTAAACCTTTCCTTTACCTCTGACAAGACGTGTATTAATCACAACTTGTGATTGTGTGGAATGACAGGCCTCCACTGTGGTTCGGATCTTAAGTTAAACTGTAGGTCCTCCTTTTCAACTCAAACTCACCCTACAATTACACATTAGCGTGAGTGCGTATAACTCGAATGGGTAGTAAGACGCGGTGCTAATAATAATAATGTTATTTATATGTTTTATTGAATTAAATCTATGTTTTAATGTGCTTAGTTTATAATTTATAGCATAAGGAATATATGAGAGCCTGACTTAAGGACTTAATCAATCAAGGACAGGAAGTCTAATAATTTTACTCCCCTCCAACCATGCTCCCCTTCATTTTGTGTTGGTTAACTTTACTAGGTTTACTAATTGTTAACCGCCTCGGTGGTGTAGTTGGCTAAAGCGCTAGTCGTGTTGAGCTCGACTGCTGAGGACTGGTAGATCGAGGTTAGAATCTCGGATGGGTAAACTGGGGGTGGCTTTTCCTAAATGGTTTTCCACTCTCCCACCACGCAAATGCGAGTTCACTTCCTCTAATTCAACCCTACCAATTACTAATCCATTAGCGTAATTAGTACTTAAAGCGTATAACACGAACGGGTATTAAGACGCGGTGCTAAATATTATCATTATTATTACTAATTTATTTTTACAATCGACTTTAACTAAATAATTTAATGTGGTATAGAACGGAGCGTGAGTTTAAGTCCGTATGTTTGTTTATAGATATAATAGTAAAAATAACTGTTTAACAAAATAAAAAGAATATTTCTTCATTATAATTATCCGATTAGTTTAATTTTCTACACATAATAATCTCAATAGTTATTTTATATCTGCCATGGGAGTTGTGATGATTGAATATATACTTTTAAAATGAAGATAAAAAAGTCCTGTTCGAATGCCACTATGTGTATGACATGCAATAACATTAATTAAGGTGACCTGGTGGTCAAGGGGTAAGGTGTCAAACTTCTATGCTGGCGGCCGGGGTTCAATCCTCGGTCCTGGGACAGATTTATCTAATTTCCAAACCCTTCCTTCACCTCCGACATTACATCTTGTGAATGTGGGGAATGCCAGGCCACCACCGTGGTTCGGATTCTACGTTAATCTGTAGGTCTTTCATTTCATCTCACAATCACCCTACCATTACACATTAGCGTAAGTGCGTATAACCCGAACGGGTAGTAAGACGCGGTGCTAATAATAATAATAATAATAATAATAATAATAATAATATTAATTAACCCATCATCTTTTTCCTCCCCACCTTAGAGTCGGTGTGTAGGAAATACTAGTTTAGGCAAGCACCTTTACAGTTTTTATATAAAAACCTTTTTTGGCCAAAAGAAATAAAATATTTCTCCAGTAGAAATATTTAGTTTAATTTCCTTTATATGGTGATAACAATATTTGTTGGATATCTGTCCCTCATGTCCTGAAATTTAATGACCACTTTTTCTATTCATTTAAAAAGTTTATCGTCTATTGTCGCTATGCTCATTGCAGATATTCAAAAACTGTTGATATCACCTTAAGAATACTTTTTTTTAATTTAATTTAATTTAATTTAATATTTAGCACCGCGTCTTACTACCCGTTCGGGTTATACGCTTGAAGTACTAATTACGCTAATGGATTATGAATTGGGAAGGTTGAATTAGAGGAAGTGAACCCGCATTTGCGTGGAGGAAGAGTGGAAAACCATTAAGGAAACCCCCTCCCCCAGTTCACCCGACCGAGATTCGAACCTCGATCTCCCCGTCCTCAGCAGTCGGGCTCAACACGGCAAGTGCATTAGCCAACTACGCCACCGAGGCGGGTAAGAATAAAATTAAACTATATGATTCTACTGGAGTAATATTCTATTTATTTAGAAAAAAAACCTTTGCTATAAAAAATGCCGAAATCCTGCCCTCAACCCACGGTATCTACACTCACACATTGAGATGAACCTTTAAGGGGAAGCAATTTACCAAACCTATTCCCTAAAAAGTAGGAATACAAATTTAGATGAAACTCCTCTCTCTCTCTCTCTCTCTCTTTCTTCTCCCTCTTCCTCCTCACCCATGATGCGATGCGGACAATCTGGGAAAGAGCCCTAGATACCCGGGCCAGAGTCAAACACACAATCGCACACTCTACCACTCACACATTGTTTTATCACCGCGTCTTACTAACCGTTCAGGTTTTCTCATATGTATTATTATTAGCTTGCCAGGCCTCCACCGTGGTTCGGATTCCACGTTAAACTGTAGGTCCTCCATTTCATCTCAATTTCACACTACCATTACACATTAGCGTAAGTGCGTATAACGCGAACGGGTAGTAAGACGTGGTGATAATAATAATAATAATAATAATATATAATAATATTATTATTAGCAATGCGTCTTACTACCCGTTCGGGTTATACGCACTTACGCTAAATGTGTAATGGTAGGGTGATTGTGAGATGAAATGAAGGACCTAGAGTTTAACGTGGAATCCGAACCACGGTGGCGGCCTGGCATTCCACACATTCACAAGATGTCTTGTCAGAGGTGAAGGAAGGGTTTGGAAATCAGATAAATCTGTGCCGGGACCGAGGATTGAACCCCGGCCGCCAGCACAGAAGTCTGACACCTTACCCCTAGACCACCAGGTCACCCTCATATGTATTAATTGCGTTGTTATGATAAGGTAGAAGAAGGTTGAAACTAGAGTAAGTATATCTGCATTTGCGTGAAGGGGGAATGAAAAACCAATTAAAAAAAATACCCAACCAGGATTTGAGTCCCGATATCTCCGTCATCGTCAGTCTAAGTCTATTGTGAGAATGACGTCTTAGACCATGCGGCCACTAAAATGATTTTTACACATTTAAAACCATACCATTGGGATAATTTAATATCTGTACATCCAAAGAGAACCTTAGAAAAGCTTGATTTTTTTTTAACAAAGTTTCACATTTCAACGGAAGATTTAAAAAAACCGCTTTTCTACATCATTATTGGGCAGTAATACTAATCGTTTAGTCCGACACCTTAGCTAAGTCGGTAGAGTGTCTGCCAACTGAGTTAAAGGTCCCGGGTTCAATTCCTGGCATGACCAAAAATTTATCATTGATGAAAATAAGGGTTTACCCTTTAACATTGATACATTAACGGCAGGAGACTGGATGCTGTGCCTGTCATAGTCTCGAGATATATTTTAAGTCTAGTGAAGCTACGACAGGCCTAGCCAGCTGGTATTGGAAACAAATATAACGTAAATAAAAAACCTCCCCAGGTCATAAGCTGGAAAAAATAATGGATGTAAATACCAAACGTTAATCTCACAAAGTCATATTCGCTGGTGACAAGGAGTTTGTGGTTTGAATCCCGTTAGTGAGTGCTTAGGCTTGTTTTTCTAAACTACTTTCTACTCCACCTCTTGGTTCTACTTTTATTATCTCTATCCCATTAAATTTAATAAATGCAGTAAGTTATAATGGATATTAAAGGTAGGTGTAACATTTAAAAAGACTGAATAGTACCAAAACAAAATATTTATTAGGAACATAATTAAATTTATTATGAAAATATTGACATTCATGTTTTTTATTTTCTCATATAAAGTGAAAGTATTGTAAAGGTGAACATTTAAGTCCTCGATACTATCATTAATCTTGACTGTTAATGACTGCCCTATCCCAAAAAGTTAATCTTACAACTCTGCCTGTCCATCTCTGCCCTTGAAGCTACTTCCCAAAAGGTTTGAATTATTTTTTTTCCAAATTTCTTATTTAAATGCTGCAGGGTAATACAGTGAGGCATTTAAAAACACCTGTAAATTTAGCCATCAAATTAAGAGTACCTAGTTAGTTTGCTAGAGACTGATTTTTGAAAATGTTAAAATTTTCAAAAATAGAAAATTATTTTCTATAAAATAGATATTTAATAGGCTTATAACATTACAAATAGCAATATATACTTCTCCCTTTTCTTTTCAGATAAACGTCCTTCTCAAGTATTTACTGATGAATGATTTTTGAAATTTTAAAGATTTACGAAAATGGCTTGGATGATTTTGTTTAAATTATGCGTCCATGGAGAATCTTACCCTAAAAATAAAACTGCATACTTTATTTTTAGGTAAAAACAAATAGTTTAAGTAAGTTTTTTTTTTTGTAAAAGAGTCTAAATGTTTTTGCTTAAAATGGCTATCTGGGAAATCTTTTTTATGATAAATAGTAATGTATGTTCGTTTTTCTATATAAAAAAAGTCATTTGAGTGTCTTTCTAAATAATTTTTTCATGCACTGTAATAGAAGATATAAGAAAATAAAACTTTGTGATAATAATTAAATGGTCAAGAGGAAAAGGTGAGATAGTCCAATTTAAACTCTAATTGAGTCAGTGCTGCCATCTGTTAAACAATTATGAGACCTTTCTTATGTACTTTTAGATTATGGTTAAAGATGTCTGTCATATTTAAATTAATTAAAAATAAGTATATGCTGTGATCCTCATGTTGTTTGAAATATCATAAAAGTTGTTGTCCTGGCAAAATGTGTGAAATATGACTATCCACCTTTATCTCCTTATATTCTTGATTTAAAAATATATATATTTGTTGTCAAGTACGTCATCTTTTCGCAGGTTGGGCCTAGGCGGTTTGATGCCCGGAAGATCTATCAAGGATCTGGAAGCCGAAGAACAGCAACAGTTGCCACTGGACTATGACCCTATGGTTGAGACGGGGAATAACCCCAGTATACGTGATCAGGAATACCTTCAACACAGCTCTCTCTGGGGACATCAGTACATGACAGGTAGGAAGGGGTAGGGGGTTGCAGTCTTCATCGACCTCGGGGATTAGAATACATATAGTCAGAGGTGGCTCTAAGGTATGCGAGGCTGTAGTTGGGATCATTTGCACCCCCTACCCCCATTAAATTAATCTGACCCAAAACCGCGCTAAATTCGGAATATTTATTTAGCTATAAGAACAAACGAGGGAAAAAAACTTAGCCACGTAACCTCAGAGAAACATAATTACATAATGTTAATAAGTGATGTGGGAGTAAAATTATAATATTTGAGGATTTTACAATAATATTTTGGAAAAAAAATTAAAACATTTTTTTTATTTAGAGTTACAAAATAAACTTATTTTCCTTTTATATCACTTAATAAATTCAATGAAAAAAAAAGATATAATAATTAGGTGATTTTACATAAATATAATAATTTTTTTTTTCATCGAGCACTGTAAACTTCATTATATTCCTACTCAATCACGATGCGGGGCCCCTGAAGGCGTGGGGCTCTAAGCGGTCACCTAGTTCACCTTATGGTAGAGCCGCCTCTGCATTTAGTAGGAAGATTCCCTTGTTTACCTGGATGTAAGAGACCTGATATGGAGAAGATATGTGCCTTAGAAGGTAAGGAAGGTATTGTACAGGGCAGCAGATAATTGGACAATGAATGTAAGAGAGACTAGCAAAGGGAGGCCATGGGAATGAAGTTTGTGAGGAAATGTTAGCTGTCACTAGGAGAAACAAGATTAGGAATGAATTTATCTGGTAAAGAGTTGAGGTACAGGGAGTACATGAGATAGTGGAATAAGAAAGAATGAGATGGTACGATTATGTAATGAGGATGGAGAAAGAGATATACTGTAAATTAAAAATTGACAGATGAATACTGATCAAACTATATTCAGTGAAACAGGATCTACTCATTTCTAATCAAAATAATTTTATTAAAAATTGAAAGGAGGATAAAAAAAAAGGCAAGACCCTATGATCTACCTCTAGCCCTGCTGTCATAGTCCGATTGGTGTTTTACTCTTCAGATGAAGAAGGGGACTGATCTTCCACAAATATTTAATAATTATGTGTTCTGTTGTGCTTTTAACCCTTTTAGTGTCACTCATATTCCAGAATTCCGCGCAAAGAATGCTTGAGGCATGTTAGGTTTTGTGTGCGAATAATGCCACAGTTATTTCCTAATTTTTTGAAGGGTTTGCAAGAAAATTCGCCAAACCTTTATGAATGAAGCGATTATTTTGAGTTTTCTATCATTTTAATCCGTATGTACTTACTTAATAATGATGAATTAATACAATTTAATTAAAATTATTTAATTTCTGATTTTTTTCAAAACTAATGATAATCAACATATTAAAAATACTCATGATAATATTTAGCTCCATAAGATGCGTTATTCAAAAACCTTCTTAATGAATAATTTCAAATTAAATAAATATAAATAAATTTAAAAAGTCATTACGCTTATATACTTACATTGGAAACTAAATCTTTTCATTCACACAACATAACATGAAAAACTAAATGCTATATATTTTGTAACAATTTAACCCGTACATTTGAAAACTGTTTACAAAACTATTTACTTCAGTATGAATGTGAGCCATACTTAAGTTTTTCCATGTAGCTCGTACCGGCGTTACACTTAGAACATTGATTACGTGACCGTCCGCTATTGTAAATGTACTCCAGTTCCAATAACCACTATTTACGGTTGATTTTTGTTGCCAACTTTATATGAAATAACAGAGAGAAATGTTCTCTTTCCAGTGATATATGACACTACTACAAATCTATCATATAAATCGAGAACTATCTCAAATATGGAGAGCTGACCTCATGGGATATAGCACTTTTAGTGATAGTAGGCGGTGCCGATCAGATCAGATTGTGGCACTTTTAGTGATATTAGGTGGAGCCGATCAGGTCAGATCAGATCGTGGCACTAAAAGGGCTGTGAATTTTGAGGCCTACAGTTTTCTGGTAAATATTTAAGCCTCGTCCTTATACCCTCCTTTCAATGTTTAATTAAATACAAACGTTTGGTGCCATTTTTCTTTTGAAATTAATACTATTAACATTTAAACTATTCTCTCCATAGCTCTAACATGTTATTAAAGATAATCGAGGATTTTTTTTTTTAAGCTTCTGAATTGCCCTTCCCATAAAAATAACCCCACAGTATGAGAATATTTACCTGCAACTATGCAGGTCCGGTAAATGGTGTCTCTTGTGTTGTCCTTGAGGTGGCGCTGGTGAGGGAAAGCAGCACTTGAAACCTGATGGCACCGTCGAGAATCAGAAGGAAGTGAAGACAGACGCCGCGCTGCCTGCGTACTGCAACCCTCCCAACCCGTGCCCGGTTGGGTATTCAGCTGATGACGGCTGCCTTGAACAGTTTGAGAACACCCGCAGCCTTCAGGTAGGTACAGTACAACGTATAAAGTGGCCAACGTTTTAAATTATCTTTTGTTTCATTCATTGGCTCAATTATTAAAAAGTATCGTACATCAAGTCTTCCTGCTCCGATATAAAGTCCTGAGCTTAATATGAAGAAACCCGCTTCGGTGGTTTTGTGGTTTAAGCACTACTCTCGCAGTAGACTAGATTGCTGATGTTGGGGAGATCAATGTTCGAATCTAGTTCGGGTCCAACATGATTTATCACTCCCCCACCTCACAAATGCAGGTAGACTTCCTTTAAAATATAACCTTCTAAATCCCTAGAACTATTAGCGAAATTAGTACTAAAGTATACAACCCAAACGGGTAATACGGGGTGCTTAATTAAAAAAATAAAATAGTAGTAACAATTTCATAGCGTCTTTGTGCAAACGAGCTATAACGACCAAGTGATCGCTGCATGTTGGATATATTGCCAACATTTGCGTCTAGAGGGTGTCATGTGCTCAGTAAAACGAAGCGTTCATCCGCTAACCTGAGCTTTCTAGACCGGAGCCTCTACGTAGTTCCTTAATTGTCCTCCCTAGGCTTAGTTGACCTCATTCCAGACTCACTGCTTCACAGAAAAATCTGAACCGCCGGATATTGAACCCAAGACATCTAGATCAGTAGCCAGAAACTCTGACCACTAGATTACAGAGGTGGTTGAACACATACTTTCAATATATATTATAAACTCTAAGAGTTAATTTTCCTTCTTGCAATAGTTTGTATGGACGGACTAACGATAGTTTTGTGCTGAACAATGTATAACTATCTATGGTTTCGTGGATGGATAAAATATAATCTGACAATATCCATATTAGTAAACTATTTGTTACTGAAGTATTCATAAAAAGGAATATTCACTCTAAAGTAGATTATTGTTTCCTAGGCATGAATACCAGATACCAAACTGTTTATGACTTTATGTGTGACACGGAGCACATCTTTAATTGGTCATTGGGGTGACGTGTCGTTTTGTGATTTGATGTTTACAGCCGCGAGTATCAGGCTGCCCAGGAGTGCATGTGTGACACTGAACACATGTTTGACTGTCCCGTCTCCTCTGGGCGAGATCTTCAAGGGTCAAATGGGGCACCCGGGAGTGAATTGACTGACTCCGACATCAACCGCATAATGGAACAGTTTCAGGTATGTTCTACATTTAAGGTTTAAGTTTAGTAAAATAATAAGTACATATTTAAAAAATATTAATTAGAGGAAGTGTAGATTTACTAATAAGTGATTTTTAGAAAATGCGAAATATTTCGTGAATCCATGGTTTGAAAACAAATGTTCAAAATTAATAGTGGGAAAGAAGGAATGCAAAATTTAATTGGTATGCAAGTCTTAGCAAGTGTTAACTTAAACAACCCCCCCCCCCCCCCCCCATATGTGAATTTAAAAAGGAAGGCAAGTTCCATATTCAGAAACAAAATTAGATAGATAATGTTTAAGGTGTGATGGAAGGGGACGGGATAAAAGGGCCAGTGTTTTTGGAGTTTCTATAGAAAATAATTTTTTTTCTGGACAAAATAATTGAAATATTTCCCCAGTAGAAATGAAGAATTTAATTTTCTTCACATGGTGGTATCAACAGTAATTGTTAAATATCTGTCATAGTGGATTTAGATTAGAGACATTTGTTTAAATGAAGAGAAAAAGTTGTCATTAAATTACAGGACATCCTTGACAGATATTCAAGAACTTTAGAAATCATCATGCGATGAAAAATAAAATATATGTTTTTACTGGAGCAATATTTTATTTATTTGCGCCCAAAAAAAGATTTTTGCACTTAAAAATGTTTTACTATAAAAACTTCAAAAGCAAAGGCCTTTTCTTAAGTCCTCTTCCACTCCATATCTTAAATATAGAAATAATAATTGGCGATACAGCGAAATAAAACCAAAATAGCAAATACTTAATGAACCCTTTATGGAAAGAACGTTATAGTTATTTGATGGAAATTACTAGTGATATGAGATTAGCGTGATAATATGATGGCGGACACGTGCAAAGTTTTTAGTAGATAAAACGACCACTCCAGTCTTATTTAGAATGTTCATGGATGATCCAAATCGGGTGTAGTTGTTGAGTCTTACTGATGAGCCATTAATCCCAGATCCAAGTATTAGTAAACTCAAATAAGCTCTTAAGAAACTAAAAAATCATAAGTCTTCTTACATAAATTCAACTCCAAAAGACATAATAAAGGGAGGTGGTGAAATCTTGAATTACATTAATTGATATGCTTGATGTGAAACCATTATGTATTTCCATAAGAATGGAAGAAAAGTATAACAATACCCATTTTCAAAAAGTTATATAAACACTGTACCGGTATCTCACTACTACCAACATAATACACAATTTGATCTGGCATTATTTTACTGAGGATGATGTCATATTCTAAGCAAATAATTGGGGATCATAATAGATTTAGACAAAATGGATCCATAATGGATCAAATTTTTACCATTCTACAAATATTGGGGAGGGGGGAGGGTGACTATATGATGGTACACCGACTATATATGGATTTTTAAAAGGCCTATGATTCAGTTAAATAAAACAACATACAATAAACTTTTTTTTAAATTTGGGATACCCAAAAAAACTAACGTTACGTTACAATAAACTAAATGAAATATTTTCTTGTCAAAGGTAAATTTACATCTTAGCTTCTATTGACAAAATGTTTAAAAATACCTTTATTGTATGTATTAAAGTAAGAAGATAACATTTATATTTTAAATACGAACACTCCAATATAATATGATAGATTATCATATTATTTAATACATTCATTCGTTTTAAGCAATATAATTGAATCTGGTTGATGATGTGAATTGGTCAAATCAATAATTCTTGTTTAGTGTGTATGTGTTCACTTTTTTTCTTGTTCGCTGAATTCGGTTTTATTTATATGTATTCACAGTAAAAAACACATGGTTTAATTCTCTAATATTTTAGGTTACAGACCAGCACAAGAGCTTGGTGGCTAAGAAGTTTCATGTGAAGAAGGTAAGAATAATTCTCTAGCGTTTAAATAAACGATAGGAGTTTTGGCATGTAAACACACGGGTAGTGCTTTGTTTGGTCATGGATGCGTTTGAAATAAGTTTGTTTTAGTACCGTGTTCAGCTTATAAGTATATATGTGACCTGGTGGTCTAGGGGGTAAGGTGTTGGACTTCTGTGCTGGGGTCCAGGGTTCAATCCTTGGTCCCGGTACAGATTTATATGATTGCCCAACCCTTCCTTAACCTCTGACAAGACGTGTATTAATCACATCTTGTGAATGTGAGGAATGACCAGGCCTCCACCGTGGTTCGGATTCTACGTTAAACTGTGGGTCCTCCATTTCATCTCACATTCACTATCTTTACACATTAGCGGTGGTATAACCCGAAGTGTAGTAAGACGTGGTGCTAAATAATAATAATAATACATATGTATATATATGTATACTAATTACACTAATGTGTTAGGTATTAGTAAGTTTGAATTTAGAGGAAATGTACCCACATTTGCGTGAAGATAGAGTGAAAAACCATTTAGGAAAATAAACCCTCCCTACACCTGACCGGAATTCGAACCCCAATCTCCATGTCATTGGCAGTCTAGTTTAAAATAAGGGTGACCCTTAGATCTTACGGTCACCGAAATAGGTTTTAACATAAGCTATCTTAATGTATATTAGAAGGCAAACTTTACTTATTTATTTAGTTTCTAGAGGGATGGACAACCACATGTTGTATTTGGATATTTAGTTCTTAAGGTCAAGCAAGAATTTTATATAATTTATAATCTCAAATCTAAGTGGATAGAAAAATGATATAAAATTATTCCTTAGTATGGACCCTTTTAAATATGTTTCCAAGTTATGGATCAACTAAATTTCTTAAAAATGTAATTTAAATATTTTTTCCCTTAAAGCCAAATCACTCAATTGTTTTTTTAAATGTGTTTCTGATTGACACTTTAATTCTATCACAAAGTTTTTGGACACACAATTAGATATTATAGATTATTTTCATTATCGATTTAACTTATATCTAGCATAATAAACAGAAATATTTACCTTTCTTTATATAATACAGACATTTTAAATCCACTATCACAGGGAACATTTAAGTAAATATAATATGCTACGTATATATACTGAATAATTTAAATGCATAAAAATATTTTTTAAGCCGTAATACATAAATTTAAAAGTGTAATGAAAAAATCAATTAAAAATATTTTTTCATTAATTGGATTTGCTTTAATTAATTACAATATTATCTTTGTCTGGAGGATTTAAAATGACAAATATAATTTTACAAATAAATCACAAGAATGTTTGTACCCTTTAAAGATAGTAATAATAATTTATTTGTAAACACATAATATCAATTTAGAGCAATATTTTGCCATTAATTATATTATTTTTGACATCTTTCTATTACAGGATAGCAATCCATTTTTACGAGGAGAAAAACTACCGGTGGCGGCAAAGAAAGGAATTAATGTTAATTATTAAATAATTTATGTTGAAAATGTACTAAGTTTATCTATATACTTAATCATACCATATAATATATTTTACCAAACACTAATACCATATTTATTGCAAATACAAAAGTGTTTTATGTTTGCTTGTATATTCTATACCAAATGTTAAATTAATATTACTTATTAAAATGTCTGCTGTTGATGTTTGTAAAAAAAATTGTCTATTAGAATATTTTAAAAGTATGTTTCAATAATTGCATTAAGAGGAGTTTCGTTTATGATAGGCCTAAGTTGATAGATACTTTCTCTACAGACAAACTGTTGTGATGTATCCATGGGAAAGTTTGTCTAAGCTCCTAGAACTGTGAAGTATGCTTTCCTTCTTCACATGTTGTCAACGGAAGACGCTAGAGTGGATAGTTTTTACCTTGCTCTATTATTTTAATTTTAGCACTGCACTTTAATCTTTAAATGCACTAAAACATTAAGTAATATATGTGGCTTGAAGAGTAGTTGGCAAACTGCTTATGTTTTTTTTAAATTTTAGTAACATATTTTACTTAGTATTTATAAAACTAACTAAAAGCTATTTGTTTTCTCTTTTTAAAAATAATTTATTGAATTAATTGATATTAAAATCACACGTTAAAGTGAAAAAATTGGGTTAAAAATATTAAAAATCCCCTATGGTTGGTTCTTTTTTATAAATACATTAACATCTTTTTTCCAGATAAAAAAATTATATATATAATAATGTGTATGCACTTACAAATAAAATTACTTTTAAGTCTCTTCTTCTATATGATTAGCTTATTTATAAAAATTTAACATTATCATCAGAAAATATATATAAATATATCAGTGATGTATCTCGAGAATGTAATGATTAAAAATAACCTTTATCAACGTTCTCTTGTATAACCTCTTTATTTAAATTAACTTTTGTTTAGCATGCGATTTGTAGACAATATAATACAATTACTTATACCACATTCGATTTGCAAATCAATAATTTATTATTTAAGATATAATAAAATGATATTAAGTTCAGTACCTATTATTTCTCCCTTATAATTTTCGTGCTCATGATATTAAAATCCATTCCTTATATCAATTTTAAACTTTAAACATTATTGAGACTTGTCTCAATAGCAGATAAAAACGATTTTTACCATCATCATCTTCATTATTATTGTATTATTATCACTATTACTATTATTATAAAACTTTAAATTATCTAATGGAAAATTAATTAGTTTTATAAACAAGCACTTGAATACTATACCAATTAAGCAGTTTGCTTTCTACTGAGCCATTAATTAAAGCTGGGACAGAATGGCATGTGACAAGTTATAAGTTTTAATTTTTAGCGTTAATATTTAAAATCTGTCCATACACTTTTGAACTAGATTTTAAATAAACTTTCAAATGATCTCATTAAGTAAAATGTTTCACAAAATAACATTTGTTATTTGATGTTAAATAATAGATAACGTTACTTGATATTTCTAATCAATTTGATATTCATTCTTATTGCACTGACTCACTCCTTTACTTAAAACACAAGCCCATACAGTCTGGGTTGAAAAAACGTGGACCTTCTAGAGGCATAGACCACGGTATTTTACTTGCTCCTTATGTTATTCAACATCTTCTTAGACTTTTTATAGATTTTTTAGTAATTTATTGGCAACTTGATAGTTGTTTATGTTTATATAATTTCTCTGTAACACATTAAATGTGTAAGATACAGTTTCTTAAATTATCTAAGTTTATACATATTTGGTTTGAAATAATGAGTTATTTTTACTCAAAATTAAAATGAATCAGTTATTTTACTTGGATTATTTGAAACTACTCTTTTCATTTATAAGTGTTTAAGATGACTAAACGCCAAATTTTAAATTTATAAAACTAAGAATAAAAATAAAATCGAGAAATAATCAAAATAGTATTCAAACATTTATATTATTAGAACATACATAAATATAATATTTTAAGGTTATTAAAATAAAGTTTGTATAAGAAGTATAATTTGGGAAATGAACGGCTTTAGTTATAAATATTAATTATGACATTGCCATATATTTGATTGATTTTATTTAAATTTAATTGATTGCCCTTTTTCCAAAATAATTTAATTATTCTATCCGAGCTATTTTCTAATTTCAAATCTTAACAATGTAAAATTTGCGGTTAGTCTCAAAAATTCAAAATTAATATTATCTTTAGTATTTTTTTAAAATATTAATTAAATATTAAACTATTAAGCAAATGTCTTAGGACATTATAAAGTCATTTTTAAATATTTAGATACATAAAATTTATAAATTATCTTAATATGATCAATCAATATCTTTGTATTTTAATGATTTAAATATATTTTGTTAGCTTCAACATATACCAAAATGGTAATATACAGTAAGTTGTAGTTAAATAAGTAGTAGATGATAGTGTCAAAATATAGCAATTACATTATATTATGCTACTCTAAATGTCTAGTGTTAGTTCGTAAACATTGAGTTCACTTGAACTGCTGAGTGAACTACCTACCCCAATATTCCAGCACTTAAAATGTGGAAATAATAATTGTTTACAATAAAAGTCATTTGTTATTGATTGAGAATTCCGTGCAAACAAATACATAATAGTCGTTATAGTTTTAAAATGTGTAGTATAGCTGTAATATGTTTTATGGTAGTTATAGTAGAAAGTTTTTATTAGAAATAGATTATCTATTAGTGAGAATGTTCATCTAATTAAGGTAGTTCTTAATGAGATGTTCGTCATAAAACTAATAAATAGTATTTCTAATATTAATAACATTGAAATATACATCCTATTTGTATAAAATATCTCTTTAATCATCTAAGATGTATGTGGGTAATATATAATAAAGAGTGTATTAACTCGAAAGAGTTTCCATAAATATTTCATTCTTGAATAACGAGAATTACGCACAGAAAGGTAATTATGAACAAATAATGTGTGTTTTAATTGATATGAAAGCATTAATCTATGTAAAATATTTATTATGATTATATGTATGTACTTTACTATATTGATCACATGTAAGGTGTAAGTATCGAGTGTAGATGATGAATCTATTCATATTTATCAGCTTGTATTTGCATGTTACAAATAAGAATTGAAGTGTATTTAGTTATTAAGAATCATGATATATTAAACTAGACTTATAACGTCTAAGTAAATCTTGAGGGCAGAGAATCACAGGCAGAATATAATTCAGGGGTTTAGTCAAATCTCCTGATATATAATGTTTTAACTTTAAGGTGTATTTAAATGATGTATAGAAATATTAAAAACTATTTACTGTTATTGTGTGTATAGATTTTGTGATAATGTGCTAATATTTTGTTTGAAAAAGAATAACAAAAAAATGCATGAAGAACAACATTTGAAAAAAAGTCACATCCCAAAAAAAAACTATTTAATATTAAGTAATGTATTGTATGACATGTTTAAATGGTGTATGTTAAGATTCTTATGTGTGTAAGTGCTGCTGATATAAGCTAGTGGACTTGTAATTAAAGACAAGGCTTTGCTGTTTAGAAAATGCCATGTCTTTGATGTAATTAAGAACAAAAAAAATTACACGATTTTGAGTGAAGCTATAAGCATACATATTTACTCACACTCTTTATGATGCACAGTATACATCAAAGGATTGGCGAATTTACATGATGTATTGTCTATCCATTCATTCATTAATCCATTCTCTTCTAACTAAATCAAAACTGTTTTAACTATGTATATTTTTAATTAGAATGTCTGTATTCAAAGCGCATTCTAATTTAAGATAAAATAATGTTTTGATAATATTATCGGGTAATGTTTAAGCTTTATATTCTTAGCATGGAAAAATACGACATTCTCTATGATCTTTCATATGTCAACAATTGTATCAAATGACAAAAAATAAATAATACAACTTTCATTAAATCGTGAGAATCTAATAGACAGTATTAATATTACGTTCTTTGGGTAAGTTAAATTTGAATTTAAATGATGGAATTTACTATAAAAGGAACAAGAATGCTGATTGAGATTTTATAAATCCTTTTAAAATTCGGGATATTCATTTAACTTGATGAGTGCTTAAAATATCGACTAGTTAAGTGCTATTTCCCGTTGAAGAATTCGTTCTCATCAATTTATGTTATTTGTAATATTTTGTGAAGTTTGGTTAAATTGCGAATCATCAATGATAATTATGAGAATGTCAATTAAGTTACTTTTGCATTACTCGATATATTTAATAATATATATTAGTGTAATTTTCAAACTTACATATTCACAGATTAACCTAACAGTGTAACTTAAATAGATGTTTTATTTTGTGTGAAACTGTCTACACATTAATATTTTAACAACAAAATAATCAACTAGTTTTGATTTTTTTAATCCGTCTTATGTGAAATAAATATCCTAATATATATGAAGAAATTCAAGATTGCATTTTATTTGTGATTTGTATGGCTACACAATTATTTTTCTACCTTTATTGAAATAGAAAACATTTGGTGATGGTTATATTGAGTTCACTTCTTGTATGATCAATTCTTTTAATTTCAAGGTCTCAAATTATCTTTAAACTCACACAAGTTTTTTTATAGATGGAGTTAAAGATTATTTTGATGTTCCTAGTTTTTTGCATCCATCTAAATAAATATAATACGAGTTTTAATTCAAAATATCCTATATATCCCCTATCCAACTATTTAATTATACTGTTGCTGGAATTCACTGACATTGACTATCCTCTTAACATGGACGATATTTGATTTATTTATCTCTTGAATTCACAATAAATAAAAGCACTGCTAGAATGTAATATATAAAATCAATTTACTTAACTACTCTTCTTAAGATGCTCGTCTCAGGGTTTGTCGGTTCAAACCCCGCCGGAGTTAACGGATTGTTCTTGAGCGATAAAAGTTCGTAGCACAACTTCCTACGGAGAGGAAGTAAATTCGTTGTTGGTCCCGTGTCAATCGGGGCATGTAAAGTAACCCTGGAAGGTATGTGGATATACCTTTCCGGCAAAATTGGTGGGACCTTTAGCTCTAGCTCATATAAATTCCCGATTGCTGATATAATCAGTCGGTTCAGAAAGTGCACGTTAAATACTTCATATAAGTAAATAAATGTATCCACTCTGAATTTTATTTTACTTAAATAGTATTGTATATTACTGATAAATACCTAACTAATCTACATCCCATATTTATTGGTGATTATCAATGGTATTAATAATAATAATTAGCACCGCGTCTTACTACCCGTTCGGGTTATACGCTTTTAAGTACTAATTACGCTAATGGATTAGGAATTGGGAAGGTTGAATTAGAGGATGTGAACCCGCATTAGCGTGGAGTGAGAGTGGAAAACCATTTAGGAACCCCCCCCCCCCCCCCAGTTCACCCGACCGAGATTCGAACCTCGATCTCCCCATCCTCAGCAGTCGAGCTCAACACGACAAGCGCGTTAGCCAACTACGCCACCGAGGCGGGTATCAATGGTATTGAAGTTAATTTTTCTATAGGGGAATTACAAGAAATTTGACGTAATATTCAAAATCATTTATATTTAACAAAATATGCATGGGGGTGGGGTAAAGGGGGAGTTGATAAATAAAAGTTTAAAATCTTTTTATTAGACCCATTTCATATAAGAAACGCCCTTTTCTATCCGAAATAATTTGGACGTCCCAAAAGAACAATCTATTATTTGAAATTCTATAAAACTTAGTTTCAATAAGAGGCTATAAAAACTATATAATAGGCGAATGTTAAAAAGATAATTAGTATCTGGCTAGTGACATTTTAAACGGGTAGTAAAATACTTTTTTTTTTATCTAATTCAGGTTCGTATATGTATATGAATCCCTTTCCCCTATTTGGGAATATGTTACATTTTCTAGAGGATATCCGGATTCCCCTAACCCTCAACTTTCCGCGACCATGTTTCATATTATAAATGTATTGTAATGTTAAAATTACACTAAAAGGTAAATTATTCCAAAAGTTTAGTTGTAATGACTACCTCTGTAAACAAAAAATTAATATTTCACTCTTTTCCAATATAAATATTGTAAAAAGAGAAATTAACCTCGTTGGACACACGAGCTAAGGAGAGGTTAGGATTCGAACTATTACAGGATGTATTGAGGATGGTTTTACCTAAACGGTTTACAAATATTTCCACGCAAATTCGAGTTCATTTATTCTTCAATCAAATCAATATAAATTGTTGTTTTAAATTATTTAATACCATAACATATTAATTTAATTTTTCACCCATTATTTAAAGTAGGACATTTTATAACCAAATATTGTCCTTTAAATTTAAACTCCAATGATCACTTGTTCTATATCACTTTAAAAATTTACAGCCGCTATTCATTTTTAATAAGTAAATGCATTATTTATTTTGTCTGTATGATTTATAGTATTTGATTGATTTTAAATTAAATTATTAAAAATTCAAGTTAAAGAAAATACTATTTTCTTACTATAGTCACATTATTAGATTAAATCTCCAAAATGGAATGTAGTTTAAGATAAAATGCATGCAAAAGTTGAATTCGTTTTACAAAGGGATTTATAAACCTTCATTTTCTGATCGAACACTTAATATTTATTAACAACTTACAAAATAACTTTATATTAACCCACTTTGGTGTGAAGAACGGTCTTAGTCATCACATTTGCAATTGAATTGATTGTTAATGACGGTTAGATCGGGGTTCGAATCCCAGGTGGTTGTACTGAGAGTGATTTTTCCCTGAATAGTTTATACTCTCCTTTCACATAAATTCAAATACATTTAATCTTAGGTCAACATTTTCTCACCCCCTAAATCATTAGCATACAAAAAATCCTATTACTCCAATTAAATCCTCCTTTTAAGAAAAATAAATTCAATATCATTTTACCAATTATAATTATTTTGGCCATGTTGCAAATTGAACATACTAAACTTAACTCAATAAACAAAAGCGCTACCGACAGAGAAGTGTAGAATGGCAAAGTTAGACTCTCGTATCGCAGTGATTACAAATATAATTTGTCTGTTATCATGCTTTATAGTCGGTGTGTCAAAATACTATAGACTTATTTTAACTTTAATATTCGACACACACACTTGACCTGGCGGTCTAGGGGTAAGGTGTCAGACTTCTGAGCTGGCAGCCGGGGTTAAAACCTCGGTCCCGGCACAGATTTATCTGATTACCAAACCCTTCCTTCACCTCTGACAAGACATCTTGTGAATGTGGGGAATGCCAGGCCTCCCCGTGGTTCGGATTCCCCGTTAAACTGTAGGTTCTCCATTTCATCTCACAATCACCCTACCATTACACATTAGCGTAAGTGCGTATAACCTGAACGGTTAGTAAGATGCGGTGTAATTATAATATTCGACACAAAAATCAAAATACTGACTATACAAAGAGAATAAAATCTATTTGAGGGTGACCAATTACTCTTCTCACAATTAATCGAGCATGAGATCGATCCATACGCAGAAACGATTCAATAAAGGTGTTATGACTTAGCTATTGTTAGTAAAAATAATATAGAATTAAAAAATAGTAGTGTTATGTTTGTATACTTTTAATTTAGTAGCTTAATTTATATGCTGAAAAAATAATTTTAGAGTATTTGAAAACAAGTTGCTTAGGAATTCATTGGGTCCAAAAAGAAATGAGGCTACTATCGAGGGGAGGAGATTACATAATGATGAGTTATACACTCTGTACACATCACTAAACATTGTTAGGATAATCAAGTCTCGTAGATTACGATGGGCAGGTAATGCAGCAATAATGGGAGATTCCAAAACCGTGTTCAGGGTATTTACTGGCAAATCCAATGGGAAGAGACCAATTAATTGGAAGATATAGACGCAGAATGGGAGGATAAAATTTGAATGGACCGAAAAGAGAAATGGTGTAATGAGGTGGACTGGATAGAACTAGTTCAAGATATGGATAAGGTGGAATGAGGTGGACTGGATATAACTAGCTAAAGATAGAGATAGGGTGTAATAAGGTGGACTGGATAGAACTAGCTAAAGATAGAGATGGGGTGTAATGAGGGGGGCTCAGTAGAATATCATTAAGATAGGGATAGGTGGCGTACGTTTTTTTTTGTAAGTGCGGCAGTGAACTTCTGATTTACTAATACCAAAGAATATTTAAGTATATTTATATTCTATCTATTAAAAACTGTATATACTCCCAAATATATATGAAGGATGATCAGACTCTGAGGTGGAGTAGCTTTGTCACGTATTGGTGATGTCAGGCGTGTACACATATTTTAGTTGGGAAACCTGAAGATAAAAGATCCTTTGGCAGGCCAAAACTTCGTTTTAGGATAATTTTAAAGGGGATATGAAGGAATTTATGTGTTATCTTAGAGATTGGATGGGTTGTTCAGTATGAGTTTAATTGAAGTACCTTCGGTAATACATTGTGTATAATACATAGTGGTTTTAGGGTGGAGGTATTAATAGTAAATGTACCCATTGTGGAGATTGGGAACATTTGTAAAAAAAACACCATAAGTACATCCAATCGAGATTCGAACCTCGATTTACCCATCATCGACAGTCTTGTATACCACTAAGTAGTGCGTTAAGCCACGTGACCATAAACGGGTAGTTTGCATAGTTAATTAAATATTTAAAATGCTACCTTTTAAGAGCGAGAAGAATTATGTCCATGGTTATGTAATTTATATAAAAGGGATCCTCTACCTATCTATCTACGAAATCTTTAACTTCAATCCGTTTCCATCCCAAATTAAAATTTTCTATTCCCTTAAAAAACAAAGACGGTCGGAAGAAGTCTAGACAAAAAAGGGTGTAGTAGCCCTATCTTGGTCGTTAATCGGAATTTCAAATGTGAGCTTGTACACAGGCCGATGACGGAATCCGCAGGAGACGCGACTAGGTGGCATTTGTTTTCCCCTTTTTGGCGCCTTTCTCTCTCCCCTTGACCCGCCTCGGTGGCGTAATTGGCTAACGCCCTTGTCGTGTTTAGCTCGACTTCTGAGGACGGGGAGATCGAGGTTCGAATCTCGGTCGGGTGAACTGGGGGGTGGTTTTTCCTAAATGGTTTTCCATCTACCTCCACGCAAATGCGGGTTCACTTCCTCTAATTAAACCTTCCCAATTCCTAATCCATTAGCGTAATTAGTACTTAAAGCGTATAACCGAATGGGTAGTAAGACGCGGTGCTAAATATTTATTATTATTATTATTATTATTATTACATTTTAGAGTATGTATTTTGGATCTGTGATCTTTACTCATGTGTTTGTAAAGTGTTTATAATCTGTGCATTTTTTTTTACTGTTTTCTATCGATATAATAACTATTCATCATTAATTTTTTTCGATAAATTTAGCTTTCCTATTTTAGTTTAATCTTAAATCTACTTTAGCTTAATAATACCATGAGTTGTGAAATATATATTATAAAATAATTGGTCATAAAACTAACAAATGAATTACTAAATAGCCCTTTAGACGTCCCTAGCATAATGATTGGCTTGCTAGATCACGTGATACCTTTCATGTAACGTTAACTTAATGTTAAAAACCCTCCCAGGACATTTATTAAGTTAAGTGAACTGTAAGTGAACGTTAAGTTAACTGCATCGTGATTGCTTTCATTTGAAAACATTTGGATAACCTTTACGTGAAGTTAACCTGAAGTGAACGTTAATTTGATTGTGATCTCGGCACAAGCGTAAAGCCTGAACAGGTATCAAGAAAGGGCGATAAAAATAACAAAAAACAATGAAATATCGGTCTTGTTCCATAACATCTCACAGGATCAACCATAACAGAGTAAAGGTACCCTTTGCTGGTGGGTATACAGACAAAGGCGTCGTTTCTCATCTTTTATGGTCTATCAGTGATGTTGGTGATGGTGGTCGTTTTTAATTACGTGCTTGGGTTTATCATTCCTCTTCTTAACTAGTTGATTATATCAAAACGTGACTTTCAAACTAATTTAATTCAAAGAAACACTACACCTAGTCTCCTGATTGAAAATTGTTCACTATGAAAGTGTGTAGACACTAATTTCACCAGTGATATAATTTCTCTGCCACGCCTGTAATCGAACACTGGGACCCAAGGTTTGATATACAAAGGCGCCAATGATTGTACTAAAGAGTTGGACTATCTACCGTTATCTCAGGTTTAATAGTATTCCCAATCATTGGAGCGATTTTTCAAATTACTTGTTTTGGTGGTCACGTGATCTAACGGGTACTTCCTGTATTATAATAGACTGCCGATGATGGGGAGATTGAGGTTCGAATCTCGGTCGGGTGTTTGGAGGTTTTTAGCACAATTTTACACCTATTCCCAACGCAAATGTGGGTACACTTACTCTGAATATAACCTCCATAATCCCAAAAACCATTAGTGTAATTAATATATAGTTAGGGTGACCTGGTGGTCTAGGGGTAAGGTGTCAGACTTCTATGCTGGCGGCCGGGGTTCGATCCTCGGTCCCGGCACAGATTTATCTGATTTCCAATCCCTTCCTACACCTCTGATAAGACATCTTGTGAATGTGTGGAATGCCAGGTCGCCACCGTGGTTCGGATTCCACGTTAAACTGTAGGTCCTTCATTTCATCTCACAATCACCCTACCATTACACATTAGCGTAAGTGTGTACAACCCGAACGGGTAGTAAGACGCGGTGCTAATAATAAATAATAATAATAATAATAATAATAATAATAATAATAATAATAATAATAATAATAATAATAATAATAATAATAATATAATAATAATAATAATAATAATAATAATAATAATAATAATAATAATAATAATAATAATAATAATAATAATAATAATAATAATAATAATAATAATAATAATAATAATAATAATAATAATAATAATAATAATAATAATAATAATAATAATAATAATAATAATAATAATAATAATAATAATAATAATAATAATAATAATAATAATAATAATAATAATAATAATAATAATAATAAATAGTTGTATAATACAAACGGGTACTAGGATGAGCTGCTAAAATAAATTCAATTTTTAATATTTTTTATGTGTGTTAGGATTGCAAATTCATTAAAGATTATATTTAATCGGTAAATTGTATGATGCGTTTATGTTTCATAAAAACTTTCACACAGCAAAATACACAATTTATTCATCAATGCACAGACTTTTACTAAGTGTAATTATTAGATTGATCACATAAATCACTAATTTTGCAGTAAATCACACAGTTAAAATAGTATTATCAAACTTAGACTATTTTTGTTTAAATTTCATGTTTATAAACAGTTACATTAAAATTGGACTATGTTTCTCAGTAATTTTTATCTATCTGATTATTAATATTTTTACTTATTTGGCCACAAGGAATATTTTCTGTTTCTGACAACAAAGGGAAAAAAATGTTGAACAGGGTAATTATTTTAATTTAGGCTTGATTTATTTTGTTGATCATAATGAAGAAATTAACATAAGCTAATACATATAAATATACACATTTATAATGCTAACTGCTAAATATATTATTTATATACATATTTACTCAACTGGTCATTCAGAAATTTAATCCTTGTATTCTTTGATTGACGATTTACACAAGAGCTATAGTTAATCAATAGATGTAGCTAACAAATTTTGTTTATTTTAATACCAGATAAAGCTTTCTATCGATTTTATGATATTATAATTACTAATAACCTGTTAAACAGATTAATAATATTAAAATTGAGTTTATGCTTTTCACTACATTGAATATAGGGTTTTGAATCATTGTTATCAACATTAGGCCCAATGTTGGTTTTTATTAATTGAATAAAATATTGTTCAGTTCAAACAATATACATTTATTAGAGTGACATTTATTATGTTATTTCACCAATAATATCATTAATAATGTATTATTTGATAATTAAAGTACTAAATAGCTTTCTTATCAAGGACTGCATTAAACTTAAAAATAAAATAAAATATTTAGTCAAATATATTGCATATAGCTTTACATATATTTTAATATACCACAAACCTTGTATATCCATTTAAATCATAATAAGATGAACTTCACCAGATAATTATTAACATGGCAGAAAATCTTAGAAGTTATACCAAAGATAATATTTCCTATAACTCCCCAAGAGTATACCAAAGATCTAAGTTGTTGATTGTGTTATTGTTTTTAATTAATAGATCTATTGATCATAGTTTATAAACATCATATTATGTGTACTTAACTTATGAACTAAATGTGTGATTTATTTTAAATTTGTTCAAGAAATCTTATTTATTTTTCTACCATATGTGAAATAAAGATGAGACTATCAGGTTCCCAATTTCAATCTATATTGATTTATCCATATTAGTAGTCTGGCAGGAAAAATATTTAAAAACTATTTTTTATTCTGATTAACATTAATAACATTTTAGTATAATTAGTGTTACTTAATTAATTACTCTATGGCACTAGGAACCCGAAAGTTCATTTCAGCACTTACAAAAATATGGCACCTATCTCTAACTTGAGCTAATTCTATCCAGTCCACCTCATTACACCTAATTTCTTTAAGATGCATTCTAATTTTATTCTTCCATTTGCATCTAGGTCTTCCCAATGGTATCTTCCCATTTGGTTTGTCAGTCAATACACTGAACACAGTTCTAGAATCTTCTATTAACGATGAATGTCCTGCTCACAGTAATTTGCCAGATTGAACTATACTAACACTGTGTGAGGATGAGTACAGAGTATGTAACTCATCATTATGTAATATCTTCCTTTACCCAGTTTCTCCATCCTTTCTTGTACCATATAACTTACTAAGCACCTTGTTTTCGAATATCTTACATTTGTTTTTGTCAAATTAGGTAATGGACCATGTTTCTAAATTATTGAAAAAATAATAACATGTATTTCCTGACTTTATTCATTTCCTAATTTCGCTATTTTCATATTGTTATTATTGTAATATCGTACTTTATAGACATGGATATTATTTATTAAAAGTGGCAGCTGCAGATAACATGAATTTATGTCAAATGGATGAATATTGTTTCAGGAAATTATATATATATATTGAAAAGGTCTCTTACCATTTAAATCGGACTGAGTATGGGTTAGTGGTTGATGTTAAGGTATGAAGTTCTAAATATTTCCTAAAATAATTATTATTTACTAAATTTATTGGCCGTATAACCTGGAATACAATATAACGTAATGATTTTAAATGTGTATATAAATAGAGCAACCATAGATCCTCATCAATACTAGATTGAAAGAGATATTAAATAACTCACTCGATACTCTACTATTTTTCAAACAATTTATTTTTTCTTCTCTCTCAGTAAAGGACAATAAAAAATACAGAAGAAACTCTCAACTCTTTAAAATTGGAATTGTTATCTTGTGCACCTCGTTTGTCTTCAGCATAAATTAAAATTTGCGAAATGAAAATAAAATTTGTTTATTCAATTTGTATTTCAATATGGAATCTCATCTACCACTAATAATCTAAATATTATAATATTAGTTAAAAAAAACTATACTGATAATTATTGTAATAGTGAAAGTATATTTTATAAATTCAAACGAGTATTTACCTAGGTACAGTATATCTTAAATGTAGGTCTACGGGAAAATTCAGATCATAAGCAGTACGGTACGTCTTATAAATATTATGGCACATTAAATACAATGTAGAGTAAGCATATACTATTTGAAAACTTAATATTTAAGAAATAGATACTCTACTTTCTATGTTATCTTACTTTATAATAATTATTTTCTATGCAAACTCGCTTTCTATCAGTTAATTTTATACATATATATTTAATTTTTCAATTAACTTTGACCAAGCTTCGCTTTACAAATATACACAATTCAATTATTTTTTTTATATTTTAACTTCCCTCGTTAAATTTATTTGACTTTCTTAATTTTTATTTTTTCCCTTCAGCGAAAAATTTTTTTTTACAGAACATTCTTTCAACCGAGAAAACTGTACCACAACCTCTCGACCATAAATCTGCGACAATGCAGAGACCCAGAAACACATCCAACAGACGATGTTTACTCTCAATTAAGCACTTCAGTAATGCACTTGCATTGCTTGATTCTCTGGATCCTCTTCCTCCTCAATTGTGGTACCAAAGAGGGGCAATGAAGTGTGACAGTGATCCATGACGCGAGTTTCGGCTTGCAGAACGCGCAAGATTTGAAAGCAGCCGCCACCTCTTTAATCTCACCGTCTTTACCCTCATCGTTATCCCTTAACCTGTTCCTCCTCCTTCTTGGGTTCTTAGGTATGTAGAAGGAGTTACACTGCCCGTAGCAGAATCGGTTTATGACGGTCCTCGTGAGGCAACCGTCCTCGCGGACCTTCTGCACCAACGGTTCCGTCTTGCACCAATCTCTCTTCAGATACTCTTTCCTCGTGACCTCCAGTGCGTTCTTGCTCGACTTGAGGAGTTTATCACCCGAGTAACCTGAAAGATCTGACAGACGGTCGGTGGACTGGTACGGGAAAGAGTCGTTGTATCTCTTCACGAGAACGTCCACACCTACGGTGTGACCGTCTTGAAAAGTTTGGAGTATCTTGTTTCGTCTCGGTAGAGGGTCGTCCCTCGACTCGGGTGTCAACGTTCCCTCGTGGGAGTTCCCCTTGGATCGATGGGTGGGTTCTCGAGTCTGTGTGTCTTCTTCGACGTGCATGGTCGCCTCAGCGTCTTCGAGGGCGTTCTGTTGGAGGAAGCGCCTTTCTTCTCGGCTGGTATTCTCTCTGCGCTGGGCCAAGAAACGTTCCACCTCCTTGGTGTTGATTATGTCTAGGATGGAGTCCGTGGAAGATGAAGGACCCCCGTTGCGGCCTTCGACCTTGACCATCAAGGCCATGAAAAGGACCGCTGGAAGTTGAACACGAGGATACATCTGGAACAATCGAGTTAATATCGGATTATTTGGCGATTTTTATAATCACCTGAATGTTGAGATAGAATAAATAGACCTTCATTTTAAAAGTAAAATCCTTTTAGAAAATACAAATCTATTTTCTTTGGGCAGTTGCAGTTTACATGATTTGACATATTAGGGTGGAATGGAAGGGGACGCAAGAAAAAGCCAGTGTTTTTGTAGGTTTTATGGTAAAATATTTTTAGGACAAAATAAAAATACCATTGCTCCATTACAAACATATAATTTATTTTTCTTCACATGGTGATAACAACAATAATCGTTGAATATCTGTCAAGGAATTTAATGACAACTTTTATCTTCATTTAAAAAGTTTGTTAGATAATGCCACCATGCTCATGACAGATATTCACGAACTATTGATACCACCATGTGAAGAAAATTAAATTCTATGTTTATTGTACTGGAAAAATATTTTATTTATTTGGGAAAAAAAGTTTTTCTAAAAACTGAAAAAATACTGGCCTTTTCTCGCGTCCTCTTATATTACACCTTGATACACTAGCCCCATGGATACTTTAGTGCTGACTGACAGCTCACAGCTGACTTCTGACAGTCAAAATTTAGGTATATACCTAAATTTTGATTGTAAAAAGTGACAGCTGTTAAACACATGTTGTTGCAGATCATCTGGTTCGGCGTAGGGATACGTAATTTGGTCTGGTAACTTTTTAAAACTGTCAATTGTCGTCTGTGAGCTGTCAGTCAGCACCAAAGAAGCCATGGGGCTATTGTAGCTTAGAGCTAATAACGTTTTTGGATGCCAGAGTGTAAAGGCCCAACCTTTAAAAATTAAGTAGCAATTTTACCTTGATTGGTTAGTGATTACACTGTGGCCCTGTCTTATACACAACACCAGCGGTTCTCAAACTGAGGTACGCGGGCACCTTAAAGGAGGTACGCGAGCAACTCTCGAGGGAAAATTGGCAAAATAACAGGGGGCTTAGGGAAAACCCTAATGGTTGGCAATTACCGTTATCTGGTTATTTCTACCCCTCTTTTCCCCGTATTTGCTCTCGGCTGGGGACAGATTTCTGAGAATTTTCATCCCTCTACCTAACACCTTCTACACTAGTGGTTTATTATGTCTTTTTCAACAACTTATCTCTGTTAGAGTGGTTTTTCATCCATGGTGTACTTAAAAAACAAGTGCTACAATAGGTTAAATTTGGAGCCGGACTTCCACTTGAAAGTTTCAACTGGACAACCAGACATCCAAATTTGTGCCAAACGATGCATTCACAACCCCTCTCATTGAAAAACTTTGGGATTCAATATATATCAGCTCCAGAATTACCGTTAAAAATTTTGATTTGAAATAATTGTGTTCATGTTTACTTTTTTACTTTATTTTTTAACGAATTTGTGAAGAAAAAGTATACAACTGTTTACAGTAAAATTATGTTTTTTTTAATGGATCACAACAATTCCCAATAAGATAATGTTAAGGCTATAACAGTAGTATTCTCTACAACTAGCTTTGTCACATTTGAAATATTTTGATTACGGATATTTTCTCCCATTATATTATAATATAGATCAATAGTTTACCAAGTGCCTCTCATTTGGAATTTGTTTATCTTAGGGGTACATTAAACTTTTAGTCATGGCCAAGGGGTACAATCTAAATAAAGTTTGAGAACCACTGCACTACAGCATGGTAGGTATGTTTGCCATTTTCAGATTAAAAGAAGGGTACAAGTTTTTCCTAAATCAATGGATGAAAAGGATTATTTTGATAACATTATTGACTAGAATTAGTAATCAAACAAATAAATACTTTTAAAAGGAAACTTTAATTTACCCAAATCGGTCAAAGCATACAATATTGTTTTAACGTTCTAACACGGAACTTTTAAAATGTTCTACACTGAACCTTATCACTCGGCCAGGCTAATCATATACGTATATACATTTAGGGTAGGCATGGATTATCACTGTTTAAATACAACAGCATTTGAGTGGAAGGAGAATAAAAATCCATTCAGAAAAAAGTGCCTTCTAATGGAATTCAATTCCATATTTCTCCGTCACTGTACACCATATAAGATGAATCTGACTACTTAGCTCGCGGATCCACTGGTGTGTAATTTATAATGTTATTGAGTAACTTTCTCACAATGTCATAATAATAGTAATAATAAGACCAATGTAGGTGTAATCAACAACATAACCTTTACAATGCAAATCCTGTCATTTTTTCATTTTTTAAACTGACCAACACAAAATAGTAGAATTATCGGGGGGCGGGGGGCGCCTGTGGTAAAGGCTCGCCTCAGGATACAATGTTCATGGGGTCAAACCGAGCTGAAGTTGACAGATTCTCACTGAGCAATACAAATCCGTAGCACAACTTCCTTCGTAGGGGAGGTAGAACCATTGGTCCGATGTCGATTGTTGGCACGTAAACGATTACTGTAAGGCATGTGAAAGTACATTTCCGGCAAAATTGGTAGAACCTTTCACACTCACTCATTGAAATTCAGTGTGGATGGTAACGGGTAACTACCACACTTCCTGAACTCCCTTAGTATATGGGATTTATACCAGATGGTACAAGCAGCACTAACCAACCGAAGGGCTGAGAGACTGCCTAGCTGCGGATTGATAAAAAAAATCACATCAGATCAACCTTCAGGTTGTTGACTTAAGAATAATGATAAGATATTTATTTGAATTGATCATAAATAGGATAGTGGGTATAAACCTTTTTTTTTTAGAGGAACCCAACTATTTTTTTTCACCTGACATGCAAATGTAAACTGAGACAGATGTGTTGTGTGGATCGGTTCGGTATTGGATATGTATCCTTATCACATATTTAGTTCTATCTTTGTCCGCACCCCGCATCAGCGCAACTAAATACTAAGGATGTCCGAAGCAACCAACCATGAAACAAAGTATATGCACGCCAAGTTCATGCACTATGAGCTTATAACAATTGAAGTTCAAAGTAATTAGGGTGTGTAATAACTGTAATTATTCAAGTCATTGCTAGGTCATGACTTAAGGACACCTTTGATCTTGAAATATTGATCTTAGTTGTGTTTTTTTTAATTTTTAATCCCTTGAAATCCTGATGTGGAATCGCTATTTAGACTGATCTTTGTTGCAGTTTCCATGATAGGTTAATTTCACGTGAAAGGGTTATGTGCCCACCCACACCATGATATTCTACGAGCGAGCGAGACAGAGCCTACTAATTTTGCCCAAAAGATACCTTTACAACTTTCAGGGATCTTTTACATGCACAATTGACATGAGACCAACGGCTTTATTTGCCCTCCGAAGGAAGTTGTGTTACGGATTTTTATCGCTCAAGAAAAATCCTCCGACTCCTTCTGGGTTTGAACCTATGAACTTCAAGCCTTTAGGCGATAACTTTACCCCAAGACCACCATCATCTGTGAGACTTTATTATTATAACAATGTCTTGTGATTACTACACATAAGATAATTATAATAATTTATATTAATATTGTTTTGTGGTGAGATGCAACTGTAACTGCTTATTGATGATTTAAGAAACTCGAGTGAAATTCCGTAGAATTTATTCATCATATTTAACATCGATTTAGGTAAAATAAATGCTCAAGTGGTTTTATATTAACGGGATTTAAATGTAATATTATGAGTTATATTTGATTCTTTTAAATCATTTGAATTATTACTTAAGAAATCCTGGTGTGATTCTAGGTTGTATGGTTTTAGAGGTACAGTTGTAGGTTACATTAGCGTGTAAGTCGCGTGCTTTTATAGTCTATATTATTAGAGAGGGTACGTTAAATACCATTAAAAAAAAGGGTAGAAAATTGTCACCCCTATATTTATCATTTATAAAAATTATTCTTGAATATTCTAGATAGGTTTATTTCACTATTTTGCCTACGTTTTCGTTTTCTATTAAAGGAGCCTTTCTCACTGAAATCCTTCTAAAATAGCTACATTTGGTGAAGTGGTATTGCCTCTCCTAACAGTAGCCAACCTCGTCCCTCATTAGGAAAGAGTGGGCTATTGCCGGGCTAAAAGGACGTGGAGGAAAAGGGCGCTTGACGTAATTGACGATGTATGGGGCTATTGAAAGAAGGCTATGGAATGCGCTCACACACATACATACAAACACACACACACACATATACGCACGTACATCATTGGATCAAGGAAGTGGGGTGGCTATTTGAATGCACTCTTGGACCAATCACGGCCTCATTAGGTGCTGACGTCACTTTTTGAATGCTCACCAACGGGCGAAAGTGTGGTAAGGTCACATTTTAAATGTTCTTTTTTATTTTATGAATACAATGTTTTATTTTATTACACTTTATATCCATCCATGATATCCTTATATTAATTACAATAAAGTAAATGTACCCACATTTGCGTTAAAGACATAGTGTGTCACTATTTAGTGGGGAAGGGGACTCTCAGTTATGTTATATTTTCAAGATTAAAAGTATTATTATTATTTAGCATAGCGTCTTACTACCCATTTGGGTTATACGCTTTAAATACTAATTACGCTAATGGATTGGGAATTGGGAAGGTTAAATTAGAGGAAGTGAACCCCATTTGCGTGGAGGGAGAGGGGAAAACCACCCCAGTTCACCCGACCGAGATTTGAACCTCGATCTCCCCGTCCTCGGCAGGTCGAGCTCAACACGACTAGCGCGTTAGCTAACTACGCCATCGAGGCGGGTGATAAAAGTACATTTTACTTTTAGCACCCCGTCTTACTTACTATCTGTTCAGGTTACGTGCATTTCAATTATTAATTACACTAACGAGCTATTGATAGGAAGTTTACATTTATTTAATGTGTAACAGCAGTTGCGAGGAGGGAGAGTGGAAAACCATTTAGTAAAACCACCCTCAGTACACCATACTGGGATTGAACCTCAATCTACCCGTCATCGGTAGTCTAGTCTATTGCGAGAGTGACGCCTTAGACCACGCGGCCACCGAATTTGTTTTTTTTAAAGATTAAGGAAGGCTGGTTAAAAAAGATTCACCTGATCAAATAAAACTCGTCCCTTGTCTTACAAGAGCCATCAGATTAGAGGTTCATCAATTTACCGTTCGACATTCGAGGATAGCTCCGATTGTATCTACGACATTCCACAAAACGCGATGTTTTGGAACAGGGGTTTACAAAGTACGGCTCTCGAGCATCTTTTGTGTGGCCCAGATCAGTTTTTAAAAAATATTTTATAAGTATTTACTAAGAGGAAAAAACCTTAGGTTGTAATGCAGTTAGTGGTTATTTGAACTAAATTATCCACAACGATTACTAAGAATTATTATTTGGTTATTAATAATATTTAGTACCACGTCTTACTACCCGTTCGGGTTATACGATTTAAGTTCTAACTTACGCTAATGGATTAGGAAGGTTTAATTAGATGAAGTGAACCCAAATTTGCGTGGAGGAGAGTGGAAAACCATTTAGGAAAACCACCCTAGTTCACCCGACCGAGATTCGAACCTCGATCTCCCTATCCTCAGCAGTCGAGCTCAACACGACATGCGCGTTAGCCAACTACGCCATCGAGGCGGGTATTTGGGTTATTGTTTGTTTATTTGAGATATTTAAAGCGTACTTTCTGATCCAAATGACTCTTATCAACACACAACTTAAAACTAACTCAAATATAGAACAGACATAACACCCAGTCCCCATCCCCCATCTATTAATGCAACACCATCTAAAGGGGAAACCCACATTTCTCCTATTATACCATTTTCAGCTATACCGAGAATCGAACCTGGTCCCCTTAGCTCAGTGGAGAGATATGAAACCAAATGAGCTGAGGTGTCGGAGACTAATAGTTAATCTTATAATTATAAATTTATGTTGATATTCTCGATATTAGTACATGAATGTGCCGTGTGCGTCGCGAGGTAACCCGCTTAGGTTTCCGGAACTAACCGCTGGAGGGCTCTGTGTTCTTGTTTACGTTAGAGTCAGGGGATCATTGCTCGAGACCGGCACTCGTCATTATGGTATCAAATGTAACCAGTGTTCGGACTTCAGTTCTGTATCGGAGTGTGTGTATGTAGCTTGGACTAATGGGCCACCAATCCAGGAGGACTAATGAAGATATCAACCTGTGTGCTGGTGAAATGTAAAGGTTAGTGTTTGTTAAATGAAGACTATTTTTCTTGTAATCCAAATTAATTACCTGTAGTTATTTCTCTCATTTTTGAGTGCTGCACGTTGAGCCGAGGAGATAGTCAGTTTCTGCTGGGGTAGGATTTTGTACTCTTGTTTTTTCGGTTAGGTAAAATTGCACCTTAGCCCAATAGGTAGCGTGTCTGTCTACTGAGTAAAGGTCCCAGATTCGATTCTTGGTATGGCCGAAAAATTGATCATTGGTGAAATGTGAGTGTACCTTTTACATTGATGAATTAACGGTCGGGGGCTAGCTGTTGTGTGTCTTATATATGTTAGTTTATATAATATATAAGTTAGTTTATATATAAAAATTAATATATTTGTTAGTTTATAAGTATGTACTGATATTCAATTGGTTCAGATGATGATCGTTAAATACCTCAAATGCATACATACCTAATCACATGATTCCCATAAGGGGTAGGCAAGAAACCGTTAATATAGCTTTAAAACCAACAACTCCGAACCATCCTCACTAACTTTCTCCACACTTCCCCGGCCTTCATACTTCCTTCGCTTCAACAACACCATACACCGAGTCATACATGCTCTTTTATTCTTAAAACTCTTAATGTGTATGGGTGTGTTATGGGTGACCTGGTGGTCTAGGGTAAGGTGTCAGACTTCTGTGCTGGCGGCCGGGGTTCAATCCTCGGTCCCGGCACAGATTTATCTGATTACCAAACCCTTCCTTCACCTCTGACAAGACATCTTGTGAATGTGGGGAATGCCAGGCCTCCACCGTGGTTCGGATTCCACGTTAAACTGTAGGTCCTCCATTTCATCTCACAATCAACCTAACATTACACATTAGCGTAAGTGCGTATAACCCGAACGGGTAGTAAGACGCGGTGCTAATAATAATAATAATAATCTTAATGTGTTTATGTGTAAATGAAAAAAAAAAAAAAAATCTGGCTGATATGTTTCACTAGAGCACTAGTTGAATCATACCAAGGATTCTACCTTGTTAACTCTTTAGTTATTCAAGAATAAGAAAAAGGTCTCCGTTACAAACCAGGTGGCACTAGGCCTATCCTATTTCATGTTCTTTTTTTAACAGTGTGTGTTGATTGTACTCTGTGAGAAAGCCATATTTTCTTTAGCATCGCATCGTACTACCTGTTCAGGTTATTACCATATGTACTAATTACGCTAGATTTAGAGCAAGTTTATTCACATTTGCCTGGAGGGAGAGTGTAAAATAACATAGGAAAAACTGCTACTTTCTCTAAATTCTATCTTTTCATCCCTTATACATTAGCGCAACTAGTACATGTATAACTAGCCACAATGGGTAGTAAAACGCAGTATTAAAAAGCTTTTCTAGCTATTGAATAAGATTATTCTTAATAAAATTGGGCTCTATACATTCTTTATTCATTTGTTTGACAAAATATGATTAATTTTACGTCTCAAAGAACAACTGGACTTGGGCTTCTGCACTGATTATTCTTGTTTGCGGATGATGGGGAGGTCAGGGGCAGAATCCTGGCGAGGGTTCGTTTTCAACTAATCTCTCTCTCTTTCTCTCTCCCAAACAAAATCTAGTACATTTTATTTAAATTCCACGTAATTCGTTTCTAATATAGATTATTTAAAGCTAAGACCAAGACAGGTAGTAAAACAGGGGGAGGGGGGGAAGGTAGTCTAAAATAATAGTTTTATTATCAGAAGTTGGTTTACTATTCCTGTCAAATAGGTCATCATGTTAACCTGCTTATGAATAAAACACTAAAAAAATTAAAAAAAATCATTAAACCAGAAAAATTAAAATTTAGTTTTACAGTTTATCTTCACAAAACTTAAATTTGTATTTTTATTACTAACAATGTTTAATTATCTATTATAAATCTATTTTAATTACAATTGTATTTTACCTTACGATACTAGATTCATTAAATTTACTTCCAAAGTACGACTTGATATTGGTAAATATAAAATTATACTAATATCATCAAAGCCCTTCAATCAAATAAAGTACACATTGATAGGGCCTAACTGTTTTTTAACTATTAGTTATATTTACCATCGACTTTTGGAACTTAGTGTAATTTATGTTTTAAAATATTCATTATTTATAATACAGACACAATCTCTACCCCAGTCATTAATTCATCAGTGAGAGTGAGATATCTCAATATAATAAATAACACTTATTTTGGACATGTCAATAATCTAACACGAAGTCACGAGTTCTAACTCAACAGTTAGAACTACCCTTATTATATTTTATTCACCACCATCTTTGAGTACACATTTGGGATATCTATATTTTATACTCTAATAGGATAGGGTAAGAAAACCTGAAATACAGTGGATATTGATCTGCGTTTACATGTAAGTAGAATGGAGAATCATTTAAGGAAATCAACCGCAATAAGCCTATACCTGACCGGGATTCGAACTCTGTCCAAATTTTTACCAGAAAACCACAGCAGATATAGTTTATTCCCTAGTCCATGTGACCAAGTTTCAAATGGTTATCTTTAGAAGTATATTCTAAAAAAAATTAAGTCGAATAGGTCTACCAAATTAAATACTACTCCTAGTCTGATTTATTTTTTCGTTGATATTTTTAACAATCCTATCGTACTTAATTGATTATTATAGTTAATGGCTTAAACACCCGATGGGAAGCCCAGGGCCGCAGCCATGCTTCGTTATTCCGGTTATTATTTGCTGTAGTTTTTTTGGTAGTTTCTCAGGTGGAGTAGATTATTATACTCCATGGATTTCTAAGAGCGAGGGAGAAAGATCCTACTAATATTGCCCGGAAAGTTATTTTAGACATATCACAATCGATATCGGACTGACTGCTATATTTACCCTCAGAAGGAAGTTGTGTTAATAATTTTTTTATCACTCAGTAAAAACACGTTAATCTCGGCTGGGTTTGAACCCACGAACAGCGGGACCTGAGGTGAGCACTTCACCCTAATACCACCGTGGTCAACCTTTTATCAAGTAAAGCTAATCTGATTTCAATGGAATTGTTAGCTCTATTTATTTCTGTCAAAATACTCTGTTTGACCTTGAAGTGCCGTCTAGTTTAAGTTTGACGTAACTGAACCAAATTAAACGATCGATGGGATTCCGGATGAAGTACTTTCGTTTACTATCGCAACAACAACAACAATAATAATATTTAGCACCACGTCTTACTACCCGTTCGGGTTATACGCTTTAAGTACTAACTACGCTAATGGATTAGGAATTGGGAAGGTTGAATTAGAGGAAGTGAACCCACATTTGCGTGGAGGTAGAATGGAAAACCATTTAGGAAAAGCCACCCCAGTTTACCCGACCGAGATTCGAACCTCGATCTCCCCGTCCTCAGCAGTCGAGCTCAACACGACTAGCGCGTTAGCCAACTACGCCACCGAGGCGGGTATCGCAATAACAGATGCTTCGTGAACAATAAAAATACTTAAATTCCGTAACAGACTAGATAACCAAAATAAATAAAATTATCTAAATCTACAGAGAATATGTTTTTTTAAATAACTTTCTGACCATACACACTTGTCTGAAAATAAGACGAAACTAGTCTTATATCATAATTTCGAATCCACCATCAAAATTTAATCTTCAAGTTAAAGACTTTGTTTGTAAAAATGTTTTAAACCTCTTCAAATTTAATAGGAATAAGAATTATATATGTGAGTGTAAATTAGATTTTTTATCGTAATTTATATTTCCATTTCAAAATTGATTTTAAATATTGATTTATCTAAAAAAATGAGGACTTTATAAATTATTATAGTTATACAAATATTAGTTCAGTAGTTTATACAAATAATATATAACATTTAATTAATGCATACCCTTGAAAAACTGAAAGAGCATATCTATTTACTAACGACCATATATTATGTAAAAATAATCATGCCTAATAAAACCAGGCATTTATTTAGAAATATATTATTTGTGTTTTATTATAAGTAGCGGCTTCCACAAAATTGTTGATACATGCCATATTTTTTTATCTTCTTTATTCCTATACCATTAGTGTCTTGACATAGGTTGTAATATAGTAATTACTATGTTTAAAATGTCTAAAACTAAATAAATAATGATCTGATATATTAATAACATTAATATATTCCGTCATACAAACATTAAAAAACAAACAATAAAAACACGTTTTTGAAAACAATTTATACTTAAAAAATAACCTAAAATAATTGAAAATATTAAAACATTTAATTCAAGTCTAAATTTAACTTAAGGATATTATTCCCATTTAGGCTGAACATTTTCGTAAATAATATATTCTCCAACATTTACTCTGCAAAATTTAAATAAACATAGATATCAACAAAAAAAAATTATCAATTTTTTATTTCTGCACCATGGTTTAGGCCTATTCAATATTTAAAAAACAAACAATATAAAACATCCATACCTTTATGTTGAACCCCACGCACCAGTGTCAACACCGGGATCTGAACAGGAGTCCAATGTTTCCAATGACCCACTCACTGATCCAGTCCCACCACCAATAACCCTCCAAGATCACCGCTGCGTTGTATACATTACAAATGACGACTCTAGCGCTGGTGGCGGGAAGCTGCCGAACTACTTTGTTACTATCATCATCCGCAGTTGTAACAACGCGGGGTAGGAAGAGCATGGAAGTTGGGTGAGAGGGAAATCATCCCTTATGGTGTCCCTTACCCCAACCCTGTTCGATCTATGTCCCTTTCCTCGTATGTAGTGACGTTTAGGGATATTGTATTGAATTGACTCAATTCTACTGTCGGAAGGAAAGTAATACCGTACTTCTATAGAAAGAAAAGTATTAAGGCGGGAGTGTAGTTGACGCGAGAAAAGTTAAGTGTTTTTGCAGTTTTTATATAAAAAAAGTTTGTTCGGTCAAAAGAAAACAAAATATTTTTTTTTTCCAGTAGAAAAATAAATTTAATTTTCTTCACATGGTGATCTCATCCAGTTAATGGTGTCCTGGAATTGAATGACAACTTTTTCAATTCACTTAAAAGGTTTGTCATCTAATGCCGCTATGCTAATGATGGATATTTAATAACTGTTAATATCACTATTTGAAGAAATTAAACTCTATTAGGTTTCTACAGGAGCAATGTTGATTTATTTTAACAAAAAAATAATTTGTTATTAAAACTGAAAAAACAGCTACCTTTTCTCACGTCTTCTACACTCTCACCCATATTAGCAGCAGGTTTTTGCATCAAAAGAAAAAACAGGACTTTTATTCAATTATCAAGATTTTGGTATTTTATTGTTGTGGATTTTTTTCCATGGTATCTCTAGAATTGTTATACTTATATAGTAATAATTAATACAACTTATGAATCATAACATTATTTAATACAGTACAATTTTAACATTACCTTAAATTAAATCACTTATGCAAATTTCAACACTTATAAGACCTATAACAGACCAGCAATGAAATACATAATATTATGACATGTAAGAATAATTATATGAAATGACAAACAAAATTAAATAATAATTTAAATAAATAAATGGAGACTAGTAAACGATACAGTGAAGTAATTAAAATCAATACATATCTACACACTATAAATAAAACACGATAAAGAAAAATAATGTACAACAAACTAAGTATATTAATACTTGGAAGATCCTTTGAGTTTGCTGCCTCTTAGTTTATCTTGTGATAGAAATCAAATTTGACAAATGTGGAGTTTGTACTACGAATAATGTAATCAAGAGGACTAACTAATATGGTAAAACCATATTATGTTAAGGGTAAAATTTTTACTAGAAAGGTTTCTATTGAAAATATTGAAAACAAAAATGCATAATAATGTTTTCCAATTTGTTCTCAATTTACTTAATTACAGTGCTGGCCAACAGTCTTGAGAACTATGAAATAATATTGTCAACTGGGGGATAGCTACGTCTTAATTCATTTACGAACGAAGTAATAGTAACTTTAAATCAAGCCGTTAGTGTGTGTGGACTTAAAAATATGACATTATTTAAATACAAAGATCACACACAAATTATTAATTTCGTTACCAGCGTGTATTTGCTATTTAAAGTAAAAGTATTGAAACAAAAATATCAAAAATATATTGGTATTGAAAGTAAAATATCATTATTGTAAAGTTATTGATACTTTTTTCACTTATTTAACGTGTCCAAACATGCCCTGAAAATGTACTTAGTTTCATTAAGGATAAATTTAATGAAGTTTGGCCATTATATATATATATAATTTATATTATATATATTATATTATGAATGTATTATTTATTTATTGAAATAAAAAGTAATCTGACCAAATAGATGGATTTGACCTGAAACAGTGTTAACTCTAAATAAAATATTATTAAAATAAAAAGGGCCACTTCTAAGAAAAACAGTATATAGATTTTTTAATATGTTTTCTCTATAATATTTTATTATTTTACATACATGTAATCGTGGAATTATAAGAAAGGCTTGGATTATTTTCGGAACCTATATAAAAATAAAGAATTAATATTAATAAAATAAAGAGTATGTTTGTGTATGCGAATCATGCGACAGTAAACCATACGCAGAGGTTTGAGAATTTAAAATTACCAGCCCGTATGCATAAAAATGTACACCTTGAAGCCGTAATTTTAAATGTTTTATTATACTTTTTTAAATTTATTAAACACTGAGTTTGTTGAACTAAAATGAACGAGGTCTTTTTTTTTGTTGCTGTTTGAAGAAAAAAAAAAGCAATGCCCGGAGTAACTTTGCAATTCATTACATTGTTAACCCGGGAAACGACAGCTATTTCAGATAGTCTTTAAATAAGTTTAAATTATTTTTTTTCGGAGAGGAGGGATTGGGGGACATAATTTATCCATAAGTTATATTATTTTTAATAATATATTAAAATAAGGTTGAATAAGTCGTTGTTGAAAGGAATTACTTCATTCTTAGATATAAAAACTGTGACCTAAATAATTTATTTCATGTTAGACATGTTTGAGCATTGAAAGAAAAGTATCGTTAGGACTGTTGCATGTCGCTTGGGGTTTGTAAACGCCACAGTAGCGTAGTTCTATTATTTTGTGTTTTCTCCCGGCAGACTGCGTGGCTACCATTCCACCTACGTGTGGTCTCAACCCACGACTGTCAACTACCAGACTAAATCAGAACTTATTCCGATCTCCCAGAGTAAATCCAAACGGAAAATGAAGATGTGATTCCGTTAAAAACAATTTATATTTATATTTTGAAACTATCTTCGTATTTGTACCATTGGTATTTTCACTTTTCATATTAGCTTTGAGTTGTAGTTTAGATAAATTTAAATAAGAGACTCGTTGCTGACAAGAGATTGTTTTAGATTAGACACGTTCACTCTCCCACGGCAATTAGTTATTTCTTACTACTAATTTACAATAAAATCAGCACTATTTAATAAAAATCAACACACAACTATTAATTAGTACGTCTTACTGCCTATATAATTATAGTTTTTAGAATTAATATCATTAAATAATGTGAAAAAGTATGAACTTTATGGTGATACACCACCATTCGCATGGATTTAAAAAGAATTAGACAATTAATTACACTCTTTTTAGAGGTCGTGTCAGAGTAATTCACGGAAGCTTTTCTTTCTTCAGGGTCTTAGTACCCCTTCGGTTTATACAAATACATTAATTACTCTAACTGAATAAGGATGATTACATTAGAATTTTAGAGGAAATGTACTCGCATTTTTATGAAGAAAGGGGCAGCAATTTAGGAAAAACCTTACAACTGGGAATCGTACCCCTGATCTCCCTGTCACTGCACAGGCCATCACTCATTGGTGGTTGGACCATTACAACATCAGGGTGGCATTATCGCAGGGGTGGCATTATCCGGCAGGGGTGGCATTATCGACAGGGGTGGCATTATCTGTCAGGGGTGGCATTATCTGTCAGGGGTGGCATTATCTGTCAGGGGTGGCATTATCCGGCAGGGGTGGAATTATCCGGCAGGGGTGGAATTATCCGGCAGGGTGGCATTATCCGGCAGGGGTGGCATTATCCGGCAGGGGTGGCATTATCCGGCAGGGGTGGATTATCGCGGTGGAATTACGGCAGGAGTGGCACTATCCGACAGGGTGGCATTATCTGTCAGGGGTGGCCGCAATTATCTGTCAGGGTGGCATTATCCGGCAGGGGTGGCATTATCCGGCAGGAGTGGCACTATCCGGCAGGGGTGGAATTATCCGGCAGGGGTGGAATTATCCGGCAGGGGTGGAATTATCCGGCAGGGGTGGAATTATCCGGCAGGAGTGGCACTATCCGGCAGGGGTGGCATTATCCGGCAGGGGTGGCATTATCCGGCAGGGGTGGCACTATCCGGCAGGGGTGGCATTATCCGGCAGGGGTGGCATTATCCGGCAGGAGTGGCACTATCCGGCAGGGGTGGCATCCGACAGGGGTGGCATTAATCATCCGGCAGGGTGGCATATCCGGCAGGAGTGGCACTATCCGACAGGGGTGGAATTAGCTGGCAGGTGTTACATCAGCTGTCAAGGGTGACATTAGCTGACAGGGACAAGATTAGCTGGCAGGGGTGACGTTAGCTGACAAAAATTACATTAACTTATATAAGGGTTGACGGTTGACATCAGTTGGCATGGTTGACATTATCTGGAAGGATTTACATTATATGGCAGGAATGGCATTAGCTCTGAGTTAGTTTTGAGGCTTGAACTTCATACTTTGATTTGGAAGAGCATTATTTGACTTTGATTGATTCTCATTTAGGTTAACTGAGGTAAAGTGCTTTGTGTTCTTTACAGCCACTTTTAAATCAAGAACAAAAAAAAAACTTTTATTAAGAAAGAAACTCGAGAATTGTACTTTTTACATATATTGTTAGTAGAATCACACATACACCAGCAGATTCTATAAAGTAAATTGGAAAGTATATTGTACGTAGCCTACGAAGGAATTATTCAATTTTTTTTTCATTAATACATTGGACCCTTTTATGTATCAGACCATTTTGAAATTTCAAAGACAAGAGTTTGTTTGCGATGCTTTTTAGGTTTGTTTGTCTAGACAAGCTTTTGAATATTTAGCTCGACTATTTTTTTATTTACAAATAAAAACAACTTTAAAAGAAATCAAACATCAGTTGCAAACACATTACAATGGAAGTATTTTTCTTAGTATTAAACTTGTTGACACGTGATTCCTTTTAGAGTGGGCCAGCGATCAATGCTCTTAGCTATCTTGGGTTGACCTTGAATATTTAATTAATATCATAAAGCATTGTCATAATTCAGCCTATGCTGAAAATTAAATATTAAATTTTATTTCGTAATAGTTACGATGTTTAAGGAGGCATAATAATAGTAGTTGCTAAAGTTTATATATTATTTATCACGTCTTAATATTTGTTCTGATTAGATGCATATATTAATTAAGATTATAAGATAAGGCTAAGGAATGGTATGGTTTTAAGAGGAAATGTACCTGAAATCTCTTGAAGGGAGAGGAAGAAACCTCTAAGGAAAAACCACTCTCATTATGCCCAACCAGAATTCGAGCTGAACTCCTCGTAATGAGTAATTCAGTCTAACACGAGCGTGACTCTTTAGATTATTTGACCACCGATGCGGGAATAGATTGTGTTAATAGCGAATTAAGATCTTAATAATATAGATGAACTCCGTCAACCTCGTGTCGATAAATAAGTATCTACTTGAATGAAAACGTAGCGGCTTCAGTTTATAAAACTGAGATTATTAGCTGGAGGTCTAGTTGTGCTAACCACATGGCACCCTTTATCTGCATAAGTTGACCATCTTCATCGACAGATGGTGACCTCTTGGTTAGTATAGTAAGATTGCTGATGGGAGCCATAGTTTTTTTAATAAATTTAAAATTGTTGAGTGTATCTTCGGGTAAAACGAAAATATTTGAATTTAAAAAAATAGTTGTTTTAGGGACATCTATTTACAATAAAAATTTAATAATATAAAATTGAGAGAACTTTTGACATACTCTCTAAATAGTTCCTTAAAACCAGAGGTGACATTTTCGTGTGTTCGTTTTTGTTGTTTTTTTCCTTTGGTCCACCCCACCCTTGTAGCGAGGGCGAAACAAGTACCCCTCTATAAGATTAGTCCACGTGGGTGCTGAGAGATTCAATTGTTTACGTATCAGGAGGCGTTGGTCCAGTCTTATTGTTACTGTCATTTCCTTCACTTCTCATCGGTTGACAATGACATTGTCCGTCACACTGGGAAGCTTTCAAACGTCATGTGGGTTACATGAGAGCATCAAGGACCTATGTCACAAAGTGGTATGTGCTCTTCAAATTGTCAAATTACAAACATTATAAAAATATATATTTTTAGTGCACAGTCGTTAATTTAATGTATTTCTTTCTTTCTATTTATCAAAATAAACGCAAATGTAGTTTGATATAATTCTAATTGATATTACCAACATAAACTTAAATCAATTTCATTCTAATTATAAGCATAAACGTAAACGTAAATTGATACAGTTATTATTAAAACCACCGACATAAACGTAAATTAATTTAATTTAATTATGAACATCAATATAAACGTAAATTGATTTCATTCGGCTTATCATAATAAACGTATAATTAAATTGATTTAGTTCTAATGAGTACTACCAACGTAAGATTAAATTTATATCTTTTTTAACTATCAGCAACATTAGAAACACAGTTCGACACCTTAGCCCAGTCGGTAGCGTGTCTGTATACTGAGATAAGGGCTCCAGTTTCGATTCCCGGTAAGGCCAAAGTATTTATAATTGGTGAAATGTGGATTTCCCCTTTCAAAGTGATGAATTAACGGTCTAGTGCTGGATGTTGTGTCTCTTCTCGATTTAAGTTAGTTTATAATTCGTGTGCTGATACGATCAGTAGGTTCAAAAAGTACACTGTAATTACCTCAAACTAATATTAAAAGTAAATTTTATGATTTTTCTTTAATTATCCCCTCATTGTAAACTCATTTATTTTTCGTTATTTTATTTAGTTTTAGGTTATGTTTTATAATATTATATATAATTTTATAATATATGTTTTACAGACTTACATTTAAGAAATAAATCAAATAACTTACAAGTTTATTTAATAGAGAACAATATTATTTAATATGTATCAAATAAATTAATTTATAATCTAAGATTAGATAGATTACAACAATTAAAAAGAAACGTAACGAGAAAGGTTGCTGAGCTGATATTTTGGGCTCAAACCCACTTTCAAAATGAGATCTTTTTTATAGGTGATTGAATTTAAAAAATAGCATTAATAGTAATACATATTAAAGGATGATAAAATCCCTGTCTATAATTGATTCAATTAATCAATCTATTATTATTATTATTAGCGCCGCGTCTTACTACCCGTTCGGGTTATACGCACTTACGCTAATGTATAATGGTAGGGTGATTGTGAGATGAAATGGAGGACCTACAGTTTAACGTGGGATCCGAACCACGGTGGAGGCCTGGCATTCCCCACATTTACAAGTTGTGATTAATACACGTCCTGTCAGAGGTGAAGGAAGGGTTTGGTAATCGGATAATTCTAGCCCCGGACCCCAAACACAAAGGTCTGACACCTTAACCCTAGACCACCAGTTCACCAAATCAATCTAATGTATTTAGTTATTTTGATTGGAAATAAAATATATATTAAATATGTTGAAAATAACTAGCTTAGGTTAAAAAAAAATCCAAATTCCCCCCCACCTCCCCACCTTAAGGGCGTCACTTGCTTGCGGAACTATTTTCTTCATACTACTGAGTTTCTAATTTAAATAGAAGTTTTAAAGACAGATAGGCTGAGTTTGAGATTTAATTGGCTCTACCGTGTCGAACATCTCAGTCAGGGCGGACGAAGTAGATATGAGTTGAGGTTTAGAAGAACAGCTCGCGCCGAAGAGGTGGAAATCTTTGATTGGCTTAGAGCTCGTCCTGTGACCCAGGAAGGGGGAGGGGGGGGATATTCTTGAGTACTTTCAGAGCCATCTCGTGTGGTTTTCTCATTTAACTTTACTTAGAAAACCACGAGAGATGCTCAAGAATAAAGTCAGGAATACAGATACCGTTTCTGTTCTGTGTTTGTTTTTCGGTAAACGTGTGTATTCACAGTTAAATTAACTTAAATTAATTAAGTAAATAACTTTATTTGTTGGAAGGAGATTACATTAATGTTTCTTTTTACTTAGAGATAATAATTGAAACATTTCACGTGGAATGAAATGGATATGTATTTAACTTTCACAATTAAATGGTTACTTTTTTAACTATAGAACTGAAAATTAAAGCTTCATCTAGGGATACAAGGAAATGATGAAATTTCCAACCTACCTTTTGGGATGAAACATATTTAAAAATAAAATAGCAAACCACTTCTTAAATAACTCGAGATTTCATAAAAGATTTTCAGTGTGACCCCCTCTTAAAAATGTCTGCTGGAATCGCAAGACACATCCGTAGTGAAATCGCTCAATGACTTGAAATGAGCCCGCCAAAGACGTACAATAAATCTTATTTCTAGAAATATTTACCTAGAGTAAATCATTCCAGTGTCATTGTTCAATCGTGGATTTATAGGTTTTCAATTGAGGGCACACTGCACTATTACCCTTTTCACCCCCTTACTTCCATTCTTCTCTCCGTTTCATCCCACAAACAGATTTGGATGTTAGACAAAACTTAGGCGATTTATATCTGTGTTTTTCGACGTCGAAACTTTGTCAACAACCACAAGTTTTTAAACATCTCAAAGTTAACGCTTGTAAATTACTATGGATTATTTTCTAAAATGTTATTTATATGGTAAGCCATCACATAGTGACGCTGACAGATTTGGCCCCACGCCATTTCGTCGGACATTTTTAAACCTGAGTACAGGATTGAATTTGATCCGACTGTTGGTGTGAGAAGGTCCAACACCATGGCTCAGTTTAGTACCGTATCTGTCTATTTTTGCTTAGTAGCGCCGCGTATTAGTATATGTTGGGTTATAAACACATGTGTAGACTAAATACCCTAATGATTTAGGAATGAGAAAGGTTAGATTTAGAGGAAGTATATTCGCATTTGCGTGAAGAGATAGTGGAAACCATTTAGGGGAAAAAACTCGCCTTCAGTAAACTCGACCAGAATCCAAACCCCAATATCTCTGTAATAGTACTCAGTCTATTTTGAGAGTGATGCCATAGACCATACGGTTTCACCGAAGTCTATTGAAATAAAGAATCGTGAGTTTGAATTACGATATCTCCACATCTGTGACAGCAAGATCTAACGCGTCAATCTCGTGTTGGATTGGTTGTTAGTGACTAGGAGATTGGGGTTCAAATCACGGTCAAGTGTTGTGATGGTGTTTTTTTTTTTTTTTTTACTAAATTGTTACCCCTCTTCTTCTATGAACATGAGGGTACATTTCCCCTAAGCTTTACCTTATTCTTCGTTACACCATTAGTAGAATTACAAGTTCTGATTGTTCAAACGGGTATAAAGACTTTGTGAAAAGTAAATTAAATTATACAGTGTGGAAGGGGGGGGGGAGAGGGCAAAACCACTAGACGACTAGTAACTTGAAAATTAATACTTTAATTGAAAAGTACAAACATTCACAAGCTAAATAAAATCAAACTACATATTATACTTTTTCCCATTTTGAAGATAATGTCACTCAGCTGAGCTCCACTGGACGTCGGGAAAACCTCAGCACGTTGTCCATCACGTTCCCAGTATAGATAGTTTAATTGTTCCCACCACACCTGTATATAGTTATATTATATACAGTATTATATACAGTTTTAACGAAAACTTCTATCGCTTTTCAAGTTACATTGTGTTATAATATATGGAAGAAGTAAAATAACCCTAAATCTAAATTTTCTGTAGGATCTAAGGGTGCATTCCCAAATGCAAGTTTAATGTATTTATACATTCTTACCACCCAAACTAATTCTTGCTATTATTTGTCACCGAATAAAGATTATTTTATGTTCAATTTGACAGGTTGTTTCAATGTTTATCTGATTCCTTGAGCTCTAGATTTAAATAAATGCCATGTGGTGTCTTTCTGTGGTTAAATTTCTGTTGATATGTGCTGTAAATATCAACAACATCTTGGCTTTACAAGAACATATATTCTCTACCCCGAAACCTGAATTCCAGTTGTCATAAACTCCTGTAATACAGTCACATCAGATTTTATTTTATTTTATTATAGCTGTTGTGTGATCTAGAAATTAGAACAGTTTCTTTGAGCTGCTGACATGCTGATGGTGGTCGAGGGGCAGGGAGGGGGAGGGATACTGGCTCTCGAGGAGTTAATGGGCTGTGGGAATACCTTGAAACTTTAGGGAAATGTTTTGCTGGACTCGATATTACAATCGTGGTATAGGGGCCAGATCTCCTGGCTGCTGACTTAGTTTATAGGTTTGACTCCTGGCTAAAACCAGGGGAGTTTTCTCGAAAGTGGAATAAATCCCATTATTGATTAGTCTTAAGTAAGGTTTAATATCGCTATTGGCTATATCCCGACATATCACTATCATCGTCCTCTCATGACATCGGGACTTGGAAAGCCTCGATGGAAAGGATGGACTATTAGTACATTTGGGCTTCTCCTGAGCAACGGTACATTAGTACCGGTTAATATATTTCCGCCAACTGAGCTACAGATGGATGTAAACCAAGTATGCCATTATTACTATTATTGATTAAAAGGAGAAAACTGTTCCCACTTTACATTGCTGTCACTTGACTAAGAGTTAATGGCTGGCTGCATATTGTTAAAAATCTATCGTTACCACCGAATCCCCCGGCCTAGGTTTCATTCTATCATAACTCATCAGGAGGGTGTGTGAAAACGTGCAACGTAACTTCCTAAGTAGGTGATATATAATTGTAATATACATACACATACACACGCAAGGATTTATATTTGTGTGTACAATCAAAAACTTTTTGAATTTAATGTTAAAGGTGTGTAAAACAAGACACTACTATTTGTTACCACTGACATGAGTTATATCAAAAGTATACTTTAAGAGAAATTTATCGTAGAAAGTGTAAGTTCAGTTGCATAGAACTCAATTTCCTAATTTACTCTTTCTTTTATTTTATTTACAGTTCTTAGTCGGTTGTTTTTATCTGTGATGTTTCTTCATCTCTACTTGTTTTCTGCAACTTAAACAAACTCAAATTTATTAGGTGGTTTTTCATTTTCATCCAGCTCTAAATCCAGAACTTTTTTTGAAGAGCAGACGAGACATCAAGTCTCGTCTTCAAATAATACATTAGGTCAGTTTTTCCAGCCACAACATAAGTCCCTTTTTTTTTTCTTCCACCATTCCCTTTTTTTTGACGATTTTTCCTACATAATCTTCTTTACTAACGTTCCGTTTTCTTAGAGACAAGTAGACGAGATTTATGATTGATAACAAAACTTTTTATCAGGCTGATGAACTCAATTTGATATCTCCGGAAAGTTTTTTTTTTAACCTTATTTTGCCATTTTAGTAATTGAAGATGTGATTTAATATGTTTTTCTGTAGTATTGTGGTATGAAAAATTGACTCTGGCGTTTGTAATTTAAACATTAAATGTAAGTGCACAATCGCAAGAAATAGCACATTACAGTATATTAGATGTTTTATTAGATAAAAGTTTATGTACTGATGAAATAAATTATTGGAAAGATTGGTTTACAATACCTCCTTCACGCAACGTCAAATAATAAATTACTGAAATTAACAACAAAAACCAAATTAAAATCATATCTATTTTACGAGGAAAAAAAATCTCTAAATTAATTAATAATGTAAGAATTTTTTCAATACGCTTTTTAAATATCAAATAAAATATCTATTTATTATAGTGGCTTACAGGACTATCATAGTTTGTTGTGTTTATATTAGTGAAAAATTTAAACCAAATGAACTCAATAGAAAGGTTAACCCCCTTCATTGGTCACATCGTCTAAGGCACCATTCTCGCAGTAGACTAAACTTCTGAGGACGGGTAAGTTGAGGTTCAAATCTTGGTCGAGTGTACTGAGGGTGTTGTTTTCCCAAATGTTTTTCTACACTCCTTCACGAAAATGTGGTTACATTTTTCTAAATATAACCTTCCTCATTCTAAAACACCATTGGCGTAATTATCACATAAGCGTGTAGCCCAAACGGGTAGTAAGACGTGGTGCTAAAACAATAAAATAATAGAAAAGTTTAAAACTGAAATATTAATGTAACTTATCATCACTTGAATTTAGTCAATGTGAAATGTTCCAGTTTCTAGATTCTGCGGAACGAGATGAGAAAGTCGTTTACAGATTTAAATAAAATTAATGGAAGTGTTTTAAGAATTACGATCTAAAGAAATGAGTTATTAAAATGTTGACAAAAACATTCATGTATCAATAATTAATTAACGTTTTGGCATGGCTTCATACTACTCATTTGTGTTGCACACTTATGTACTATAGAGCTAATATGTTAGGTATGATTAAGGTTAAATTTAGATGAAGTGTACCCACATATGCGTGTAGGAAGAGTGTAAAATCATTTAAGGAACTCCTCCCTCTATCATTACATCTCAATGGGATTTGAATCCCAATTTACCCGTTATTGCAGTCCTTTTTACTGCTCAGAGTGACGCTTTAGGCCCATATACATGCACAACTTCCCCTTAAAGTTTAACTGACAGGGCGAACGGACAGTTCTACCTGTACCGTTCACCACCACACACGAACAGTTCGGTATGTTACGTTATTATCTTCAGTCCACCTTACAATTTGATTGACCTGGTGGTCTAGGGGTAAGGTGTCAGACTTCTATGCTGGCGGCCGGGGTTCAATCCTCGGTCCCGGCAAAGATTTATCTGATTATCAAACCCTTCCGTCACCTCTGACAAGACATCTTGTGAATGTGGGGAATGCCAGGCCTCCACCGTGGTTCGGATTCCACGTTAAACTGTAGGTCCTTCATTTCATCTCACAATCACCCTACCATTACACATTAGCGTAAGTGCGTATAACCCGAATGGGTAGTAAGACGCGGTAATAATAATAATAAGTCGTGTGCTGATATAATCAGTCGATTCAAAAAGTGCACGTTAAATACCTAAAATATATGTAAAATACAACTTAATAATAAAAAAAAAATCTATTTAATATATAATACTTTTTCTGTAATAAATATTTTTGTAAAGTATATATTTATAGTGATTAATAAACCATATAAATCTTACTTACCACAGAGATTATACGGTAGCTTTAGGGGAAAGTTCATTGCTGCACTTACAAAAGTACGCTACCTATCCCTATCTTGAGCTAGCTCTATCCAGCCCACCTCACTACACCCTGTTAATATCTTGAGCTAGTTATATCCAGTCTATCTCATTACATTCTATCCCTTTCAGATCCATTCTAATGATATCTTCCACCCAGCGTTTAGGTCCTCCTGCTGCTATTTCCACATTAGGTTGGCCAGTCAGTACCTTTATCGCAGTTCTGGCTTATCCCGTTCTCTATTCATATTCTGTGAACATTAACCTTAAAGATTTGATTACCCTAGTTTGCTGGTGAGTGTCATTATTAGATAACCCCTCCCTTTCTCTTTTATCTTCATACAGTTATAGACAGAATATTTTCCTCAGTTATCTGTTTTTGAACAACCTAAGCATAACTATAGCAATTTGAATTCATCTACTTTAAAAAATAAGACAGTATTCACATTTTAACATTGACAAAATCGTGGTTCGGATTCCACGTTAAACTGTAGGTCTTTCATTTCATCTCACAATCACCCTACCATTACACATTAGCGTAAGTGCGTATAACCGAACGGATAGTAAGACGCGGTGCTAATAATAATAATAATAATAATAATAATAAAATAATAACAAATAAATCAAATTGACAAACTCAATACATCTAGTTTCAACAGTACACACCAAAATTAATCATCTAGTTTGGCAACTAGTATGTATAAAACATTTTGATCAAAGTAAAAACGTAATACTTGGAAAGAGATTTGAAAAAAAAAAAATATTTTTACTTTAAACCTATCGATTAGTCAACACTTTCCAGCTAAGCTCAAAAATTCTCGGAATTAAATTTCGCACACCAGTGGATGCAGTAAATTCAAACCATAAATACAGAATTCTTTGAAAACTTTCCCTAAAACTTATCTATATGTAGTTTTTGCTTTTACTTATGTGTCTCGAAAGAAATAATTCTAAGCTCTGATACTGCTTTCTTTGGAATACAGAAATAATAAGATAAAAACTTATGTGTTTTTTCTACTACTACTACTACTACTACTTTAAACATGTTGCCAAAAAAGAATGTGTCTGTTTGGTAGTAAAGTTGTTAAATTCACGTGCTACATTTACGATATTGCAGACAGTATATCGTTGTAACGAAGTGTAAAATAACTAAGAATTTGCGTTTCATACCCTTAGGACAGTAATAGTACACAATAAAATCTTTATCGACATTTAATATGTAAATGTTTAGCTTGTTTTACAATCAATATTTTTTAAATTAAATCCTTTGATCACAATAAATAATATTATTTACTACATCATCTCTCACATATTTATAGTGAATGATTTTTTTTTAGTGCAATAATTTCAACATACAATGAAAATAGTTTTATGACCATATTATTTTATATGCCATAAAAATGCTATTTGGTTGAGAGTGTATATTTGTTTGAATACTTTTTTTTTAATACTTTTAACTTTTGAGCAATTCTAAGGACAGCGATAAAAATTGTAATATATAAAGGCTTTATTAGAACAGAAATTACTTTGCCTTTTGTTTCTAATATTCTTCAGCACTACCATAGTGACAGAAGAGGTAAATTATAATAAGTTCATTCTAATAGTGTCTTAGGCGTTAGTAGGAAAAACATTAACACTACAATTATTCACTTTTAAATCTTCACTACATGAAATCGTGACTCGCATATTAAATTTGAAGGACTTGCAATAATATTTTTTTTTTTGCGTTAAAGGTTAAGGACAAGGTTTAATTCAACTGTATTACTTTTTTATTGGTTTATGGTGACAAGATGTTACATGTATGAAATAAACGAGTTGCTTTACAATGTAAGGTCTGTTTGTACTGAACAATTGTTAAAACCACCCAAGAAGATTTCTATTTATAGCAAATCACAGTTGTTTGTTCAAGGATATACTTTGAGCTTGTTTTCTTTGTTGCACACTTGCATTTTTATTAACATAGTGTTCAGATTGTACGTATATGTACTAATTAAGCTAATGATTAAATGATAAGGTAGGTTAAATTTTAGATTAAGTGTAACCTTATTTTGATGGAGAGAAAGTGTAAAATCATTAATAATAAAAACCGTCCTAAGCACAACCAACCGGGATTCGAACCCCGATCTCTTGGTCATCGGCAGTCAAAGTCTATTGAAAGTATGAAACCTTAGACCATGCGGCCACCAACGTAAGTTTCACTTACTACTTGTATTATCAGGAGGAGAAAGGTAGAATATTGAGGAAATGTATTTTTTTTTACGGAAGAAGAGAGTGGAATTATTTTGTAAATAAACACCTCAAAAGAATCGGTCGGGTTAATGCCGGGATCACGATCAAACTTAACGTAAAACTTTCACTTAATGTTAACTTAACTTATGTGTGATCAACGATTCACTTAATCGTAACAACTCGAGCAATAATATCATTCTCGAGTATGATCTGTGGTTTGTTTATTTGTAAAGTGATGATCTGTGAATGTTTACAGTTTTCAATCAATATAATAAATATATATTATTAAACTATTTTGATAAATTTAGTTCACTATTTTAGTTTAATTATTTTGTTTCAATGTCTGATCACTAAAATTACGCTAAAGAGTAAACATTGGTCATAATACCAACAAATGAATTACTAAATAGCCCTGTTGACGTCACTCGCATAATGATTGGCTGGCTAGATCACGTGATACCCTTCAAGTAACGTAAAGTAAAGTAAAAGACCTCCCAAGACATCTCTTACGTTAAGTTAACTGCAAGTCAACGTTAATTAAGTGCATCGTGATCGCTTCCATTTAAAACACGTGGAGGTCCTTTACGTTAAGTTACGTTAAGTTAACGTTAAGTTGATAGTGATCCCGGCATAACTCCCTGAAATCTTGTTCCTTGCTAAAAAAACAGACTAGTTGGGACTAACACCTTTGTCTATGTGACCATTAGTTCAGGTTATGGAGCAACCAGTTGTACTTAAATAATTATTTATAAAGTATCAATTATAAAAAGAGATGGAGTTGTATCTTTATTTAGCAAATATTCCCCGAGAGTTTAATGGGGTCTTTGAGGGAATTTGTATACATTTCCTATTTATGTACCAACATTTACTCTGAGAAGTAGTAGGTCTTACCATCGCGTACTACACTATGATCCCTTCTTAAAGCTATACCATAGTGGAGTATAGTGTAAGATTTTCACCTTACAGGAAAAAGGACACCATGCACACACCTACTTCAGTGGCCTCATGGTCTATGGCGTCACTCTCAAAATAGACCAGAGTCCCATGACATATAAATCTGGGTTTGAATCTCGGCCAATTGTACTGAGTGAGTTTTACCTAAATAGATTTCCACTTACCCTCCACGCAAATTCAGGTATTTTCCTTTAAATTTCACCTTCCTTATCCATAGATCATTAGTGTAATTAGTTAATATGCGTATATCCTGAATAGATGGTAAAATGTGGTGCTAAAAGATAACCCAATTTTTGTTTGAGATATAGTTCAAATAAAAACTATCAACACGTAACAACAATAATACAATACTTTAAAATTAATATTTTAAATTGTAGAATAATTAGGGTATAAAATATAAGCATAAAATTAAATATAGCTATTAATACGTAAATATTAGAAGTGATACGATGAACTGAACATGATATTACATACGAATGTAATAATATAATTATTTTATTGACATTACCTAATTTGGAATCTCTTAAAAAGACTGTTGACAGAAGGAATAACTGATTGATACAGTTTGCAAATAGTTTTCTCAATTGGCAATCCTTAATTCCTTTGTAACATTTCTATTTGATGTTAAAATTGTTATTATAGCAAATTTGTTTTTAAATTGATAAACTATTGTAGAATATTAAATCTGGTATAGCGTGGAACTGAATCTAATCTAAAAATATGTGTTTATTTTCACGGGTCTAAATACCCATTCGGGTTCTTCTTATACGTATATATACTAATTACACTAATGTGTTGGAGTGTAGAAAGTTTAATTTAGAGGAAGTATACTCACATTTGCTTTAATTAAGAGTGAAAACAAATATGTAAAAACCACCCTCAGTATACTCTACCGGGATCGAAACCCAACTTCATGGTCTTTGGCAGTCTAGTAATTGACAACGAGAGTAGCGCCCTAGAGTATTCCGCCACTGAACCGGGTATTACCTTTTATTGAATTTTAAATAACTGGTGTTAATTTAATTGAAAAAATAATTGAATATATTCTATAACCATTCTTAACATTGTTTTTGATCTATAAATTTACTCATTAACCGATCAATTAGAATTTAAAAACAAAAGTTCTATAAGTTGTGAATTTGTGTGTCGGGTGTTCATGGAGAAGAGCCAAGTTACACTTCATGTCCAATTAATTTACATATAATGTTATTTGTTTTCAAATCAATTTATTACAACAGTAAAACCATAAACTATCAATATAATCAACAAACGTTTCCACTACATTAAGTTTCGTTGGGTCAGGATTTTTATTTTTTTCCTAGCTTTAAAACAAACCTGAAAATAAAATACATGATTTATTGTTTGTAAAGAAAATATATTTGTAATGACAAGTGAGAAAGATTTTGAAATATAATATAATTGATTTTACTCTTTATTATAATTATAATTTAGGTTTTGTTCTTACCACGTCTTCCTACCTTTAAGGTTATACGTATAAGTAATAAGTACCCTAATGAGGTTGAATTTAGAAAAAATGTATCCGATTTTGCGTGGAGGGAAAGTGGAAAACAATGTGGGAAAAAATCCATCGACCAACAGAGATTCAAACCCTAATTTCTCTGTCATCTGCAGTCTAGTTCAACACAATAGTGAAGTCTTAGACTTTACGGGCAACGAAGTAGGTGTTAAGAAAGTAAAAAAGGAATATGAACTGGATAGGACATCTTGTTAAAGACAACTTTACAATAATTGATTGAAACAAAGTTTCTTATCTCACATTATTAGGCTCGAAACAGTTAATTTACTCTACCGTTCTACCTTTTCACAAAAATGCAAAACGAACCGTTTTGGATTTTCCTCTCAGCAAAGTGTATATTATGTTTGTTCTTGTCCTTCAACTTTCAAACTCAAAGATGTTTAGTTATCTAACTTTGTACAAACATATAACTCAAACATTATTAAGTTATAATACAAATATATTTGGATTATTTGATTATATAAATAATCACGAATAATAAATGGTAACTAATAGAAAATGTATTGGTCAATACCAAAACCAAAACAAGTTATTCAAAAGCTGTAGTGATTATTACTTTTCGAAAATCAAACTGAACGCATCTACTTATGTCATAATATTTAAAATAAAGTGTTACAAAACTTTAAAAAAACAATAAAACAATCACACGGTCAGTGCAATCCCACCTTAATACATGACTACCTGTATTTATCGGTCTTTTTCCTTTTATTCTCTTTCTTTTGGCATAATAGAGCTATAAATAACACACAAAAAAGAGAACATTAGGTATGGGCTTACAATATAGGTCACTGGAATGTGTAAGAATCGATGGACCTGCCGACAGAAATACGGGAATACGTCCATACAAATTTGGACGAATAAACATGGACTGAATTGAAGTAGTACTCCCTTTCTGATTTATATTTTTCTAGTTATTTTCCTCCCCGTTTAGTTCAAAGGGAATTATTAGCATAGTTTATTTTTAACAGTAAAATAAAAGATGAGAGTTAACTTGAAAATTAAAGAGAATGAGCTGTGAAACCTACCCGTTTATTGATAATTTAAATGTTTTAACAAGAGCTGGCATATGGATTTGGATTAAAACTTGAACCCAGAATGTTAAAAACCAATTACTTCATACAAATACTGAAATATACAGTAGCCCCATGCTTCTTTGGTGCTGACTGACAGCTCACAGCTGACTTCTGACAGTCAACATTTAGGTATAAACATAAAATTTGACCGTCAGAAGTGACAACTACTAAACACATGTTTTTGCAGATCATATGGCTTAGCATAGGGATATATAATCTGGTCTGGTAACTTTTCAAGCTTTTAGCTGTCATCTGTGAGCTGTCACTCAGCACAAAAGAAGCCATGGGGCTACTGTATAAATGTTTAACATTTACTTTTTAAAACCCGATTAAGTGGCCGCATGTTCTAAGGCGCTTCTCTCGCAATAGACTAGATTCCGATGAAGGAGAGATTGAGGTTCGAGTCTCGGTCGAGTGTACTGAGTGTTTTTTAAAATGATTTTCCACTCTCCTTCTTCTAAATATAACCTTTCTAATCGCTAAAACCTTTAGCATAGTTAGTATATAAGCGTATATAGCCTGAACGGGTAGTAGGTCATGATGCTAAAATAAAAATAAATTAGTCTAAACGCTATTCCACAAAGACTTATCCATTTATGTATACAAGTAAAATCGCTCAAACCTCCATATTGATATTGATAGTAGGTGGATAAGGGAAGCAAAGCTTCACAAACATATAGAACAATCAGCTCTTACCATAAACCGGAAGGTGAGTTTTATGACAATGTATCAGATTTTTCATCATAAAAAAAAAATCCCCCCCCCCCCCCAATCAAAAAGGAAAAGTATGTATTCCAGAATATACTAATAGTTCTGTGAACAGTAGACGTCGCTCCCTCCATTTAAAACATGTAAATTATCTCGTGTAAAGAATTATGTACTGTTCTTATTGTCATCACAGTCTTGAGATTTATCTTTGAGTTATAAAGTTGATGTAATTCCCAATGTTTCTTCTTAGATTTGAGGTAAATATTTTTCTTTGGTGATAAAGTTAGAGAGAAAGCAGATTAATACTTAATTCAATAGTATTCATAGAGATTAACTGTTGTTCCAGTGCTTTGAGACGTCAGTCTCATATATTATATATAGTTTTTATTATTTTTAGATACACCTTAACTACTTGATTGATTGCCCCCTTACGGGTAGGCAAGAAACTAAGCATATAGCTCCAGAAACAATAGCTCCATACTTAATACAACCCTTACTAACTTTCTACACACTTTCATTTCTTTGCATAAGCCTACTCTATTCGCTCCAAAAACATCCATATACTGAGTCATGCATACTCTTTTATTCTTAAAACTCTTTCATGTTTCCCTTTTTCACACATTCCACTAAAATATTTAGCCACGTCTTAAATGGCCTACCTCTTCCTTTTGATCCACACACTCTACCTTCATATATTTGATTTGTCATTCGATTCACAATCATCTTCTCAACATTCCCAAACTAACGTAACACGCTTCTTTCAAATTCACCGACTGGATTCCTCTTGGAACCGCACCCGTTCAGCGCCCATTTAGTCAATACGAGTCTTTCCACATATATTTCTTAAATATATCTCATTCCATTCGCATTCATTATATAAACTTCTTATCACCATGAAATATATTAAGTCTTCCCTTGATTGTTGATACTATAGTCCTATATTTCAAGTAACATTTTAGCGGAAATGTGGAAGGTAAGCTTGCTTACTTTTCATTGTAAATGGAATGTAAACACTATGTTCGGCCGAGGTTCAAAGAATTACCCTGACAAGTTTTGTTAAAATTTGCATAGACATTATTTAGTTGTTTTCTAAACTTTTTTACCCAGTTCCCTTCACGCAAATACGGGTACCTTTTTTCCTCTACTTTGCTTATACCCATTCTCTTATAGTAATTAAATGCGTGGGTAGTAAGATGTTGAGAGAAAGAAAAACTTTATGTGTTGTGATTACATTATTTATCTTAGTTTTTGGTGCTATGAATTATACTTTTAAAAACTATTATTATTATTATCATTATTATTATTAGAACCGCGTCTTACTACCCGTTTGGATTATACGCACTTACGCTAATGTGTAATGGTAGTGGGATTGTGAGATGAAATGGAGGACCTACAGTTTAACGTGGGATCCGAACCACGGTGGAGGCCTGGCATTCCCCACATTCACAAGTTGTGATTAATACACGTCTTGTCAGATGTGAAGGAAGGGTTTGGTAATCATATAAATCTGTGCCGGGACCGAGGATTGAACCCCGTACCCCAGCACAGAAGTCTGACACCTTACCCTTAGACCACCAGGTCAACTTTTAAACCTAATGTTTATATCAGCCCAGGACTTACAAACTAACATTCAGCTAAGGGGATCGTTAAGTATTCACTGTAGAAAAGGAAGTAAATTTCACTTGTGTTTTTTTTTTACCTTGCCAGGAATATAATCCGGGCTCCTTAATTTAGTTAAGTAGACAAAAACTACACCTGCTGAGCTAAGATGCTAGATTAGAGTAGTATCAAACTATCATCTATCGAGTCCAAAAATTACTCCAAGCTAACTCCTGAAAGTGTTCTCTTAGTGCCTGTGTTTTGGTTCATTTCACCACAAATTTAGTCCCAGGAAGATTTATCGAAGTGACATGTCTCTCTATAACCACAATGGTCAAGAACCGAGTTAAAATCTCGTTCTGGTTTAATGAGGAGGTTTTTTAATAAGTTATTTCTCATCTTCTCACCAGACAAATAATGTTGCATTTCATCTTACCATTATTATATTCTTTAAATTTAAAAATTAAACCTGGACACGGAAATCTAACCAGGGGTCTTTGCCAATAGAGGAGTCGTCCCGTGCATAGACTCTGCCTTAAAATATGAGTGAAGAATGAACCTGTATACGAGACAGCTCCTGGATAACTCGGTGGTTAGAGAGAATTGGCGTACTAAGCCAAAGATCACTGGCTCGATTCCCATGTCAAAGTGTCATATTTCAATTTAAATAATATGTTACCTAGATGTGGCTATAACCGTAATTAACAAAACAATAGCTTTGCTATTTAATAATCAATCATCACTATTATATTAAATAGCTTAAAAATAGTTGTGTCAAACGTATCAAAGTTTTATTTTAAATAGTACTATTGTCTGAGCTGATAAATAAATGTAGTTATTGTTTTACAGTAAAATAGCTTAAAAAATAAAAATAGAGTTGCATTCAATAAAAAAGAATCAATCTTCTAAAATCAAGATTACAAAACATAATCTCTGGATAATATTATAAAAATGTTATTTGCTTTGTATTTATCAAACTTTAACACTGAAAAGTATTAACTTAAAGTAAAAATATACTTCTTTTATTTTTAATAATAAAATAATCCAGAATGAATTTCTCTAATATGAATAGAAAAAAAAAAATTCCGTTAAAATGAAAAACTTTTTCATGGTTGATGCAAATCGTTCGATAACATTTTTAAACAAACGATTTATACAAACTTTTTTTGTATGATTTTTGTCAACATCTATTAATATTATAGTTTTAAATTTTTTATTTCTTATCTTTCTATAACATCCTAATATTGTATTTGTTTTCAACTGAGCGCTGAAATATATATATATTTTTTCGCTTCCATGATTAGTTGAGGCGACGTTGCTGACGATGTAGCGTTATCACTCCGAGAGTTACTACTACTACTACTAATACTACTACTACGGTAGTATTTGTCAGGAAAAGTGGAGGGAGAAAAGAAGGTTTGGGTTGAATACTGGAGCCTAGACGACCAGACATAAGGTCTCCACATGCGGAAGAGGTAGAAAAGAGAGAAAAAGAGAAAGCTTTAGTAAAAAAAAAAAAGTTAGTTTGTGTTAACCATATATATAAAGCTGTAATATTACCAGGTTGTAAAATTTTATTTCACTACTGTATTAAATTGTAAATATTTGAGATAAACGTTGTATTTTATTAGTAATGACATAACAATTTTAGATACAAAATAATCGGGTTCACCTGTATCTTAAAATTTGTAGTTTCCACACATATTCACGGAAACGAGATTTTTTTTATAATTTCGAAAAAATAGTAGATATTTATTTTTATGTGCTTTTTGAAAGTTTAAATTTTAGAACTGTATTTATTTCATCAATAACGAGATTTTAAGATTGCCTAATCTTATTATATGAGTTTAATACGTTGAAATAACTGCTAATAAATAGCTTACTAGCATTGGAGTTGCATACAATATGGTTACAGTCACGTTTAGTAACTATATTGATTTTTAATAGGCCTACTATATTAATTAAATATTATATATGATTGCGAGTATCATATCAAAAACATTATTAGTTAATTAAATTCACCAAATACAACTCATGCTTTATTTTACACTCACCCGCCTCGGTGGCGTAGTTGGCTAACGCACTTGTCGTGTTTAGCTCGATGGCTAGGACGGGGAGATCGAGGCTCTAATCTGGTCGGGTTAACTGGGGTGGTTTTTCCTAAATGGTTTTCCACTCTACCTCCACGCAAATGCGGGCTCACTTCCTATAATTAAACCTTCCAATTCCTAATCCATTAGCGTAATTAGTACTTAAAGCGTATAACCCGAACGGGTAGTAAGATGCGGTGCTAAATAAATATTTTACATTATAATATTTTATAAGGAATCTAAAAGTCCTTTCTCAGTTATTCTTAGTATTATCAGAATAAGGCATTTATGTGAAATTTCAAAAAATTATTAAGAGTATAGAATTAACATCCTTTATGAAAAAATAACCATAGGCAATTTTAAATTTTTAAGAAAGAGAAGTAATAATTCATCCAAACATTTTAATGATTAAACACGCAGAACAAACAACAACATCGTTAAAAAAAAGAATAGACTCATCCCGAATATAAAAAATAATAATCTTATTTTATCCTATTTTCAAAGTTGAGACAAAAAGTCCTTGTTACGTGTTTGTGTTGAAGATGGTGGCGCCTGGTCGTTATAGGGCAAGGGTTGGATTACGTAATATCAAACAAAATAAACTTCTGTCTCTGGTTTGCAACCTTTCGAAAAGTTTTGAAAGTTTTAACGGTTTGGTCAAAACAAATTTAGGAATTCATTACGACAGTGTCTGACAACTTTCTTTTAACTTCTCATCCATTTTATAAATATCATGTAGAAGCATTTTGGAATATGATATTGGGTTAGCAGTAAGTGATAGTTTTATATATACCATAGTAAAAAAAATGACATAATATTTTCCTTTTAGAAAAGTGCTTTGAAATCACAGTTTCAAGGTGAACTTTAAGAACAAATAGAATTTAGTTCGTGAAGATAAATTTTTATATCACCATTTGTTAGGTTAATTTGATTTTTTATTTAAAGTGTGAAAGAAATAAGTGCTTGATTTTAAATTATCCATAACATTTGTACTTATAAAATTATTTCAATAACTAACAAGACATTAGTAAATTTATTATAATTTTAGATAAAAATTATCCAACCATAATTAAGAAAATGCACATGATATAGGATTTTCCCTCAGTTTACCTCTTGGATTTGGAATTAAATTATTAAAACTATTTTTTTTCTCTTGATGCGACAAATTTTCTACGAGGTCATGAAGTTGAATAGTTATATAATATTCCGCCCCCCCCCCCTTCCCCCCATCACACTTACTATTCTTGCTATAAACATTTGAATTATGATAATCTAGTTGGGTTGTGGAAGATGACATTTTGAGGAAATATACTTCCATTTGCCTGGGCAAAGAGTGGAAAACCATTTTGACAAAATAATTTATAGAATATTTTGTCAGGATATGACTTTTACGTTACAAATTACACTAGATTATACGAGCCAGACTTTAATCCGCGTGTGCACCTATGCTTGTCTTCGTTTGGATACATTTTTACCTGTAGAATGATATAGACAATTCTTAAGTTGTTAAAAACACAGCTATTATTAATCATGTATCGAAGCATTCATTTAATTAACCTGACTATAGTTTTATAACATTTTTTTATCACCAAATCTTAATACCTGTTCAGGCTATACGCACATGTACTAATAAACTAGTGATTTAAGGATGAAGGTTGAATTTAAAGTTTGTGTACCCGCATTTGCGCGGACCTAAAGTGGAAAACGCTTTGGAAAAACCACTTTCAGTAAACCTGACCAGAATTTCAATTCCGATCTCCCTATCATCGGCAGTCTGGTTTATTGCAGAATTGACGGCTTAGAGCAATGCGGCCACTAAAGCAGATTTCTAACAGGTCAATAAATTTAAAGGGTGACCTGGCGGTCTAGGGGTAAGGTGTCGGACTTCTGTGCTGGTATCCGGGGTTCAATCCTGGTCCCGGCACAAACTTATCTGATTACCAAACCCTTCCTTCACCTCTTGACAAGACATCTTGTGAATGTGGGGAATGCCAGGCCTCCAACGTGGTTCGGATTCCACGTTAAACTGTAGGTCCTACATTTCATCTCACAATCACCCTACCATTACACATTATCGTAAGTGCGTATAGCCCAAACGGGTAGTAAGACGCGGTGCTATAATAATAAATAATAATAATAAATGTAAACATACCTTTATCAAATCAAGGTTTTTTTAGTCTATATTTATTTATAACTCCACTACATATTTATTTATATCCAAGACACTATAGTAAAAACTTGCAAACATAATTGTATCTATTTTTCTGAGGAAAATATTTTTTATTAAAATAAACTTTCAATTTTCCACTCAGGTTTTTTTACGTATTAACTTCAACACTTTATATGAACAATTGAATATATTTTCAGACAAACTATTATTTCCGTTGTATCTTTGTTTATAATGACTTTTTAATGCCATATTTATCAGAAAGAGAATAGTAATCATAAAGACAGTCCAACGTACTTTTATAAGCTTCAATAATTTCATTATAATAGTAAGTAATAGGAGATGATTCATATTTTTCCTCTTTCAATGGTCCAAATTGCAAGCCTCTCTTCAATGACATTAAATTAGACTTGCAATTTCTAATATTATCGTGAAAAGCATGATATTCTAAAAGAGATTTTTTGTATTCCATCTGAACCTCATTATAATAAGCCAATACAGAAGAAAACATATTAGTCATGAATACCTGATTCGTGTTTTGTTTAATTTTTTGTTGAGTTTTTGACCGTTTGGCATCTTTGTTTATGTAGGATTTTAAATGTGTACCGCAAAAATCAAAACGAGGCGCAGAGTTTGATCGCGTTGCATTGCCCAACGATTTATGTTTTAGATGGTGCGTACCTACCTTTTTACCTCACGTTCATCTTTAGGTCCATCTACGTGAATGGTACAGTATTCTACAGATTCAGAGTTTTCTTGGTGATTTTCTTGTAATTTTTGAATGGGTACAGGTGATTTTGTGTAAGTTTTGAACCCAAATTTTTCTTCAAATTTTTCCATTATTTTCTTAGCACCACTCAGAGTTTCCATATTCTCAGTCATAGTATATTTGTTATTCATCTCGATCTGGTTTATTTTCATACTAGATTCAGTCATAGCACTTTGATCAACAAACTCTTTTATTTCAGTCATCGTCTCTCTATCCGAAGATGATAATATAATATTTTTAACGGTGTATTTTGGCTGTTGATAATCCTCAAAATATTTTTTGCTAGTAAAAGTTTCAATAAACGCGTCTCTACTAATTGAATCCTCATCTACCATACTTAAGCTATTCTTAGATTCTTTCAAAGTTTCTTCAAGGGCGTATTTGATTATCTTTTCTTTATTTGAGGATTCTTTTATTGGCCTTCCCATTGCCTCAAAAACTTCATGTCCTTCGGATGCTTTCATATCATAAAGTGGTATTTTATTGTTGGACTCTTTTATATCGGGAGGCAACGCAATGCTTTGACCCCAAATTCAGTCATGGCAATTTTATAAACGCACTCCTTTCTTTAGTAATAGTTTCTTGGTCAACTATAATTTGCCCTCCAGTCACAGATTCCTGTTCAACCACAGTTTTTTGTTCAACTATACTCTGTCTTTCAGCCACAGTTTCTTGTTCAACTATAATTTGCTTTTCACCACAGTTTCTTGTTCACCCATAGTTTTTCTTTCAGCCAGAGTTTCTTGTTTACCCATAATTTTTCTTTCAGCCACAGTTTCTTGTTTACCCAAATTTTTCTTCAGCCACAGTTTCTTGTTTACCATAATTGTCTTTCAGACACAGTTTCTTGTTCACCCATAATTTGTCTCTCAGACACAGTTCTTGTTCACCCATAATTTGTCTCTCGACACAGTCCTTGTTTATCTATATTGCTCATAAAAGTTTCATTAAACACGTCTCTACTAATGGAATCCTCAACTAGCGTACTTAAGCCATGAATAGATACTTTGGTTGGTTCTTTGAGGCCATATTTAATTGTCGTTTCTTTCTTTAAGGTTTCTTTTCCAGGCCTTCGCCATTCCTCAAAAATGTCTTCGTCTCTCTCAGATAATAACATATCATAATGCAATATTTTATTGTTGGACTCTTTTATATCGGGAGGTATATCAATGATTTGACCCCCAAATTCAGTTATGGACATTTTATAAACGCACTCCTTTCTTTTAGTCATAGTTTCTTGGTCAACTATAATTTGCCCTCCAGTCACAGTTTCTTGTTCAACTATACTTTGCCTTTCAGCCACAGTTTCTTGTTCAACTATACTTTGTCCTTCAGCCACAGTTTCTTGTTTAACTATACTTTGTATTCCAGCCACAGTTTCTTGTTTAACTATACTTTTTCCTTTCGGCCACTAGTTTCTTGTTCAACTATACTTTGCCTTTCAGCCACAGTTTCTTGTTCAACTATACTTTGCCTTTCAGCTACAGTTTCTTGTTCAACTATATTTTGCCTTTCAGCCACAGTTTCTTGTTCAACTATATTTTGCCTTTCAGCCACAGTTTCTTGTTCAACTATATTTTGCCTTTCAACCACAGTTTCTTGTTCAACTATACTTTGCCTTTCAGCCACAGTTTCTTGTTCAGCTATACTTTGCCTTTCAGCCACAGTTTCTTGTTCAGCTATACTTTGCCTTTCAGCCACAGTTTCTTGTTCAAACTATACTTTTGTTATTTTCAGCCACAGTTTCTTGTTCAACTATACTTTGTATTTCAGCCACATGTTTCTTGTTCACACCCATAATTTGTCTCTCGGACACAGTGTCCTTGTTTATCTATTTTGCTCATAAAAGTTTCATTAAACACGTCTCTACTAATTGAATCCTTAACTACCGTGCTTAAGCCATGAATAGATACTTTGGTTGGTTCTTTGAGGCCATATTTAATTGTTATTTCTTTCTTTAAAGTTTCTTTTCCAGGCCTTCGCAATTCCTCAAAAATGTCCTCGTCTCTCTAGATAATATCATATCATAATGTAATATTTTATTGTTGGAGGGAGGTATATCTATGATTTGACCCCCAAATTCAGTCATGGACATTTTATACACACACCCCTTTCTTTTGGTCATAGTTTCTAGTTCAAATATAATTTTCTTTTCAGCTACAGTTTCTTGTTTACCCATAATCTGCCTTTCAGCCACAGTTTCTTGTTCCCCTATAATTTGTTTTTCAGCCAGAGTTTCTTGTTCAACTATACTCTGTCCTTCAGCCACAGTTTCTTGTTCCCCTATAATTTGTCTTTCAGCCAGAGTTTCTTGTTCAACTAATTTACTCTTAAAAGTTTCATTAAACACGTCTTTACTAATTGAATCTTCAGCTACCTTATTTAAGTTTTGCCTAGTTTCTGTCGACGGTTCTTTAACAATATATTTAACTGTTGTTTCTTTCTTTAAGGATTGTTTTCTTTGCCTTCCCACTGTATCCAAAGCTTCATGTGTCTCAGATACTATCATATCATTATTTGGGGTTTTTCTTTTGATTCTTTTCTTTTGGGGGCTAGATCAATCATCTGACCCTCAAATTCAGTCATGGCAATTTTATAAACACATTCTTTTCTTTTAGTCATAGTTTCTACTTTAACTATACTTTGACCTTCAGCCACAGTTTCTTTTCCACCCATAGTTGGTCTTTCAGTCTCGGTTTCTTTTTCGCCCATTTCATTAAATTCATCTCTACTAGAATCCTCATCTGCCATACTTAAGCTATGCCTAGATTCTCTCGATAGGTCTTTGATGATATATTTAACTGTCGTTTCTTTATTTAAGGGTTCTTTTATTGGCCTTCTTATTGCCTCAAAATCGTCTTCAAGTTTCTCAGATACTATGATATCATTATATGGCATTGTTTTGTTGGATTCTTTTCTTTCGGGAGATACATCAATCATATGACCTCGAAATTCAATCATGGCAATTTTATAAACACACTCCTTTCTTTTAGTCATAGTTTCTTGCTCAACTATATTTTGAATTTCAGCCATAGTTTCTTGGTTAACTATACTTTGCCTTTCCGCCACAGTTTCTTGGTCAACTATACTTTGTCCTTCAGCCACAGTTTCTTGTTTAACTATACTTTGCCTTTCCGCCACAGTTTCTTGTTCAACTATACTTTGCCTTTCCGCCACAGTTTCTTGTTCAACTATACTTTGCCTTTCCGCCACAGTTTCTTGTTCAACTATATCTTGCCTTTCCGCCACAGTTTCTTGTTCAACTATACTTTGCCTTTCCGCCACAGGTTCTTGTTCAACTATACTTTGCCTTTCCGCCACAGTTTCTTGTTCAACTATACTTTGCCCTTCAGCCAAAGTTTCTTGTTCAACTATACTGTGTATCTCAGCCACATGTTCTTGTTCCCCAATACATTCCCTTTCATCCATAGTTTCTTGTTCCCCCATAATTTGCCTTTCAGCCACAATTTCTTGTTCCCCCATAATTTGTCTTTCAGCCACAGTTTCTTGTTCCTCCATAATTTGTCTTTCAGCCACAGTTTCTTGTTCCTCCATAATTTGTCTTTCAGCAACAGTTTGTTGTTCAACCATACTTTGCCTTTCAGCTACGGTTTCTTGTTCAAACATAAGTTGACTCTCAGCCACAGTTTCTTGATCAACCATAATAGGTATTTCAGCAACAGTTTTTTGTTTACCAATACTTTGACTTTCAAACACTTTTTCTGGTTCGCCATTACTTTGCCTTTCAGCCACAGTTTCTTGTTCATCTATTATTTTCCTTTCAACCAAAGTTTCTTGTTTCCTCATAATTTGTCTTTCAGCCAAAGTTTCCTGATTTACACTAATTTTATTTTCAGTCATAGCTTCTTCTTCAACAATAATCTGTCTTTCAGTAATTGTGTATTGTTCAATAAGACTTCGCTTTTCAGTCATTGTGTATTGTTCATCTAGACCTTGCTTTTCAGTCATTGTGTATTGTTCATCTAGACCTTGCTTTTCAGTCATTGTGTATTGTTCATATATACTTTGCTTTTCAGTCATTGTGTATTGTTCATCTAGACTTTGCTTTTCAGTCATTGTGTATTGTTCATCTAGACTTTGCTTTTCAGTCATTGTGTATTGTTCATCTAGACTTTGCTTTTCAGTCATTGTGTATTGTTCAACTAGACTTTGCTTTTCAGTCATAGAACCTTGCTCAACCATGTTTAGCCTCTCCATCATTGTCTCTTTAGTTAAAGTAAATGTTTTTGTATTTTCTTCACTGCATTTTGGTTGTTGATAGCTATCAAAATTATTATTGATAATAATTGTTTCACCATATGAGTCTTCACTAATTGATTCATCATCTGTCGTAATATTTCTGAGCCAAGATTCTTCACATGGCTTTTTGCTGATATATTTGTCTATTGAGTCGTCATTTAAGTATTCCTGCCCTGGTACAGCCACTGCCCCAAAAACTTCTCTGTGGCTCGCAGCTTCCATTAGCTCATCTATCTGTGGTGTCTTCTTCTTAGATTCTATTTTGTCGGGAGCTAGATCGATCATATGATCCTTAAATTCAGTCATAACAATTTTATAAACACACTCCCTTCTCTCACTGATAGTTTCTTGTACAAACATGCTTTGACTTTCACTGATAGTTTCTTGTCCAAACATGCTTGATTTCATGATGTTTCCAACTGATTAGTGTGCTTGTCCAAGTATACTTTTACTTTCACTGATAGTTTCTTGTTCAACCATAATTTGCCTTTCAGGCACATTTTCTTGTTCAATCATAGTTGGTATTTCAGCCAATGTTTTTTGTTTTACAATACTTTTACTTTCAGTCATATCTTCTTGTTCAAATATTCTTTGCCTTTCAGTTATTTTATCTTGTTCAACTAGACTTTTTTTTCAGTCATAGATCCTTGATCAACCATATTTAGCCTTTCTGTCATCGTCACATTACTTAAGTTCAATGGTTTTATATTTTCACCGTGTATTTTGGTTGTTGATAGCTATCAAAATACTTATTGATGATAATTGTTTCAATACATGAGTCTTCACTAATTGACTCATCATCTGTTGTATTCTCGCTGATCCAAGATTCTTCAGTTGGCTCTTTGCTAATATCTTTAGCTATTGAGTCATCATTTAAGTATTCCTGCATTGGCCTGGCAACAGCTCCAAAAACTTCTCTATGGCTCACAGCTTCATTAATTCATCTTTATGGGGCGTTTCATTGTTTGTCTTTATTTGAGCTTCACTAAAGACTCTTCTTTAGTTTGATATTGCCTTGTATTTGACTTTTAGAATTTTTAATTTGCTTCGAATAATATTTTAAAATATTAATGTCTTCTTCTTTACTTGTTTCTTTTGCAGGCTCTCTATCAGACCTTATCTGGATAGGTGATATCAAGAGATTTTTTAGTTGTGTGAAATCAAATTTTTCCTTAGACTCCTCTCTTTTAGATTCCTCTATAAATTCTTCAGTAGGTACTCTTGTTACATATTTTATACTAGGTGCTTTAGGGAATGCATTGTATATGTGCTCTTTTTCCAACATTTCCTCCTCTTGTCCTTATTTTTATATTCATAGGAATGTTCTATTTTTAAATCTGAATTTTTCGATTGATTTTTCATTGGAACTGTTTCTGATTTCTCTATTGATTTTTCTGTTTGATATTCTCCTTCCAAAGGTTCATATACCAGCTCATCAATTATAAAGTTGTCTGTGGATGTTGTATTTAGAGACTCTGAGTGAGTTTCACTACTACTAAGGTAGTAGTCGGCATTGCTGTTTTTCTTAGAATTCGACGAATCAACAGACGACTCGTCACTTGGATCTCTAAAAACCAAGTAGCTTCCCCTTTTCACCCTTGGTTTTTGTTTTGGAAGGTGAGAAGACTCCTGTCGTAAATGTGACTGCAAGGCCAATTCTTCATCATTTCCTTTATTTTCTTCCGTTCCCATACCAGTTAGTGTATCCCTATTATCTGAGTCGGTCGACTTATCAAAACTTTGCTCTATTGAGTTGCTCGAATAATCCGAATTTTGCTCTAATATCAAAACGATTTGGTCAGAATCTGTCGTATCTTCTACCCATTGTACATTATCTAGCGCTAACAGTTTAATGATTGGCCCATCAACAGTAGGCTCGGCGATGCATTCGGCCACTTTTAGAAGGAAAGCAAATATTAAAGATAATATCCGATACATTTTCAACTTTTTATAAGTTTGAATCAACATAGACGTATACCCCATTAGCATTTTTATTTGTTCGTATTGATTATGTAAAAATAAGGTTAAAGTATGATATATATGCATATTTAGAGAGGCATGTAGTAGTATTCATTATATAATGATTTATTAAAATTCTTACCTTTTAATATTGATAGCATTTGAATTTAATGTTTCATATTTCTCTATTTATTTGATAGCATATAAATGATAATTTGGTTTTACTTAATGTATTTATTGAATTTAAATCTAACCATCTTTAGTTTGTAAAGTATAATTTGTGGTTTATATGCTCAAAAAATACGCCATATAATTCCACAAAACATGTTAGGTATGAAAAAATATAGATATTATATTGAATAAATGGTAAATGGAATTACTAAAATTTTAATAATTGACATTTGCACAAAATTTGAACTAGCTATAAAAAGGATAAACATTCAGACAACAATGCTGCCAACTATAAAATATTATACATTTTAAAAAGAAAATAAGTTTTAGCAAAGAGATTACAATTATCACATTTATGAGTTATCTATAGAGGCATCATCTTCACAAAATATCTTATGATCAAAAATTCTTAGACCTTAGTTCGAAGAAAGTGCTAGTATAGCGGATTAATAATTGTAAAACAACAACCAAAAAAGAGAATCCTTTATTTACAATCTGAGAAATAATTTTCTAATTTTATTTAGATGTATCATATTTTGATTTTTAATTATAATTAAGATTTTTAAAAATCTTGATTAATTCTCAACTTATCAAGCTCGTTTGATTTGGTTTGCTGGTGATGAGGATATCGGGTTCAAATCCCGGCTGGTTGTACGGAATATGACTTATTCTAAATGTCTTCCCAATCATTCTCTACATGGATATGTGGTATAATTATTCTTAGTTTACCATCCTCATCCCCATTTGAGTAATATTGTTTTCTTAGCACCACGTCTTACTAACCCTTTGGGTTATACGCTTATACACTAATTACACTAATAGTTAGGATTAATTTAGAATAAATACACCCACATTTGCGTGGAAGGAAAGTGTAAAACCAATTGGTAAAAACCCACCCTCAGTGCACCCGACCGAATCGAACTCCGATATCTCCGTTTTCGTAAGCATAATAAAATGCATATAACCTATACGGTAGTTAAAGGTGGTGTAATTAGTTAATCAACCCACTTCAGTGGCTGATCGGTCTAAGGCGTCGCTCACGTGTTGGACTGACCAGTTTATGGCAGGAAGAAGGTTCGAATCCTGGTCGAGTATACTAAAGATGATTTCCCTTAAATGGTTCTCCCCAATCTGCTTCTACGAAAATGTTAATAGATTACCCCTAAAATAATTCCTTCTTCATCCTTACCTATGTATAGCAGGTAACTATCATATATGCGTATAACCTAAACAGGTATTAAGATGTGGTGTTAAAAAAATCAGTTTATGGATAAATAAAACTGAAGAAATAGACAAGACCATGCCAATTTATAAAATACTAAATGGTAGGCAATATTAAAGCTAGAGGAAATTTATTAATATATAGTGATAATATTTCGCTTCATTTACTTGTCTCTTGGTTTAAAATGATGCGTCTTACGTTTTAAATTCTAGAAAGACATATTTTCTTAAACGTGTACAAAGCTATGCTCAAGATGTGACAAGATAATTTTTCACCAATTACTCATCATTGTTTGGTGCTTAGTGTTTTCAATTTTACTCATTCAAATAATTAGTACCACTGTAATTAAATATCTGACCCTCAAATTGTACTGATATTCTAGATTTGATATTATTGTTAACCCTAGCTATGTTACGTTAACTTAATTAAACTAAACATTTTCAAAATAAGTTAATTTTATATCAGTCTTTTATTGATTTGAACACCACGATATTTAATATATCCTATATTACTATTAACTCTGGTGAATGGTACGAGCCTCACAGTTCACTAGTAATTTTTTATGATACCATGATATAAATTCTCACTTTCTTTTAATACGAATAAGAGTGCGTTTCTTTATAGTTGTTAAAAATGGCTTTTAGCTTATAGCTTTATTTTGTTGTTTTGTGAAATTAAATTACTATTATTGTTTTTAGTTGCTCAAATGGTCGTTTGGTTTGTATCATCTTATCATTCAAGGACCACCGTTTACTAAGAGGAACGAACTTGCTTCGTCAGTCAGCTTAAAGATGGCGAGAGTTGTATTTTTCAAATCAATTGCTAGGTTATACATCTTTGTCATGGCAGCCATTTTGGTTTGACTCTTGTCCTAATTTTTTTTCATTAACTATATATGGATAGATCTTGTTTAGAAAAATAAATATTAAGACTAACTATCTATCTATATATATAATAAAACCATACAAAACGTTAATATTCATTTAAAATATTTTATCACACGAAGAATTACACTGATTTATTCACGTTAATTACAAAATAGTAATATTTCTTACATATTTTGGTTCTTCCATTCTATGCTAATATTTATTTTCTGATATTACCTATTTACCAGAGTGTTCTTATAAAATTTATGCTTGGTTAAGATTTCAATATAATATTATTTAAAAAAATAACTCTTGCCAAAGAGTAAATTTAAGTTTTTTGAAGTTATAATAATTTCTCAACTGATACTGCTAATTTAGGTAAAGTTCCTACATGATATTTTTTTGACTAAGACCAAAATAAATGGTAATCTCATCTTTAGGTTAGTTATTTTTTCCAAGCAAATTCTGGTGTTTTTACTTTTTAGGACAAAAATACACTCTTTTTTATTTATTTTAGATAGTTTAATGATGGTTTTGCTATCTAGGTGGGCTACAAAGATAAAAATTGGTAGCCTTCTAACTTAGTAGTCAGAATGTTTAATTTACAATAGAAAAATAATTTTTTTACTAAGAATATATTTAAATTGGTTTTAAAATTAACAGGTTTTAACGAACTGGAATTAACTAAATATTTAATTTTTATCAATAAATAAAACATTTAATGATTATGAATATTTAAATTATCAATAAAGTCATTAATTAGTATTCATAAGCTATGTAATCATTCAAAACTAGTTAATTTAACTAAAAAGAGCATAAAAACAAATATAATGGAAAAGTTATACGCCAATCGAGGCGTATTTTTTTAAAAGTTAATAAAGCAGATTCTAATAAAAATTATATTTTTAAGACAATGGTGAAACTGTAAACTATTAGAGTAGATGGGTTACTTGGGCTGATGAAATATTAAGCAAAATAGTTACTCTACATTTGAATCTCTAGTCTCTTCGCCTTACTTGTTTATTGATTTTGATAAAACTACCGTCTGCCATCTAGTGTAAAGTAATCTAACTAGCCACGTTCAGTATTGCTAGTGGCCTCTACCGGGAGTTATTTAAACAAGGTTTTCAGTTAGCTGCTGCCCCAGCCAGCAAATAAGGGATTAAAAATAATGATTTATTTTAATAATTGTTATAAATTGAAATATATTTTAGGTGAGAGAAATTATTTACTATGATTAATATTTAGTAGGTACTTTTTTGGTGTAACATAATCTTATCGTCTACCTGGAATATCCATAAATTTAGACTAATAATTGTGCAAGGATGAGGAAGGTGGGATTTAGAAAGAGATCGACAGACATATTGGGAATTAATTTGAAAAAAAAAACATACGTACTAACGGATGGGATTAAAATCCCTATTTTTTATTCACCGTAAAATAAAACAACACGAGAGGAGAAATAATTAGGAAGAAGAATTTCAAGAGCGTGGTCAAGTATTAAAGATGAGAAACTTCACTTTGAAAAGGGGAGGAGGGAGAGTAATATCGCACACACCTCCGACAAGGATTGAACCGAAGACAATTGACTCCAAGCTAGTAATATAGTCCTTGAGTCGACTAATGGACAACTAAACCTATAAGCGCATCACAATAAAGCCTTGAACGTTTACAGATATTTTAGTTCTCGATTCTTCTGATTCACCGAAGGCATGGTTGGAAGGGAGAAGAGTTGTGATTATATATAGGGCAAAGGGCTATAACCCCGCCTCCCCCCCCCCCTATAATTACTTTCTCCCCCATATGAACCTTCCTCCTAAAGACGTCCCTAACATCATTGATTGTGTTGATGTATTTTAACATCTTTTTATATTATTTGATAACTTTTAATTTTTATCTCTCATCCTTTGCTAACGCAGCACCCCAACAATGGTTAAATCAAAATCCCTAAGGCAACTGTAAGTAAACAACCATACGCACTAAAAAAATGAATGTATCGCTTCCTATCGCTAAACAACGTTTTGAATAAACTCTAATAATTGTGAAACCAAAAGTGCCTTTTTATTGCAAAAACCAACAGGTTATGGGCCCAGGCACGTAACGACATTAGTGCGTGATTGATTTTGTTAAAATAAATTCACTTGGTGCGATATTTTTGGAGAAAATCCGACGAGACATTTTGAGGTTAGGACGACGCCGCCACGCTCACAATGGACTCGACGAAGATTATCAACGTTGGACTTCTGGAAGGAAAAGGAAACTGGAATACATGGCGATATAAACTGAGCATTTGTTTACGAGGTATCCCCGGAGCGACAGACGTAATTGAAGGCAGGTTAGTCAAACCAAGGGCGTTGTCAGATGAAGCGACCGCGGCACAAAGAGCGGAGTACCAGACATCGCTCGACGCTTTTAATAAGGCAGACAGCCATGCGTTGATCGTTTTAACCGCAAATATGACGGAAGAGACACTTCAGAAAATAATGCGTCTCAAGTCAGCCCGGGAGGTGTGGCTCGAACTGCACAAACTCTTCGACGGCGTCTCCGAAGACAAGGTTTACAATTTATGCCTTAAGTTCTTTAGTTATGAAAAAGCCGTTGAAGATGATATCGCTACGCATGTCTCAAAATTAAAGAATTTGTGGAGCGAACTAAAGCAGGAAATGAGTAACGACGCCGAGCTAACCTCAAATTTGCCAGATTTATTTATGATCTGTAAAATTTTAGGTACGTTGCCTGAAGATTACTTTTCATTCAAGTCGAGCTGGATGCTGATGTCAAAAGCTGACAGGACAATCGACAATTTGACGAACCAGCTGTGTGCCTACGAGAATGCACTGAAAGGCAAACAAGAGTCATCTCAACAAGAAGCCCTCTATGTTAATTCGTCAAAGCAGCCAAACAACTCGCACAAGAATCAGCAAAAGGGTGACAAAAAGAAATTTTGCACCTACTGCAAGAAGAAAAATCACCTAGCAAAGGTATGCAGGAAGCGAATCGCGGATGAAGCACTTGGCAACAAAGCCAGCAACTCGGAAAATCCGGAAAAGGGTGCAAATATGATCCTGACTACGGTAGCCTCGACTGTGATGAACTTGGGGTGCAACTCCAAGTTCTGGTATGTAGATAATGGAGCAACAAGTCATGTTTCTAATAACAAAAATATTTTTAGGACGTTCGAGTCTTTTTCTACAAACCACACAGTGATCACAGCGAATGGCGTGAAGGTTGCGGCTATTGGTAAAGGCGACATTGACATCGAAGCAGAAGTCAACGGCAAGATGCACAAGCTCACGTTGGCTGATGTATGGTGTGTTCCCGGGATCCAGAGAAATCTATTCTCAGTCCTTGCAGCGCAGGATAAGAACAAGGAAAGCAGGTTCATCTCGTCTCCAGAGGTTTGCAACTTCATCGTCAACGGCGAAGTGAAACTGACTGGAGTTCGTGAGCGGTTTGGTGACTCTACAGGCTGAATGTGAAGAACGTGAACGACATTCCATCCAATGAAGTCAACGCAACAGAAGCAAACAATCTTCTCCAACTTTACCATGAACGATTCGGACATCAGAACAAGCGACACGTGAAATCCCTTCTGGACAAGCTGGGAATTCATGTCAACTTGGACAGTGAACTTTGTGAAGGCTGCGTCTATGGCAAAGCTCATCGTCTGCCTTTCGGTACGAGGTCTAAGACAACGGAACCGGGAGAGCGGATCCACACAGATGTTTGCGGTCCATTCAAAGAGTCCATGTCAGGATACTTGTACTTCGTCCTCTTCAAGGATGACTACACAAAGTTCAGGACCATCTACTTTTTGAAAGAGAAGTCCGAAGTTGCAGAGAAGTTGGCTCAATTCGTTGCGGAAGTCAAGACTCTTGGACACAACATCAAAGAGCTGCTAAGCGACGGTGGCAAGGAATTCGACAACAAGCATGTCAGAAAAATCCTACAAAAGGAAGGAATTGTTCAACGCATTACGATGCCCTACACTCCAGAGCAGAATGGCTCCAGTGAAAGAGAGAACCGCACCGTGGTTGAAACTGCTCGAGCAATGATGTATGCTCATGGAAAGCTGCCTCAGATGCTTTGGGCCGAGATGATCAACACAGCAGCCTATGTTCTCAACAGGACAGGACCTTCCCGAGTTGATGGAAAATCTCCCTACGAGTTGTGGCATGGCAGTAAACCAGGTCTGAAACATCTTCGGTGATCGGATCTACCTGCTATCCACACATTCCAAAACAACAAAGGAAGAAGATGGATCCAAAAGCAATCAAAGGAATTCTCATCGGATACGACAAAGACGACGGCTACAGGATCTTCTGTGAAGAGGAAGGAAGACTCATCAGATCAAGAGATGTCATCTTCGAGGAAAAGGTGCTAGAGCATAAAATCGACAACTATCTTCCGGAAAGTCTCGACTCTGCTGCTGAACCAGTGGATTCAACTTCTGAAGAAAGTCAAGAAGATGATCACAAAACGCAAAGCGAAGAAAATGATGATGAATTCTGGATATGAGTACTGTTGATGAAGAAGAAGGTCTAGATGAACAAGTTCCAGATAGTGCTCCAAGTCCAGATGAAGAAGCCATCGTCAAGCGCCTTCGTAATCGTTCGTCGCTCAAACCTCCAGAGAAATATCAGGACTTCGTGATGCTTCTCTCTAGCCCTCTTCAGGAACCTGGATCCTACAAAGAAGCCATGCGATCGGATCAGCAAGATCGTTGGAAAGAAGCTATGAGTCGTGAGATGAAAGCTCTTGAAGAGAACAAGACTTGGGAACTGGTTGATCTACCCCCAGGAAAAAGAGCAATCTCGAATAAATGGGTCTACCGGATCAAAACCAACGCCGATGGATCGATTGATAAATACAAAGCCAGACTGGTCATCAAAGGCTTTTCACAGCGGAAAGGAGTGGACTACGATCAAACCTTCAGTCCAGTTGCAAGAACATCAACTATAAGAACTTTACTCAGTGTTGCTGCCAACGAGAAGATGAGACTAGCACAAATTGACGTCTCAACAGCATTCCTCTATGGTGACCTCCAGGAAACCATCTACATGCAGCAACCTGAAGGACATAGTGATGGATCCAACCGGGTTTGCTGCCTGAAGAAAAGCTTATATGGACTGAAGCAAGCTCCTCGATGCTGGAACAAAAAGTTCAGCAACTACATCGTCAGCTTGGGATTCAAGCGAAGTAAAGCGGATCCCTGTCTGTTCGTGAGACAAAAAGGACAGAAGAAGATGTTTTTCGTTCTTTACGTTGACGACGGACTGATTGCAGCTGAAGATGAGCAAGAACTTCAGAAGTTCATCAACGATCTGAAAAAGGAGTTCAAAATCACCTCCATGCCGGCGTCTTATTTTCTAGGATTGGAAATCAGCCGAGAAAAGGACGGATCAATTAGTGTGAGCCAGAAACACTACACGGAGACCATACTCGAGAGATTTGAAATGACCAACTGCAAAACTGTATCTACTCCAATTATCAAGGACAACGATGCAGAAGAAAGTCCTCCAAATCCTGACTTCCCCTACAGACAAGCTGTTGGAGCACTTATGTTCTTGATGTGCGGCACACGACCAGACATCGCATATGCTGTCAGCGTGGTGTCCAGAAACCTCGAAAATCCAACCAACCGTGATGTTCAGAAAGTAAAAAGGATTCTGCGGTATCTGAGAGGAACGACAGACTACGGACTGATCTACAAATCCAACCTGGAAAAAGGTGTATTTGATTGTTTCAGCGATGCAGATCATGGTGGCTGCCTAACTACAGGACGCTCTACCTCAGGAGTGCTCTGCCGGTACTCTGGGGCACCTATTTCGTGGATGAGTCAGCGACAAGCCTCTGTTGCCATATCCACAACCGAAGCTGAAATCGTAGCTGCCAGTGAAGCTGCGAGAGAGATGCTGTGGACCAAGCGGCTTCTGAGCGAACTTGGCCATCTGAAGTCGACACCTACTCTGCAAGTTGACAACGAAGCAGCCATCCGGCTTGCACAAAATCCTGAGTTTCATCGAAGAACAAAACACATTCGGATCAGACACTTCTTTGTTCGCGAATTGGTCACCGATGGAGAAATCAACATTTTAAAAGTTGACACTCAAAATCAGCTCGCGGACATTTTTACAAAACCATTGTTTTCAGTTCATTTTAAATTTTTATGTAACAAAATGGGAGTTTACAAGTTATAAAATAAGGGAGAGTGTTGATGTATTTTAACATCTTTTTATATTATTTGATAACTTTTAATTTTTATCTCTCATCCTTTGCTAACGCAGCACCCCAACAATGGTTAAATCAAAATCCCTAAGGCAACTGTAAGTAAACAACCATACGCACTAAAAAAATGAATGTATCGCTTCCTATCGCTAAACAACGTTTTGAATAAACTCTAATAATTGTGAAACCAAAAGTGCCTTTTTATTGCAAAAACCAACAGATTGTCTACTGAAGACTAAATGTTTGACTCTCCTAAAACGAAAAATTAAGAAAATACATTTTTTTTAGTTCAATATTGATAACATTTTACTCTTTTACTATTAGTATTTTATAGGTACTGTTACCATATAAAAAAAGTGATTTCTTAAGATCACATGTCTTGACATTAGAATAATTAATTATATTACTACTGTTCGAGGGAATTTTGTGACTATCAAATAACCAAATACTTCCTACTAAACCCTACTGTAGTAAGTTAGTTATACAAATATATACATATATCAAACTAATTATATTTAATCTATAAATTATTATACATGATAGTGATGATAATTTGTTGATATTTAATATGATCACAGCGTATTATCCGAACGGGTAGTAAGATGCGGTGCTAAATAATAATATGATCACATTAGTTACACCCATGCTAATTTTCTGTAGAGTATAATGATAATACCTTACAACAATTCACATTTATTTAATTTAATAAATAGGTACCATGTTCTTTGAGCTAAGTTCTAACACTTTTTATCCTATAGTGCACTAATAACGTTATTGAAGATGATGCTGCCTTTATAGACAGCTCATAAATGTTTTAAATTGTAATCTCTTTGTTAAAATATATATTCTTTGTAAAATGTATATATAAATGATTAATATATTTATAGTTGGCAACATTATTCTCTGAATGTTTATCCTTTTTTACAGCTTCTAGTTCAAATTCTATGCTAATATATAATTAAAATTTCAGTAATTCAATTTATCATTTATTCAATATAATGTATATTTTTAAATACCTAACATGTTTTGTGGAAATGTGTGGAGTATTTATTGAACATATAAACCACAAATTAGGCTTTAAAAACTGAAGATGGTTAGATTTAAATTCAAGAAAAACATTAAGTAAAAACAAGTTCACATTTATAGGCCTATGCTTTGAAATAAGATGAGAAATGTGCAGCTTAAAAAACCAAATTGATGTCAATAATAAAAGGTAAAAATGTTACTAAATCATTATATAATGAATATCATAACTTGCCTCTCTACTTTTGCAAATGTAGCCCAAGAGCATATTTTAACCTTATTTTCAAATAATGAATACAAACAAACGAAAATGCTAACGGTATATACTTCTTATGTTGATTCAAACTAATAAACAGTTAAAAATGTATCGAATATTATCTTTAATATTGGATTTCCTTCTAAAAGTGGCCGAATTCATCGCAGAGCCTACTGTTGATGGGCCAATCATTAAACTGTTAGCGCTAGATAATGTTCAATGGGTAAAGATACGACAGCTTCTGACCAAAGCGTTGTGCTATTAGATCAAAATGATCATGATTCGAACTATTTCTTAGAGCAGAGTTTTGAAGAGTCGAGCGACTCAGTTGGCAGTAATACGCCAAATGGTAATGGGAACTGAAGAAAACAACGGAGATTATGAAGAATTGGCTTTGCAGTCAAAGTTACGACAGGAGTCTTCTCAGCTACTAAAACAAAAACCAAGTGGAATAAGGGGAAGTTACTTAGTTTACCGAGATCCAAGTAATGAGTCGTCGGTTGATTCGTCGAATTCTAATAAAAACAGCAATGTTGACGACTACTCTATTAATAGTGAGAGTCACGAAGAGTCTGTAAATACAATATACACTGAAAGACTTACAGTTTATGAAATTGTACATGGACTTTGGGAAGAAGAATATGAAACATAAAAATCATGTAAGAAAATCAGAAACTGTTCCTATATAATAAAAAAATCAATTGAAAAATTCAGATTTGAAAATAGAACATTCATATGAATATATATGTAGCAAAAACCCGATAGTCAGAAACTGATTAAAAGGAAACTAATTAGTTATTTATAGCTGGCATCTTGAAATTAAATGGTGGAAGTAAATTTAAATTAGTGTTTTATGTTGACCAAAAGACCCACGTGTTGTCCCTATGAAATGTAATCACCAAAGTTTCGGGGCTTTTCACGTTGAAGTGCAACATCAACTCATTTTTATATAAGATAAATCTAAGTATTGAATGTGTAACTAAGGCTCAGGCTCCATCCAATGTTGGAAAGTCATACACGTCCCTCACGTCACAAGATATTGGTTGGTTGGTTACGAATGTGGCTCTCTCTATTCCCTCATGTTTCCAGTACTATACATAGTGGACTCTTACTTGATGTATGGGTGCTCTGATGTAAGGTGACAGGCAAGAGATTCGACACTGGGGTGCTACTGCTTCCATTAGGACTAAAAACCTCTCTCTCGCTCTCTCTCTCTCTCTCTCTCTCTCTCTATATATATATATTTTTTTTTTTTGCCATTTTATCTCACTACCCTTTCGGTTTTACTCATATGTACAAATTTCACTAAATTGTGGTAGGTTTTAATAATTAAGTTGAATTTAGAGGGGATGTTTCAGCATTTTCGTGGAGTAAGAGTGGAAAAAGACTCTTTAGAGGCTTATTGATCTAAGATGTCACTCGAGTGCTATGACTGGCCTGCTTATGACGAATAGAACGGGGCTCGAATCCAGGTTGATTCTCTTTTCTTTTATTTATTTCGCACGGCATCTTACTACCTTTTCAGGCTGTATACTAACTAAGATACTGTTATTTAGGGATTAGGAAAGCTATATTTAGAGGGAGTATACCCAAATTTGTGTGGAGGGATAGTGGAAAACCCATTTTTGAAAAATCACCCTCAGTACAGCCGACCGAGATTATATCTCGGATATCCCCGTCATAGGCAATCCAATCTACTGCGAGTGTGGCGCATTATACCATGTGGCCACCAAAGTGGGTGATTGTTTGGATCTACTAGGGGTCATCTTTTCCTATATTATTTCCCACTATCCTTCAATGCAAATTCCTGTAGTTTGCCTTTAAAATACTTCCTTTCTCATCTATAGCACATTAGAGTAATTATTGTATATGCACGCGTATATGAACGCATGAAAACAATTTTTTTTTAAACCACTCTCAATACATCCTATCGGATTTGACCGTGATTTCCCTATCATTATATTATAGTCTTAGAAATATCAAACCGTGCGACCACCGAAGCGGTAATATTTCCAATTAATTTGAAACAAGAACTTTACCAGTGGAATAAGTTCCTATTTGGAGTGCCTTTATAAGATCCGAAAAGCTGTGGCTTCATTCCTTGTTTGATGCGTTAGTGCTAGAGTCGTTATACAGCTTTTAAAAACACAGAATTTTTGAGACCTCAATTTAATTTGAAAAATAAATTAATTGTGGACAGAAACATATAATTTTATTATCATTGTGTCTTACTAACTGTTCGGGTTCTACGAATATGTGCTAAGTACACTAATGTGTTAGGGATGAGAGAGCTCAAATTGATAAGAAGTTTACCGCATTTCGTTGAGGGAGAATGGGAAAACATATTTGAAAAACAACATTCAGTACAACCGTACGTTATTCCATCCCTGATATCCTAGTAATCAGAGTCTAGTTCATTGCAAGATTGACTCCTTAGACCATTTTACCACCAAGCTGGGTATACGTACTTACTGTGGCCTACTTACTCTATGGCATTTGGAACTCGAAAGTTCATTGCCGCACTTACAAAAGTACCCACCTAACCCTATCTTGAGCTAATTCTTTATCCATTCCACCTAATTACATCCTATCCCCACCTTGAGCTAGCTCTATCCAGTCCAATTCATTGAGCTAATTCTATCCAGTCTGACTCATCACACCCTATCCCTATCTTGAGCTGCTCTATCCAGTCCACTTCATTACACCCTATCCCTATCTGAGCTATCTCTATCCAGTCCACTTCATTACACCCTATCCCTATCTTGAGCTATCTCTATCCAGTCCACTTCATTAAAACCTATCCCTATCTTGAGATAGTTATATCCAGTCCACCTCGTTACATCCTATATCTGCCTTGAGCTAGCTCTATACTCATATTACATCCATCTATCTTGAGCTAATCTTATCATCCATCCCCTATCCTCTGACTACTCTACCATCCACTTCATTAACCTATCCTATTTGAGTCTTAGTCTCATTCCCTTCCTATTTTGAGCTACTCCTATAAATAAAATATAAATAAAAACAAAATGGGTATGTATTAAAGAAAATATTGTATTTATTTATTTTGTTCAAATTGATGACCTCCAGCCTCGAACAAGCAATGACAGAACGAGGGTTGACCGACATTGTGTAACTGTTGTTTCTTTGCACGCTTGCGTTATCCTTTGTCTTAATGACTCAAGTTCATTAATAGTCACTTTATACGCCTTTCTAATCTTCCCATGACAATAATTTGAGGCCAATTTACATGAAGTATATATTCCATTATGATCATATTTCCGGAAATATTTGAGATGCCACAAACTTATTATTGTAAAGTTTTAGTACTATTAAAATTAACAATCTTTTATTTGAAATATATTTGGATAAGACCAATAGTTACTGAGTTCCGACCATATATATAATAACTCCGTTCTTTGATAATAATGTGAAATTGATTTCATGCACTTAGGTGGCCATATATGTTCCTCTTTTCTCAAGGTTTTTTTAACAGTGTATATTATTCGTTTCACAAATTTTACAAGGTTTTAGTAAATGTCTCTATTTTTAAATTATTTTGAATCTAGGGAATGACATCTACATGTCAATAGTCCAAGCAATACAACTAAATACAAGGTACAAAATTTCTCCCCTTATAACATCACCGACAACGCCAACCCGCGATAGAGACAAGCTGTCTGCCCTTCGTCGACAAACCATCCACCCCTTCTAGACACCCTCGAGATTCCTCTTGTCGGCCCTAACGACGCGTGACAAGGCCTACGGTCTTCTCTTCTTTTCCCATCACCAGGAGCGCTTACATTCCTTGACGCCCGAGTCTTTTGGAGAATCTTGAGTTGGGTGGTTAACGCTTGTACAGAAGTCACCAGTTCAACATTGACACGGGAATGGCTTTAAAATACCTCCAAGATTTTTATTTTACAGAAATTTCATTATATTTTCCTAAATATTGACCTTGAATGTTCAATGTGTTAATTGACAACGGTAGCTAGACTAATACAACTACATCTTTTTAGTATGGCATTTTACTTCTTGTTTGGATAATACGCCTATGTACTAAATCACGTAAATTAAGGGATGATTACATCAAAATGGTTTAAGGCCCTTGGCCCTGTCGAGTGCAAGTCTAAAACCTATTTTGTGGGATTGTGGGTGGGAGGGTGAAAGGCGTGGCGTGGCTTCACAACCGACCAAAGTATCCTTCCGCGCCAACAAGGACAGATGGATCATGGAAAACCGTAGATGGCGCTAGTTACTGGACAGGTCTTGCGGAAAAATCATACGTTTGTAAAAGTCACTTTTATCGAGAACAAGTGAAATTTTTATGAAAATATTCTCACCGCCCCTTCTAAGATAACGCATCAATGTTTATTAATTTTTACATTTTCTTATTTATTGTTATGATGTTGGCAGATTTCTATTGAAAAATGTCAATTTTATCGATATTTGATCACTGATAAAATTATAGAGGAGATTTGTTTGTGTGTAAAAAGTATATGGTAATCAACATACTTTTGTTCTCGAACAAACCTTTTTTTTTAAAAAAAATGCAAAACAATGAGAATTCTTGAACATAACCGTTTGTTCTCATGGCTCCGTATTTCTACGCCAAATAAAAAGGGCCAATCGCCTTAAGTAACTTATGTAACAGTCACATAAGAGTTTACTACCTGATTCTGGCATAATTTGCGTGTTATAAAAATTAACATTTATTACAACACTATTAATTATATCTTGAGTTAATTGAAAAATGTCTCTGACAAGACATCTTGTGAATGTGGGGAATGCCAGGCCTCCACCGTGGTTCGGATTCCACGTTAAACTGTAGGTCCTTCATTTAATCTCACAATCACCCTAACATTACACATTAGCGTAAGTGCGTATAGCCCGAACGGGTAGTAAGACGCGGTGCTAATAATAATAATAATAATAATTGAAAAATGTCGATAAAAAGTGTTTTTTTTTGCCATATCTCGTTAGGAGATTCATCACGACCTACCACAAAGGATACCATTTCTTTCCCCTCAACCCCATTAAAAATAATAAATTTGTATGGCCTCGCCCTAAGTTCTTGTATTCCGTTTCGGTGGCCACATGGTCAAAGGAGTCACTCTCGCAATAGACTAGAGGGCTGATGACTGGAAGATTGGGATTCGAATCCTGGTCGAATCTACTGAGTTTAGTTTTTACTAAATGGTTTTCCACTCTCCTTACACGCAAATACGGGTACATTACCTCTTAAATTATTCATTCCTCATCCTATTGGAGTAGTTATTATCAATGCGTATACCATGAACATGTAGTAAAACACGGTGACATAAGAAAAAGTTTGTTTTTTTATCCTACTATATTGGAGTTGTGTAACTTTAGCCCCAGGAGGGATATCGTGTGTAGTTAAGGCCTTGTTGATCTGTGAGAGTACTGTAATGGTGTCAGCGAGCCATGAAGTGTGAACGCTGATAACAGAGACTAGGAGTCTCCCCTTGTTAAATACAACCATAACTCATACAGCTTCTTTAAAGGGCAGAGTACAGAGCTCGCCTCCAGACCTCTGTGAAAAACTTGGTCTCTTTATTAGCGTCAATTACAATTTTCGTATGTAGTGACGTAATTTAGAAAATACATATCTTTTGTAGTCATAATTTATAGCATTTTGCTTTATTTTATAGTAAGTTTTATTTGATAGATACTGATAATTTAAATCATAAGATTTTTTTTATTCGCCTGACATATATGACCGGGAAGGACATGACATACTGGTTTGGTCACCTTATATTATGTAGACTATCAGCCACTCTGGTGGTACAGAACTTTGCCCAGAGTCCACAATAGGAGGTTGTCTACAATAACCCCATGACTTCTTTGGTGCTGACTGACAGCTCCCAGCTGACAGCTAAAAGCTTTGAGAAGTTACCAGACCAAATTATGTATCCCTACGCCGAACCATATGATCTGCAAAAACATGTGTTTAGCCGCTGTCGCTTCTGACAGTCAAAATGTAGGTATATACCTAAATGTTGACTGTCAGAAGTCAGCTGTGAGCTTTTACTCGGCACCAAAGAAGCCATGGGGCTACTGTATATGTCTTTAATTTGAAACATTTAGTAGTTAAAATAATAAAGATAGTGTTATTAAAATAAATGTGTCAACACTTTAAACACCACCCTGTATGATTATTAACATCATGGGAAAGGGATAAAGATGGAAGAATCTTAAAGTTAATCTACTAATTTGCGTGAATCCATTTGAGGGGGGAAAAAACCCTAATTAGACCCGACCAAGATTCAAACCCCGATTTCATCGTCATCAGCAGGTCAGTCTAAAACAAGTGGGGTGACCTGTTGGTCTAGGGGAAAGGTGTCAGACTTCTGTTCTGGTGGCCGGGGTTCAATCCTCGGTCCCGGCACAGATTTATCTGATTACCAAACCCTTCCTTCACCTCTGACAAGACATCTTGTGAATGTGGGGAATTCCAGGCCTTCACCGTGGTTCGTATTCCACGTTAAACTGTAGGTCCTTCATTTCATCTCACAATCACCCTACCATTACACATTAGCGTAAGTGCGTATAACCCGAATGGGTAGTAAGACGCGGTGCTAATAATAAAAATAATAATAAAACGAGTGAATCTTTAGACCATGGGTGTAAAATAATAATAATAATAATAATATTTAGCACAGCGTTTGATTACCCGTTCGGGCTATAAGCTTAAGTACTAATTACGTTAATGGGTTAAAAATTAGGAAGGTTGAATATAGAAGTGAACCCGTATTTGCATGGAGGGAGAGTGGAAAACAATTTGGGAACACCCCTCCCCCCCCCACCCGCCCCAGTTTACCCGAGGGAGATTCGAACCTCGATATCCCCGTCCTCGGCATTCGAGCTTAACACGAAACCAGTGCGTTAGCCAACTACGCCACCGAAGCGGGAGGGTGTGAAATAGTGTGTATGTCTACTCCGTTACTAAATGCTCGACGCTGACGGTATTTCTTTGTGCCAAAGTGTACGTGGAGTGCCACTAGAAGAAGTCCCCGCCGACGTATAAAGCCCTGAGCAAACATAATCTCGCTCATCAGATGCCTGGAGACGGAGTCAATATTTGGGTAGTTTGACGAGGATGGTGAGTGTGGCTTGTGCGGGAGTGAGGGAGAGAGAAAGAATAGGAGGGAGGGAGGGTGTTCCAAGTTTATTGCCTTTCAAGGACCGACTGAGCGATCGGTTCTGAGTGACTTCCGCTTCGATGCGTCCACAGGAGTGAGCCAGGGGTGGACTAGGTTTAGGGGAAGAGGGACAGGAAGGAAGAGAGAAGCAGAAAGAGTGTGGTTTATTGCCTAGATCCAAAGTCACTGACTTAGCGGATATATTATTTGGTGAGTTTTACACAAGGGTTATAGTTATGACTTAAATCTTCAGTCCAAATTTCATAAGAACAAGCATATCTGACACCTCTAAAAGTTAAGATCTAGTTTTAACCATTCATACGTCATGTCGCTAATTGATCTGTCGATTAACTGGACCATTGGTGTAGTTGTCAGTGGACCCGACTCCAAACCTAGGGTTCTGAAAGTGGAATTACCCCAAAGGTAACTAGGGTTTGGTTAATTAGGCCAAATTTAGGCTCAGGTGTTTTGATTGATTCCACTCTTTCATACGCACTATCACCATCATCTTATTTGATCGGGACACGGAAAAAGCCTGCACGGAAAAGATGTACGATTTAGTACATTCGGGCGTACGCTTGAGCAATGGTACAGTTTGGTTAGAAAAAAAAAAGATCACAAGAAAAAATTAGGCTATTGACATTTAATTTAGAGTTTAGTACAAAATGTGTTGGTATTCCCTTTAAGATTGAATCAACAAAATGATTTAATAAACCAGGTTTGACCCATGCATTTATATGTCAAAACCCGCCTCGGTGGCACAGTTAGCTAATGCGCTAGGTTTATGTTGAGCTATACTACCGAGGACGTGGATTTGTGTCATGTGTCATCGATTTTGTTCTGCCTTGTTCCGCCTTGTGTCGTCATGTGTCATCACTTTTGTTCCTCCTTGTGTCATGTGTTATCGCTTTTTTTTCCCCCTTTTCTCGTCGTGTGTCATCACTTTTGTTCCCCCTTGTCTAGTCGTGTGTCATCACTTTTGTTCCCCCTTGAATCGTCGTGTCATCACTTTTGTTCCCCCTCGCCTCGTCATGTTTCATCGCTTTTGTTCCTCCTTGTCTCGTGTGTCATCACTTTAGTTCCCCCTTGTCTCGTGTGTCATCACTTTTGTCCCCCTTGTCTTGTGTGTCATCACTTTTGTTCCCCCTTTTCTCATGTGTTATCACTTTCGTCCCCCCTTGTGTCGTCGTGTGTCATCACATTCGTTCCCCCTTGTGTCGTCGTGTGTCATCACTTTCGTTCCCCCTTGTGTCGTCGTGTGTCATCACTTTCGTTCCCCCTTGTGTCGTCGTGTGTCATCACTTTTGTTCCCCCTTGTGTCGTCGTGTGTCATCACTTTTGTTCCCTTGTCTCGTCGTGTGTCATCACTTTTGTTCCCCCTTGTCTCTTGTGTCATCACTTTTGTTCCCCCTTGTCTCTTGTGTCATCACTTTCGTTCCCCCTTGTCTCGTGTGTCATCACTTTCGTTCCCCCTTGTGTCGTCGTGTGTCATCACTTTTGTTCCCCCTTGTCTCTTGTGTCATCACTTTCGTTCCCCCTTGTCTCGTGTGTCATCACTTTCGTTCCCCCTTGTGTCGTCGTGTGTCATCACTTTTGTTCCCCCTTGTGTCGTCGTGTCTCACCAATTTTGTTCCGCGTTATGTCAGCCAGTGCGCAGTGACTCATTTGAAATCGAAATGTTTTGTGCCATCTTGTGTGTGACCAGCCTTAAACTATTTTCCACTCTACATCCTATTTCCTCTTAACAATAACTTCCTCACCCCTTCCCCATTACTGCAAATTTTCTGATATCCCTAACGTGGTGTACAAAACGTTATTATTAATATTTTCCAGTCACATGGCGTGGAGGGTTTCCAGAATAAGCAGAGCTTATTTAAACGATACCTGTGATATGTTCTCGGCCACTCACCATTTTGACTAGTCACAAATAATATCGTCCATACACACCTTACCTAGGACTGTTTTTCTGCGGATATATGTCCAATGAGTGTTCTACCGAGTGATGAAAACAAAATATAGCGGGTACAGTCAAAGTATTTTCTGGCTGGCTTCGATGGGCTAGGGATAAAGTGTTATTTCTTAAGACTCGGAGTTTTAAGGGTTCAACCCCAGCTGAGGCTGACGCATTTTTCTAGAGCAATGAAAACCAGTAACACAACTTCCTTTGGAGGGGAAGTAAAGCCATTGGTCTCATGTCAATTTTGCCACGTAAAAGAATCATAGAAGGTATGTGAATATACCTTTACTGGAAAAATTGGTAGACACTCTCACCCTCACTCAAAGAAATACTCATGTGCTAATATAATCAGTCAGTTCATATAATGCACGTTAAATATCTCATAAATAAATATATTTAAACGAACCAACACTGCTTACCCTAGCAACACTTCACGATACGCCACTTTTATTTTCCTCAAATGCCAAGAGACACGCTGAAGCTTACCCCATCTACATTTATGGAACACCCTGGAGCTTAATCCGATTTCAGTCTGTCGCATTAGCTAATGCAGCTTTACAAAGGGCCTGAGACCGACTAATTAAGCTGTGCTACGGGATTTGAATCCGGCTTTGTGCGTAGGTGTCCTGTTTGTTACCCAGTCATCATTATATATAACCAATCTCCATAGGTAAATGTCGGTTTAATTCCCATGGGTGAATTTCATAATACTATCAACTATGTTTTTATAGTTAAAAAGTTATTTAAGATTATATTATTGATTTTATATATACTAAACACAATCGGGTTGTATATGCTCTGTGCAATCCAGTTTTTATAGTACCACTATAAAATCTATTATCTATAATTTTACTTATTTATTCGTCGGATTATGTTTTCTACAACTGTAATTTTTGACGAATATTATCAATATCTAGAACATAGTTAACGCCATGGTATCAATCCGCAATCAAGCCATACCGACCAAGCGGCCGCCTTCTATTGTTTAAGATAGTTCCAACTTCCGCAGATAGACGGTTTCATGTGGCTAGTCTAAATAACCCTCTAGCCATTAATCTCAGTTTTCTAGACCAGCACTACTTCTTTAAAAAAAACCACTCCTGATTTAGGTGACCTGGTGGTCTAGGGGTAAGGTGTCTGACTTCTGTGCTGGCGGCCGGGGTTCAATCCTCGGTCCCGGCACAGATTTATCTGATTACTAAACCCTTCCTTCACCTCTGACAAGACATCTTGTGAATGTGGGGAATGCCAGGCCTCCACCGTGGTTCGGATTCCACGTTAAACTGTAGGCCCTTCATTTCATCTCACAATCACCCTACCCATTACACATTAGCGTAAGTGCGTATAACCCGAACGGGTAGTAAGACGCGGTGCTAATAATAACTCCTGATTTGTCTTGGCGAGGCTGAGCTTATTCCACTCCAGTACCACTGCTTTACAGAAAATCTGGCAGTACCGGATATAGAACCCGGGACCTCTGGATCTTTAGTTGCATCTAGTTTTACTCTTTAATGTCCATACTTTCCCAAAGGTCTAGCTACGATATCAACTTACCAAAATAGTACTCTATTTGCCACACAATAATGCCTTTTACTTAGGGGACGTTAAAGTAATCACATTTCTGGCCACTTTTAACCTCTCCCCCACCCTTGTAAGCAAAAATAAACAAATTATTGAGGGAGGAGAAGAAGGCTCTTGCTTGAGTAAAATTTGTCAACTTTTTTAATCTGTTCCCAAGAATAACCATTCTTTTTTAAAATGGAATTTGGCCTATAGCCTGAACAGTTAGTAGGACGCGAAGATGAAAAAAAAAAAATACAAAATCTCATACAATTTATAAATTTGCTGGTAATTATCAACACTGGTAGACAATGAACTTAAATTTATTGATGAGGTAGAATTAAAACAATTTATAACATTCTAAAAACTTAAAATTTTAATTTACTTTTAATTAAAGTTATAAAAAATGTATTATTAGTGAATACATGAATATTAAATTTATAAAAAACACACACCATAAACACCATTTAATCCGATGACCAAGGTCATTAAATCCATGTTTTAACACTTTCAATTATTATGTTTCTGTGTAGGGGGTTTGCGGGAGAGGTCACTCAAGCTTCAGATTACTTCTATAGGCTTCTCCACTTCTTTCTTGTTTAGTCACTCAGCATCTTCATTGCTGCCTCAAGTCCAAGCGACTTGCAATGCGCCCTCCCTCAATTTTGCCTGTCATTCTCTGTTTTACGTAAGCATTGTTATGACCCCCCTCTCTCATGTCAGCAAAAATAAGCAAAGCTCGAACTCTTTCCCACTTCCTCATGGTGCTTACGTAATACTTAAACGCCCCCTTAGTTAGTGGGAATATTGAATAGCACCGTCGTTAAAATCATATTATATAACGTGAAAATTGCTGGAATTCGGCCAACCATAACCGACTAAACTCGAAACAAATTTCGAACTAGAACTGAACCTTTTTTTAAAATTATCATTACGAATGGTTGTCTCATTTATTCAAAACAAATAAAGATAATATCAAACTCCACTCAATTAATGGAGCTACTTAAAAATCTATTGAAAACACTCTTATTAATAGTATTTAATTGCAAGTCAGTTTAGTTACCTTTATTATTTAAGGTAGGGCACTAAGAACTCAAAACTTCATTGCCGTACTTACAAAGTACGTCACCAATCCCTATCTTGAGCTAGTTATATCCAGTCCATCTCATTACATCCTATATCGATCTTGAGATAGTTCTATCCATTCGAATGATAAAAGGCGTCAATCCCGTAAAAGTCTAGACTACCGATGAGAGGGAGATCGGGGCTTGAATTAGTCAGATATACTGAAAGTAGTTGTTCCTAAATGGTTTTTCTACTCTCTCTCTCTCTCTCTCTCTCTCTTTCTCTTCACGCTAATTCGGGTACGAATGATCTAAATTGAACCTTTCCCACCCCTAGCACAATAATGTATCTATTTATATTGATTATAACATGAACTGTAAGCTATACGTGGTGACAAAATTTTTGATTTTTAGGAATAATAAGGATTTTAAAAAAATCCCCTTTATCTTTATTTCAGATGGTAAGCATATACAATTTTTTGGAATGTGGCCACCTTAAATAAATTTCGTTTTCAATGTGGCCCTGATGATTGAAAGAATTTGCTAGGCTTTTTTGCATTATCAAACTTCTTTCTAATATACGAGTCTATGAAAGTCTATACTTATTCATAATAAACCTCACACATTCTACAACTATCCTCCAAGTTTATTATCCTCGTAAAGGATACATAAGTTCCCTCTTATGAGCTCCAAACAAAGTGAAGTCCTTTCACGGCCGCTGACTTCATTAAATACGAGGACTCGCTATTTCAGGATGGAACAAAACAGCCTGGAGAGTTTATAAACAGTGCATCTCCATTTGAAGTAAGGTCCACTATCGTTTGAGCCAACTATTCCCGATCCCTATTACTATTCATCAAACATACAAACAATGAGACTCGCCAATATCGACCTAATTGACAAGAGGCAGAAGGATTCCTTATATTCTCTTGAGCAATCTAAACTGTTACTAGGGTGGGGGAAAGGACTTTTGATGTAGCATCAGTTTCAAAACCTTTAATAAACGAGCCTTGACAATGAATTCCTAGCCCTTCTCCCTCCCCCCTACGCACCCTTTTCTGATTCCCCCTCCCTACATTCCCATCGATATTGCCGACAGCTATTTGAGATGCGTCAAGTTCTATTCCCTCATATCGATGGGGTGTTTTTTTTTTTTCAAATCACTCTCAATGACTTCAATGGCTGTGGGACTTTGTGTCCGTATTTTTATATTAAGATATTTTTACCACGGGAGCGTTATACCATAAATATGGTACGAATGATAAAATATGTTTTCAGGTGATACGAGTAATTTTAAATTGTAAATACAGGGCGGGGTGGAAACATTTAGATGATTTATGCTAAGGAAAGTGATGTACAACGTGATGAGATTCGCCTGACGTCATTGGAGCTCACGTGAGTGAAATTAACTACAAAAAGTGAAAGTATATATATAATATGTAGTTTTTATTTAGCTAATCAATAATTGCGTTAGAATTAATTAAACAATTAATTAATTACATTAATTGTTTCAGCCACATCCTGTATAATATAGGTTAATTTAAAAGAAAAAAAAAGCAATTTTATTTGATGATACTATCTAGGATTAAATATATATTTATAATATATTTCCGTTTAAAGTTAAAAAAAAAAAATTAGAAGGTGATGACAGCTATTTTCGGTAAAGATATAAAAAAATTAACATTTTAATATAACTCGTTTGACGGGTCACTAATTATGGTTGCCTTTTATAAATTTATTAGGAATATGATTGACAATTTCAGATAATAAAAATAATTTATAATTATGTCACTATCCACTTAGGTACGGCCGGATGTGTGTCTCTCGTTTTGTCTGGTTTTCCCAGCATGTATAGGTCAGAGTTCAAATGCCATTCGTTTGCACTAAGGGTTAATTTTTGTTAATGCTCTGCCATTTTCATTATACGCAAATTTGGGTATATTTACTCTAAAATTCTCGCTTATTCGTCATTTTACATAATTGTTTTATTTATACATGAGGATAGTTCTAATGGTTTATGAAATGCGATTCACCAAAAAATCGTTTAAACAAATCTAAACGTAATATTAAATCCTATGCCATCCTAAAAGAGGGAATAATGATGCTATATAAGAGATTAATCAAGATAACTCAGTGGTAGAGCATTGCCGTGCTATATCAAAAGTCCAGGGGTTTGACTCCCGTTCTTCTATACTTATAAAATAACATGTCCTGACTGACTGACTGATTCATCATCGCCGAGCGCAAACTATCAAGGCTACAAGCATGAAATTCGGACTGTATATTCATTTTGTTATGTAGGCACCCACTAAGAAAGGATTTTAGAAAATTCCACCCCAAAGGGGTCAAAATAGGGGATGATAATATGTATGATAATATGTATGAAAGTCCGTCATTTTGAAAGTTACATAAACAAAATTTTGTATTTCGGTTATTGACGTAAAACAAATAAATACGTGTTTCAGGAATTTTGGAAATTTTATTTAATAAGGGATGAAAAAGGGGGTGAAAGTTTGTATCGGACTTGCATTATTTTTGATCTGAGGTCAAGTTATGGTCATCAACGTAACGTAATATTTTAAATTAATCTGTAAATATATATGTATATTTTCGTATTTGTATATAATCAACTTCCGCGCGAGCAAAGCCGCGGGCAACAGCTATCTAGTAATGTATACTTTCTTCAATTAAAACTATTCCCATTTGAGGCATGTCAAGAATTATATATCGATGAAGACGCTTTTTATGAAACAAAATCTGTCTTGATATTACAATTTAAATATTAAGGGCACCGTCTTTTTAAGGGTAAAAATTCTAAGCTTATTTTTAATATAAAAATGATAATGTCATATTTCAAAGCCACAAAAAATAATCTTTAAATAAATAATTTTCTTTTGTTGCCTTAAAAAAAAGTTATTTTATCTGTTAAAGGGTGAATTTTGTTTACTATCTCTACCCATTAGCTTAATTGCATATCTGAGGAAATTTGAGTAATATATCGTAGAAACGAGCTAATTTTATATCTTACTCGTGTATTTTTTAATTGAGTCCGCTCAGAATGTAAGGTTGTCTATAAGTGGCTTATTCACAAACTCGTTTTGGTTTAACTATATTTTAAAATAATGAAACTATTTAAATATTTTGAGGCAGATGATGGTATGCAATACTTTTCAACACTTACGACAAAGCCTCCTTGAGAGTAAAACAATCTTAACTGAATAAAGCTGACTATTAAAAAAAGTGTTGATTGTCATCTTTGCTTGCTAAAATCTTTATGTAATATTCATTTTCTCTCTTTTTCAGGGTATAAAGCTTAGTCGTATCGTGTTTTACTCTTTATGACCATCCTTTATCAAAGAAAGTCTAGCAACGATATCAATTTACGAAAATAATCTTCTAATTGTCACACAATAGTGCCTTTGAGCTGAGTTAGTGGGAATATTGAATAACGCCGCCGTTAAAGACATATCATACAACGTGAAAATAGCTTAAATGTTTCCAACCATAAACCAAATAATTGATAGTAAGGTTATATCATCTTGTTTATTATTTTTATTCCTTCCTTCTTATTTTATATACGTTTAGTTTTACAGCTATGATGACGACATATATCGGGGATTTCTCACCATCTTCAAGTCTTATTTGTATTAAATTATTATCACTATTATTATTATTATTATTATCACTATTATATTATTATTATTATTATTATTATTATTATTATTATTATTAGCACTGCGTCTTACTACCCGTTCGGGTTATACGCACTTAAACTCATGTGTGGGTGATTGTGAGATGAAATATTGGAACTACAGTTTAACGTGGAATCCGAACCACGGTAGAGGCCTGGCATTCCACACATTCACAAGTTGTGATTAATACACGTCTTGTCAGAGGTGAGGAAGGGTTTGGCAATCAGATAAATCTGTGCCGGGATCGAGGATTGAACTCCGGACCCCCAGCACTAAAATCTGACACCTTACCCATAGACCACCAGGTCACCCTATTTGTATTAAAGATGATTGATATTAATTCATATTATTGGAAAGTTTATGAAATTTTACGATTTTATATGGAATAATTTTAAATTTTTTTAAAAGTGTTCCATAAAAATCCGTAAAATTTCACAACTTTCCAATAGCATGAATTAATAATCATTCATCTTTAATACAAAGAAGACTCGAAGATGGTGAAAAATCACCGAAACATGTCCGAATGGAGGAAATACTATGACGTATATAAAATATGAAGCAGGGAATAAAAATAATAAACAAGACCATGTAACCTTAATATCAATTATTATTATTCCTTACCAAACAAATAAAAACGAACATTATTAGAAATAAACAAAATATTTCAAAATGAACTTTTTTTTAAAATACTAATGGTTGCCATATTCATTCAAAACAAATAAAGACAATATCGAACTCCACTCAATTAGTGTAGCTATTAAAAATCTATTAACAATACTCTTATTTATATTTTTGAATGGAAGTCAGTTTAGTTACCTAATTATTTAGTCCGTGATATTAGAAATTCGAAAGTTCACTCATTTACAAAAGTACACAATTTGTTCCTATCTTGATAGTTCTATCCAGTCCACCTCATTACACCCTATCTCTTTCAGGTCAATTCTAATATAATCCTCTCATCTGCGTCAAGGTCTTCCCAATGGTCTCTTCTCATTGGATTTGCCAGTCAATAAATACCTTTAGCGGTGTGGCAGCTTAATCAGTTAGTTATTTAAAAAACGTATGTCAGAGATATTGATGCAAAATTGAAAATTAATGGGTACTTAGCTATTTTTGCCTGAAGCGGTTAAGCCGGGTATATACTGGTATCAGATCCTCGTATATGATCTATGACGTGTTTCTTGGGTGCGGTGGTTTGGACAGGACCTATATTAGGCCGATTCGACACTAACAGTAAAAACGTGTGGTTTTACTGCTAGCTTACGCCCCCAAAATCTTGATTCTACACCTGACTGTAAAAACTCTATCAATACGCTACTGATTCTACACTAACGGTTTAAATATCGTGGTTATTGCTTCCACTTTTGCAGAATAGTTTAAAAATGGACATTGTCCATTGTCCCGGCTGTATTGTGGGACTTATTTTGTTGGAGAACTCGCAAAAAAAATCTTCAAAAGAGACGTTGGTGGACTCACTCCACATTATCGAACCGTCTCTCAACAGGACATTTCATATTATGTTTGTGAATCACAGAATGTGCCCAGATAAGTTCCTTTTTTTGTATTATAGCATGTCTGTGGTTTCATTTGATGAACTACTTGGTTTAGTGAATGAAAATATTGCAAAACGTGATACCATCTTGAGGAAGAGTATTTATTATTCCTGCTGAAGAACTTGTGACATTGAGGTACAACTGCCTGGTGTAGTTTGATTCGCGTTTCTACCGCTAAGAGGTTTTAGCGCCTCCAGAGGTAGCGGTTAAAACGCTGGTCCTAGACGAATAATTATATTCTAACTTGATAACAAGGGCTTCATTCAAAGGCGCGGCTGCTAGCGTTTTAACCGTTACTATAGAATAGGCTTTAGGCGCTATTATGAGAGCGATGCGCGTATCAGATTACTGCGTAACGCTTTTAGTCTGTATCTTACCGCCGCATCAAAGGGAGCTAAGTGGGGAAGAAACATGTCTGGACGTGATATCAATCTAACACTATCACGGGCTAAGTCTGACCGGTTTAGTTCACTTATTCCACCTTTACAATACACGAATGATGGAAATTATGGGTCTCACAAATGATCACTACAAAACGCGAATAGGATCAGCAGAAATTCTGTTTCGACCGTATCCATGTACATTGGGGGCTCGTAGCTAAAATTAGTGAGGGTGCTGCTCCAGAAAATGTTTAGCCTTTCTTTTAAAATTGTGTAAAAGGAAAAAAAACATGTATAAAAAGAAAATTTATTCAGAAACTCAGGAAATTGATAAAATCTTACAAATTTTTTTTTTTACTTATTCTAACTTAAATTGTTACAGTTCAAGCTTGATCTATTGATTTAAAAACGAAATCCATTCTTCTTGTTTTAATTTGCACAAAAAGTTCAATAATTTTCTCCTTGATTCTGGATGACAATTGAGGAAATTTTTCTCCATTGAAAGTATTGCTAACGCATTTAGTCTTTCTGTTAAATAAAAGAAGCTAAAAAAATGAATCAAATAGAATAGCAGGAAGCAGAATAATAATATAATTCTACACTCTACACTTTATCACATTCAAGAATATGGTACACGGTTTTTAATCACAACACACGCCCAGTAAAAAAAAATTTCCTTCCACATCACACCAGAGCCGGCACTGCAAGAGTAACAGTGCTTTCTCTACCTGGCAGTCCCGTCTTCCTCCCCACTCCCCTCCTATGTGCGCATGCACACAACAAACACCACGTCACCGGCACTGTGAAGCGCACAGTTCTATACAAATATTTTTGTATCTTTTTCATAAACTGGGTATGGCTACTGAAGTACTGACATTAAGCTTAAGGAATATATATTGTACTACAAAATAAATAAAGGATTAAAAAAAAAGGACTTATTGTATTAAAGGTTATCGATAATATCAAGTGGAAATAGGGGGGCTGCAGTTCTGCAGTGCCTATACACGAGCCGCTACTGTGACCATGTGTATCGTCTCCCGTTACAGCCCTGATCGGTAAGCAGACATGTTACGAAGATATTATACAAGTGTGGACCCAGCTTCAGGCGTCAATCTCGAAATATATAGAATTGTCAAAAGGGGGTGATTGCTGTTTTAATCCCTGTCGGTTGTGATGAGGTTTTTTTTCACAAGTGGTTTTCTTCTCTCCTCCACGAAAATGAAGATACGATTCCTCCAATTTCAACCTTAATCATTCCAACCTCATAAGTGTAAATAGACTTGATAACCTGAACAAGTAGTAAGACGCGCTGCACACTAAAAAGGGAATATGTCTCATTCATTCTCACATTTTTAAAGTTTGTCAACATAACAAGATAAGTTACATTTAGGAGCATGTTAACTTTGTTTGTCCTTGATACTGCAATTATTATTTCAATAATTTGGAGCATTTAATAAATCAAATTTCTCGACTTATTTATGATGTAAGTCTAAATTAACAAACGAGTTTTACTCTAGAACACACCTCATACCAAGTCCCCCCGTCAGTATGTCATCAATATGAAAATTTAAACCCAAATTCCACATATTATAAATAGTTTACCCATGCCAAGAAACGATTGAACCCTTAGCTAAGTAGGCAGACGTACTCCCGACTGTTCTAAGAGGTACCTTATAAACTTCAGACACCAGTAAGTAGTTGTATTTCCAACAAATGAAATTATATTCTGGTACGCATCATGTCATGAAGACAGACAAGTTTTGTGTCTTGGGTGTGTGGTCGGGCTAAGAGAGCTTATTCAAACACTAACCGTGAATTGTTCTCTCCTATCCAGTCACCATTTGACCTATCTCAAATATAAGCTTTCCGTTGATACCCTAGCACACTTCATGCCATGACACTCTATGGGAGGGATAGAAATCTACTTTTTGTACTACTATACGGGGTTTAAATTATGTGACTAAACTGGTAATGTGATTACCAACTAGACTAATGGTACAGGTATTCTCGCATATATTTTACAGTTATTCTTTTAGACTCAAACTCAAAATGTTTGTCTGTAAAATTCGTATGTATAGCAGTGGTGTGAGGTGTTGCCAGGGATAGCAGAGCTTGTTAAAACTATGTCTATAGATTTACTCCCCCCCCACCCCATTTTCGCTTTCTATTAGACCAAAACACACATAAGGCCATAATCATTGTCAGACTTGGCGTGCGGCTCGAAACAAAATACAAGAAGACATCGACCTACACTGTATATCATCTCTAGTAAATGATGGCTACTATTGGGAAACAGCGTTGTCATTTTATCGTTTCTGTATCAATCTATACTCAAATATAAGACAAGTTTCACAACGCTGGTTAGTCAGGTTACCAGTATAGCTACTTCTTACCTCAGCACACCACCTTCAGACATAATTGAGAGTGAGGATATTTGGCAACAGTTTACTGAGAGAGAAGAGAGCGAAGATATATCTATTCTAGATAAGGCCTGATGATTCCTCGGCGTTGATATTTGTTTTAGACTTGAATGGAACGAGCCAGTTTCACGTATGAAACGGCCCATTCAATTATGGTTTAGGTAGTGTCATCTTGTGTTTGTTCTTGAACGCGCTAAGTTTGACATGAAACTTCCCAAAGGCTCTGCTCTACATACCTCACATCTAAATATATTTGAATTCTATTTATTCTCTCTCTGTTTAAACTAGCACCGCTTACACTGGTAACACACCACGCCGTGGAGGCTCAGATATATTTATTTCTTACTTGACCCTCGAAATGTAGTGTCGAGCCACTATCTAAGTTTCTCAGTGTGGTCCGTGGGTTCCCAGGAAGCTTAGAATAAAATTAACCAAAGTATGTGGTCACATAGTTATGATACAAAATTTGAGAAGCAAAGATTAAAATGAACTATCCATACAATACTGTACTTCTTTCCTCGGTAAGTACAAGTTATAGAGAAAATGATGTGTGTACCAACCTAAATTGAACAAATATGAACAAAAATTTATTACAAATAATGATATTTATAATGTTAGAAATAATCAAACAACTATTACATACTACAAATTCAATGTAGTTATATATTTGTATTTAACATTTAATTTAATAAATTAATTTTAGTCTTTTATTTATAGTAATTTTTTAAGAATGTTTATCTCTGCATAATTCCAACCCGCACCTACAACCAACTCCCCCTCTACTTCCAGGGTTCCGGTGCCGGTCCCTTGGTGCGGATGGATTCCATTTGACGATCCTCCTTCATCAAAACTTCGAGAAACATTGATTTAACTTATTGAACTTGGCAATTGGCATCCTGTAACCAAAGATATCGTGCAATAGAAACAATAAAAATAAATAAGGCACATGGCTTTGAACCCAAGGACCAGGGCTCTAATATAAATAACTAGCTGCATTGGAAATGTTAGTTTAACCATTTGGTTTTCCATCATCTTTCCAGGCTAGAGCTAATCAAAGTTCTTTAAAAGGAGTCGCCTTTTCCTATACAACCAATGTTAAATTATGGTTCATTTTGGTACATTTTTCTCAGAAACTATGATAGTTAATGGACTGATTTTTTTTAAATGATTGTGGTGACCTGGCGGTTTAGGGGTAAGGTGTGGGACTTCTGTGCTGGGTGTCCGGGGCTCAATCCTCAGTACCAGCACAGATTTATCTGATTACCAAACCCTTCCTTCACCTCTGACAAGATGTGTATTAAACACATCTTGTGAACGTGGGGAGTACCAGGCCTCTACCGTGGTTCGGATCCCACGTTAAGCTGTAAGTCCTCCATTTCATCTCACAATCACCCTACCATTACACATTAGCGTAAGTGCATATAACCCGAACGGGTAGTAAGATGCGGTGCTAATAATAATTTAAAATGATTCATCGATAGGTATATTCTAACAATTGGATGAGGGAGATTTATAAAGATTTCAAAAAATATAATTTATATTAATTTTTAAATATGTTAATTTTTTTTTTCTAATTTTTCAACACATTTCAAAATATTTATATAGATGTAAATTAAGTTAATTATTATATTTTTTTTAAAATAAAATCTCTCGTTAAAATGTGCGTAGTTAAATTTCCAAAGTAACAAAGAAAAAGGTGATATCTTGTATAGTTTTTGAAAAAAATGTACCTAAATGAACCATAATTTAACATTGGTTGTATAAGGAAAGGAGACCCCTTTATAATTTTCTTCCTTTTAATATATTTGATACTAGCTACTCACCTGTTATTTTCACGGTACGTGTACTTATCTATAGCTGGACTAATGAAAATACGGTTAGTGTGAGATGAGAAAAAAAAAAGTAATGTTTTGTAACCACCATCTCGAAAACAAATGGTGGACGTAAATTTTAATTAGCCAATTATGTTAACCAAATTTCCAAGTTAATTCTATGCGAAATTTCAGCTTAATTAATGTAGTAGTGTTTATGCGAAAAGCTAGCAGATACACCTGCTTTAGTGGATAGATGGTCTAAGGCGTCACTCTCACAATAGACTAGACTGCTGATGACAGGGAGATTATGTTTAAATTCTGAGCAGATATACCAAGTGTTTTTTTTTCAGAATGGTTTTCTAATATTCCTACACGCAACTGTGGGTACATTTCTTCTAAATTCAACCTTATTCATCCCTAACTCAATAGCATAATTAGTTCACATGCTTATAGCTCGAACGGGTAGTTATGACGTGGTGCTAGAAATTTTAAAAATATTGTTTTTAGTAAGTAGGGAAATTTGCCAGTTGAGTGTTTAACATTTGACTGACCTTGAATCTCTTCATGTGGTAGTTTTGGTCTCGCAGACGAGATGGCGCCTATCTAACACCAGGGTAAGAGGTTGCTGAGAGAGAGAGAGAGAGAGATAGAGACAGAGCGTGATGGTTGGGAGGAGGGTTGAAAATAGGCGTGTCCTCCATGGCATTACAATTCACTTGACTCGGGATATTTTGGAACGAAGCCACGCCCCTTTCTGCTTCACTTGCTACATGAAGCAATCTCTCTCTATATATCTCTCTCTGCATACCCCTTCAACCTCTGCAACTTCCCTGACGCTCATCCGGATATTTAGCACAGTCATTGAACTATTCTATTAGACCTCTGCTTAAAGTGATTTAATCAAATTATAAGTTATTTCAGTAAAATCATAGTTTAGCCTTAAAACATACAAATAGTAAAACTATGTTTTTGTTCTAATACCTATTATTATATTAAGGCAGCCACCTCACTGTACTGATTTAACTAGTTCATAATAGAGATACTGGTATAATGAGGTGACTGGATAGAACTAGCTCAAGATGGAGATAGGGTGTAATGAGGTGGACTGGATAGAACTAGTCAAGATGGAGATAGGGTGCAATGAGGTGGACTGGATAGAACTAGTTCAATATAAAGATAGGGTGTAATGAGTGGATGGATAGAACTAGCTCAAGATGGAGATAGGTGCAATGAGGTGGACTGGATAGAACTAGCTCAAGATGGAGATAGGGTGTAATGAGGTGGACTGGATAGAACTAGCTCAAGATGGAGATAGGGTAATGAGGTGACTGGATAGAACTAGCTCAGATGGAGATAGGGTGTAATGAGGTGGACTGGATAGAACTAGCTCAAGAGAGAGATAGTGTGTATAAAGTGCACTGGATAGATCTACCACAAGATAGGTATAGGTGGCCTACTTTTGTAAGTGCGGTAATGAACTTTCGTGATCCCAATGCCATATAGTAAGTACAGTAAGTAAGTATAGACTACCCACCTCGGTTACAAAATGGTCAAATGCGTCAATCTCGAAAATTTACCAGACTCTCGATTACTAGGATACCAGGGTTGGAATACCTTTCGGTTGTTCTAAGGGTGTTCTTTCTAAATTGTTTTCCACTTTTTTTTTTCTCAACATCACGTTTAGGTTATACGCATACGATAATTACTCTAATGGAATAAGGATATGAAGGAGGCATTTTAGAGTAAATCTAGAGGCATTTACATGGAAGAATAGTGGGAAACCGTATAAGAAAAATGTCACTCAGTAGACCCAACCACACACTTCAGTGGCTACATGGTCCAACGTGCCACTCTCACATTAGATTAGATTACCGATGAGATAAAAGTTATAAGCTCGGTCGAGTGTACCCATGGTGGTTTTTCAAAATGGTCTTCCACTTTCCCTCCGCGAAAATTCGGATATACTTCCTATAAATATAACCTTCTTAATCCTAAAAATATCAGCGTAATTAGTGTATAACCCTGACGGTGGTAAGACAGAGTGCAAACCAAAATTAAAAAATAGACCCAACCTGAATTCGAGCTCTAATCTCTTTGTCATCAACAGGCTAGTCATAACAGTTGTGTGACATCATTAGACCAATAGGCCACTGAAACGTGTCTTTCCATTATTACTCCACGCAAATGCTGACACATTACCTCTAAATTCAACTTAATTATTAATACCTACCACAGTTTAGTGATACATATGAGTAAAACCGAAAGGGTAGTGAGATAAAATGGAAAAGAAAAAAAAATGGCATTCGATTATATATCTAGAGAGAAGGGATTTTTAGTCCTAATGGAAGCAGTAGCACCCCAGTGTCCAATCTCCTTGCCTTGCACCTTACATCAGAGCACCAACATCAAGTAGGAGTCCACTATGTATATACTTGGAACATGAGGGAATAGAGAGATGCCACATTCGATAACCAATCCAACACATATCTTGTGACGTGAGGACGTGTATGACTTTCCAACATTGGATGGAGCTAATCCTTAGTTAACTATTCAATACTTATATTATATATTATATAAAAATGATTTGATGTCTGTTATACTTTCATTCCAAGACCCCTGAACCTATTTCTATGGCATTTCGTAAAGAGAACACTCGGGACTTCTGGTCAACATAAGCACTAATTAAAACTTATTTTCACCATTTTATTTAAAGATGACAGCTATAAATCACTAATTATTTTACTTTTTTTTAAATCAGTTTCTGACTATCGGATTTCGGTTCGATTAACTTTGAATCTTTACTAGATATAGGTACGTATTATAAAACACGTCCTGTGTGAACAAAGGGTAATTAGTTGGTGTTGGCTATACTCTGTTTCAGCTGAACATTAATAATAATTTAAGATGTGGTATTACTAAAATATTACCCGATTCGTTAGTCGCATGGTTTAACGCCTAGCTCTCGCAGTAGACTATACTGCCTACTATGGGGAGATCTAGGTTCGAATCTTGGTTGGGTGACTAAGAGTGGTTTTTACAAAATTATTTTTTTACTCTCTCTCCACGCAAATTCGGGAAAAACTTCCTTTAAAAATAACCCTCCTATTCCCAAAGCCATGGGCATAATTATTACAAAAGCGTATAACTTAAAGGGTTTAGTAAGATGCTGTGCTAAAAAAATATACAACTTATATTGAAGATAATACCTAACACTTTTCCAAACCTGAAAAAATGTAGATGGTCAAGGCTTACTTATAAGACTGTTAATAATTTTGTGTTAAATAGTTAAAAACACTTATTTAGTGCATTTTGCAGTAATTCCAATCAGGGTTCCACGAACACTTTGTTTCGTGAGATTTTGCAAGAGATTGTTTTTATTGGTTTGTCATCATTATTGGGTCATGTGGAAAATTTTTGTGAGAGCTTGTGTGATTTAGAGTATAGATCCTGTATTATTGTTAAAAGTGAATTTAGTAAAAAAAAATTAGTAACACGTCTAATTACTTGTTCGGTACGTCTATGTACTAATTACACTAATGGTTTAGGGGATTAGGAAGGTTTAATTGAGAGGAAGTGCACTCGCACTAAAGTGGAAAGAGAGTGTAAAACTGTTTATGAAAACCTCCATCAGTGCACATGATTGGGATCGAACATTGATATCTCCATCGTCGGCAGTCTAGTCTAACACGAATAAAGTGCGTTAGATGACCACGCGGCCACAGAAGTAGTAGTAGTAAACATATTGAGCCAGTACAGATGGGCATTAATTAGTAAATAGAAATAAGCAATAAATACTCTTGAAATATCTTTTCTTCTAAAGTATGAGTTAATATTATTATTACTAACTCTACTGGTCCATACGTCTATTTTGAAACTTACCCCCTACACTTTGACATTAGTAATTCAAAAGAGATTGCCGCACTTACAAAAGTACGCCACTTATCCCTATCTTGAACTAGTTCTATCCAGTTAAAGTAAAGATTTGTTTTTAATATTCTTTTATTGTGACAAATAGCAGAAGTACTCCTAAAAAAAACTTTTTTCTTTGCTTCAAATAGCCTGAAAATAAATGTCTATTTTATTTTACTGACCAATCTTTAGTAAATTTAAATAAAATTATCAAAAATTTAAAATTGCAGCTTCGAAATCCACAAGTTTGCTCAAAAGGGCTACTAATTTTAAAATTTGTCCTCCCTGTGTGATAGATATCTTTCAATGATCGTGACAGACAAACATACAAATAAACTTTTCATTCGATTAATATAGATTAATAAATAAGACAAAACTTCTTAACAATAACTATAGTACAGTTTTAAAACCAGAAAATAATTGAAATATGGTAAAAAACATGATAAAGGACATTATGCCATCAATTTAAACCTATGTTTGTTAAATTAAAAATCTTAGTTTCTGTATAGTTACATCTTAAAAAAAAATGTATTAAACCGTAAAAAAAACTAATATCCAAAACTCATTGTAAAAACGCTTTCTACTCCTTAATGGTATGTATTTAAACAAAAATTTTATTATTTATTTTCTAATAACCTTTTAAACTTATTTTTAACAAATCCGAAGTTCCCTAGAAACTCGTGTGTGTAACAGCGAAGTTTGTTAATTTAATCATAAGGTTCGTTCTATCTACCTTCTCTCTTAGTTATTAGGTCCCGTTGCTACGGTAACAACGAGGCTTTCAAACTTGGGGAAACTTTAACTTGCTACTTTGCCAAGCATGATACCGTAACAAAGATGACGCATCCCGAGTTTTAAACAAACTATTCAAAATATAATGGATCAATAAATATACTACACAGCATATTATCTACAAACGAAATATGTACCCTATATTGTTATTTACAAACCAAAATTGCCTGGAATAAAAATTAGCAAACTTGTGACATTTTTGAGACATTTTCTCGTTGGTGATAAACTTCTATTTCAGACGAATCATTACTACAGTTGTCACAAGTAAAAGCTTTTAGTGACAGCTAGAAAAGTTATTAGCTATACTTCCACTATATCATATGTCATATCATGATTGCCTGGTTATTTTTACAATGAAATTATTTTCTTAAAATCAAAATATACCACAGACTCATTTTCTTGACTTTCTCTTTAAATTATTTCTAATGCTATTTTTTTTTTTTTGCGATAAATATATTATATATATTCCTCTAAAATAACCAAACACAATAATGTTAAAAAAATATATTAAATACTCATATTACATGGAAAGTTACATCATAGAAGGCACATCAAGACTTAAACAAAAACCCTTTGTGCTTGTAAACTTGTGCTTCATGATTATAATTATCTTTTTTTTTTTACTCGTGGTCACCATGGAGACGTCTTTATGAAAACAAAGGATCCAGTCAGTCAAACATTGGGGAAATTAATTCCCAGGAAATGAAGCTGAATAGAGGGCTATTCCCTCCCCTCCTATTGCTTTATTATGAGCTTATAAAGAGCGTGTCTTCCTACTTGTTTTTTTTTCATTTAATGACTTTTCTGCCTTTATCACATCACACGAACAAGTGATCAATATAATTATATTAGTTTGTTTCATATTGTCTAATTTACTTTGTCACATAATAAAAGTCCACTTATTTCAGCAGTTAATTCAATTTATTAGTTTCCAATAACATATTGGAGTAGTTTTATCAGTAAAATATGTGGAAAAACTACAGTAGAAATCATAACTATCTACAGTTAAGAAAGATATTAATAATTGGTCTCTCATTTAAATTAATGTTATTCTCTTGTTAAAAAAAAAGATCATGTTTTAATAGGAATAATCACACCTGGCAGCTAGTACAATTAATGGATTCAATTAATTAATTATCGTTCATAAATCAAGTAATGCAATCTGGAACTGTCACTTTTGATGTAAATTATCAATACCTATAAAATAATATTAATAAAATATAAAAATTTTATAGTTTACTACCGCAAATATAGGCTTATATGTACTAAATATTTCCTCCAGCTAAAATATAACCATGGTCTTATTACGTTTAAAATGTATTTAATTCCCTTAAAAATTAGAAAAAAAAACTAAATAATATGGTATGTTTGTTGATATATATAATATATATGTGTGTTAATGTACATATATATATAAACGATATATGTATAAGCTATATATACTAGTTAGTGGGCATATGTGTGTAATATATTCTAATATTATAATATATTCATTCTACTCCTATATTATAATATAGGTCTATATCACATTATATATATTTACTATGTACACTATGTACATAATATGTGTATATTATAGAATATTTCATAATATAAATATTAAGAATATATTTATATATATATATAAATATTTATAATCTATATGTATATATTAAAATATAGAATCTATTATGTATATATTTAAAGATAGACATTATGTATATATTGAGATATGAATTTATTATGTAAATACTAATGGTATAGAATATACAGGTGGCCCACGGAAAAGTACCCCCTCCTATATCCAGCAGGCACCTCACTCTGAATTGGAGGTCAATCCCCTTCCACCCATATTGTGACATGAAGAATGATCAATAAAGCTTTAGGACATAGCAGTTCACTTGCTCATTCTTCATGTCACAATATGGGTGGAAGGGGATTAACCTTCCAATTCAGAGTGAGGCACCTTCTGGATATAGCAGGCGGGCTACTTCTCCGTGGGCCATCCTGTACTATGTATATATGAATATTATAGAATATATAATAGAATATGGTAGGCTATATACAATCCAGGCATTTAAGGGTGTTACTTTTTTTCAAACTACCAAACGGTTTCAAATATAATGTATTTAATAAATATTGCACTAATTCCTTTCAAACAATCAATGTAACGAATTTAAAAAGCGTTCTAATAATATATTTTCGATTAACTGGATTTAGTAAAATGATAATTTTACTTCAGACTTCTTCTATTTTTTCAAACTAGCGTTCAGTAGATAAAAAAAGTAGCAAGATTAATTATTGTACACTACCTTCATGTAAATGGTCAAAATGATCAATCAAGTTATAGATTAGCTAATTAAATTAATAGACATAGGGATTGAGCTATTTAAAACAATAATTTTCAGACACATTAATATTTATACTTGATACAGGATTATTTTAATCTTCCGGCAGATCAGTTTAGTTTTTAAATGAAGAATAAACACTTAATATATGAAAAATATATATAAACTAATTATATAATATAAATATAATGTATTAATTATATATATATATATTATTATTGTTTTCGAATAAGATATATTTAAATGGCTTTGCAAAGATCGATTTAGGGTAGTTAATATAATATTTAGCACCACGTCTTACTACCCGTTCGGTTTATACCTTGTAGGGTAGTTAAAATGTGTTCAAACTATACCCATGACTTTCAGATCCCTCATTAAAACTCTGATTTATCAAGTATTGGAAGAAAGACATTTACTTGGGTGAAGCCTAGAGTAAAATTACCACATGTCCTATTAGTCAAATAGTTACCATGTGGATAAGAATATACCACAGTTACAGTTTCGACTAAGAATTACTAACCCAGTAACTCTACATGTTACTCAACTGGTGTGTCGAATGTATTTGAATAGTTAAATAGAATACATGATATTTTAAGTAGACTTACTGTATATCTTAACCTAATATAACATAGAATATTTATTAAGATTTTTAAAATTCTGTCTTTGAACTCTTTACTTTTAGTGTATATTATGATGAATGTTATATTTTTCATTCATTCATTAATTTTATCACCCATTTTAAATTTTGACGTGTTTTTTAGTTAATACAGGGCAAGTTGAGCTTATTAAGCCACCCTTGTTATACATATGTTCTCCCGCATTTGGTCCCCATTGGTCACCCATTTGACCAATAATACATAAGTTCCTTTCTACTTACTTACGTTACATGGGAATCCACTTTCGTTAAAACATGGCCAATGATTGCTCTACTAAGTGATGAGAACAATTCACAGATACAGTTTGGATACATTCCGCCTACCCTAGCAACACTCGATGACACGCCACTGAGTTTACCTTACTAACAATCACTAATTACACTAGGGGTGGCTAGTTGGTTGTTACCATGGCAAACAAGTTTGACAGGACTGTACAGTAAACAGTTCCTTCCCTCTTATTATGCATTTGACACCATTTACAAGCAAAATAATTTAATTAAAATGTTATTTTATTGTATTTATCGATCATTTTTGATATTGATTGTGAATAAACAATTTACCAATACAATCCTGTCAAGCCTATTCTGCTTTGGATATATCATGAGCATTCTGAATTATATACAAGTACATTTGTACATACTTAATCACGACGTTCCCTTACAGGTTAGGCAAAAAACTGTGCATACAGCATGAAAACACCCCCTCCGGACTTAGTCCATCCTCACTAACTTTCTCCTCACTTCCCTGTCCTTGCATACTCCATTCACTTTTACAAAATCCTTACTCCTGGTTATACATGTTCTTTTATTCTTAAAACTCTAAATGCATATCTTTTTCACACATTCATCCACCACACTTAGCCACGTATTACATGGCCTAACCCTTCCTTTTGGATCACACACTCTTCCATAATATATTAGCCTCATCATTCAATCCATACCCATCTTCTTAACATGTCTAAGCTAACGTAAGACATATCTTTCCCATTGACCTATTGGATTCCCGTTAAAACCACACCCCTTTAGCACCTTTTCACTACCGACTGTCCATACGGGTTTTTCCACATAAATTACGTTTCTTAGATACCTCATTTTAACAGCATTCACCTTGCTCTTGTTTCTCTTGACTAAACCACGCTACACATCCAAATAACAATATTGGCGTTAACACATTTTTATATACTGCCATATTTTCCTCTTTCGACACTAATTCATTATTTGCATTAATCCACATACATCCAACTATTCTCCGAGATGCGTTTACCTGTCTGTAGATTTCACCATCCATCCTTCCATTTTTATGAAACATTCTGCCCAGATACACAAAATCACGTGTTTTAAAGTTTTCCATTTATACTAAGGTTAAAATCATTACCTGATCCGTTCTTACCAAAAACTATCCTCTTAGTTTTGGAGACATTTAAACGAAGGTCCTTTCCGCCTGTTGTTACATTCAAACGATTTAATATACTCGCTCAGATCACATGCTTTCTTTGGAAGGCACAAACCACCAACTGTTAAGGTCATTCAACAAAGAAAATTGTTAAGATTTTTTTTTAGTCCATAACATCTTACTGGAAAATTTAACATAGGTGAGAGTAGGGGGTTTTCTAGGGAAAGATAGCCAGTAGCAATACCTCAGCCCATTCCAGCAACACCGATTGGTAAGGATGCCGGTGTCCTCTTTAGCTGGGTGTGTCATAAGTTGGGATTATCTGACCCTATTTCCTTGGCCTGGCATATTATGTTCTGCTAGTCTCTGTTATCTATAACCGGTACAGTCAAAACAAGAAATATCAATATAATATAGACAATTTCAAATATATATTGTCAACTATCATTTCGGACACATCAATAAAAATAAACTAGTAAAGTTAGGTTAAAAAACAAATTTATTCTAAATAACGACGATATGATGAAGATAAAACAAAATTATTAGGGCGCAAAAAGAAAAATATTTTTATATAATTAGAAATTATGTAATTTTACTACTTTTAAACTGCCTATCCTACACTTAACATTATTTTTCTTTAACATGTTATAAATATATTATGTATTTCTAGTCATACTTAATTTCACTCGCATACATTAATCAGGTTTATCTTAATAATGGTATATGAATCTTTATTACAGTGAAATGTTCTGTTTAAAGCTATGTTCATCACCTTATAAAAAATTAACTATTATTTTAACGTCCTATTACTCGTAGGGCTATATGCATAATATATACTAACTATGCTAACGTTCTAGAAATGAGAGAAATGGAATTTAAGTAAATGTACCTGCATTTGCAGTGAAGAAGAGTGGAAAATTATTTAGTAAACCCTACCGGGATACAAATGTAAATCTCCCAGTCTTTATCAGTTCTAGTCCATGATATCATTACAAAAATCGCATGTTAAATAAACGTTACGTAACAAATTAAATAGTTAAACACCTTAGTTCAGCCAGTAGCGTGACTCCCTGCTGGGTTCGATTCCCGACATGGGTGACATATTTGTAACTGGGGGAATGCATGTAGTGAATTAATGGCTTGGTGGGAGGGGGGGGGGTGTTCTGTCTGTTCTAGATTTAAGTTGGTTTGTAAGTTTTATGCTGATATAATCAATCGGTTCGGAAACTGCACGTTAATTACTTCAAATAATAATGGATACATATTTCTTTCACTGCGTCTTACTACCTGTTCAGTCTATACGCATATATGATAATTACTCTAAATCTAACAGAATAATGATGAGGAAAGAAGCATTTTATAGGTATGTTACCCGCATTTGTGTCAAAGAAAAGTTAGAAACCATTTAGGATGAACAAAAATCACCCTTATTAGACACAACCGCAATACAAACCCCGTTTTGTCAGGCCTATCTAACACGCGAGTGATGCTTTAGAGACCGTAATAAAATACCTATTAACGTGTTTGTTATGATTGTACTTAAGTAAATGAAAGTTTCCAGACTGACTTGGTTGCCCTGAGGTCCAGTTTTTCACGATCCAGGTTATACCGGTGGTTCCATCTCGCTGAAGTGTCCATCCAGTCCACCCCCCAAAATGCAAAGTTGGCCCGTCTACCACTAGCTACCCCCCTCTCTCTTTCTCTCTCTCTCTACGTGTGTATTGCGTAGCGATGTAGTCGATCTATCCCGCTCCCGGGTGGCTCATTGGTGCCTGGGATTCCCCGGGGATCAATACACATAAACCGCTACTACGCGTCATAGAAACATCAGTCCCGTAGCGCTATTACACACGCCATAGACATACAATCAATCAGAAATTACCGAAATTTTTGGTATGAAAATTAGGAACAAGAAGCGCTTGTCATTATGCTCACACAGCTTACTATATATATAACCTGATTGTGTTGCTTCTTCTAATTAATTATGAATAGCAGTGGGGTGGAAAGTTAATTTTTCTAAAGTGGGCCCGTCAGAAAATTTTAGTATACCTTGAGCCATTAAATTTTTTTCTAGTTATACACAAACACCTTTCTTCGTCGTTGATTATTATATTATAAAATGGACGCTTAAACATTAAACTGATCCCGAACTAACCTGATTAAACTCTCTAAAATAAACACCAATATTCATCAAAAATAACCATTAATGTCCCTCTAATTCAAAGATTAAATGTTTGTGTGTCTTGAAAACAGTTTCAAAGGGAATTAAGTTAAATCAGGTTTTGTAATCAAATTGTTAGAAAAAAAAATTAACATGACTAATTTTTTTTCACCTTCCAACTGTATTTTTAATGTTGAAGTTAAGGTAGGCTTACTCATAGATTACTAAATTAATAGAATTATTTATTTAATACTCTTAAGGTTATGTTATTTGAATTTGTTTCAGCTGTTAAATTGATCACTGTTGATTTTTTCACTAACAAATTAATTATTAAAATAAACCGTTTAGTATTATTTGATATGAGAATTTCTAATATAAAATTAATATTTTGATCTCTGGTAGAGACATGATATCCAACATTGATAATGTTTATTTATAAATAGCCCACTCAGCTTAGATGACCACAGATTTTTGTGATTATGATTAAATATAAATCGTTTTATCATAGTTTTAACTAAACAAAATATTCCTAACCCAACATAATTTGTTCCCTTGTATATGAATAACCATTGACACAGCTTTGTGTCTAGCTGTATTTTATTTATGTATTTATATAAATAGAAGGGGTAGTTAAAGTCCTACTTGAGTTATGTCAGGTTAAGTTGACAAAGATAATTTGATATAATTTCGGTTAGGTATATCTTTAGTCTAAAATATCTGAATTAATTTAAAATTAGTTTACTAGATATGTTTTGGGTTTGGTTTAGGAATTTTATTGGGATTAATTCAGGTACAGCTGATTTGTTTCAAGCTGTGTGGGATACATAATAATGTTTTCATATAAATAACCCTATTTGACAGCTATAAAATCTACTATATCTACTTTCACGTATTCATACGTCAAGTAATTTGATTTGTAGCTGTCAATTTTAATAGATGTGATCAATACATATAAAATTATATTTATATAATGAAATGTTAAGTTTATTGACAGCAAACACTTTTACTTTTATAAAAGCTTTTTTCTACAACATCTTACTATAGCTTCATTAAAGTGTAGTTAGATGTAGAACTAAAGAAACTTAGAGGATATTAAGTCAAGTTTTTTCACTTTTTCTATATTAAAGTTAGATTAAGGTAATAAATCTTAATAAAATCTCTTTTTTTACTATCGGATTAAGTCCCAGAAATAAGGGATAAGCTCCAATTACGTCACGAATATGTTACCAGTTGGGCACTAAAAATGAAGTGGTGCCCTCACACTAGTAATGACTACTGATTTGGTGCAGTAGGCTGATTAAAATATATTATTAAGGTTGTAGAATACATGTATAATATCATGATTTAAACATAGTCACAAATTGTATTGATAGTTATATTAGTCTTCAATGACACATTTAAAAAATTCAAAATCTTTATGATTTATCGTAATATTAGAAACAAAAGCGTTCTCATTCCGGGTAGCATTGTAACTGAAAATATTAATTGTTGTAAACACAAATTAAAGATGATCTTAAAGTTTGACAAAAAATCACTTATTACTATAGGAAAATATCTCGATTTTAATCAGTGATGGCTTAATTCAAACAGATAAATAAAAATTAAATATAGTAGGGGCCTATTTTGTTAAGCGATCACGTCGTATCTAAGAAACACTGCTGACGATCTCCAGGCATCAGTCTCAGACGCATCAAACTGGACGTGATTGAATGAACCTGAGCGTGGGAATAATCCTGGATTGCTGAGTGGTAGAAACATCGGCACTTCAAGCCAAAGGTCCTCGGTTCCATTCCAATCTCCATATGTCCTTTTTTTAATGTACTATTAAAATATTATTATTAGCACCGCGTCTTATTACCCGTTTGGGTTGTACGCACTTACAATAATGTGTAATGGTAGGGTGATTGTGAGACGAAATGGAGGACCTACAGTTTAACGTGGAATCCGAACCACGGTGGAGGCCTGGCATTCCCCACATTCACAAGATGTCTTGTCAGAGGTGAAGGAAGGGTTTGGAAATCAGATAAATCTGTGCCGAGACCGAGGATTGAACCCCGGACCCCCAGCACAGAAATCTGACACCTTAACCTTAGACCACCAGGTCATCCTACTATTAAAATAAAAACACAAGTTTATCATACCAGAGATTGATAAAAGTCCATTCATCCCTTATCCCCTTTATTAATTTATCTGCCTGAAATTAATTTGTACTTGACGCCTGATAATATTTTATATATTGAGTCTTTCTTATTAAATAGTTAGTGAGATAAAGTTGAAATATGGTAGTCACATATTAATAAAAAAAACATAAGCGTCTTTTTTAGTGAAAATATGACTACATTTCAACTTTATTTTGTTAATTATCTTACAGTATATAAGAAGCATATGTGTAAATTTAAATCAAGGGCTGAAATAAAACTATCTCACATTTTAGATAGGAATTAATTGCTTTATTAATAAATAAAAAATAGAAAAGACAAAGTTACTGTAAAAGGAATATTCTCATTGCAATATTAAAGAATAATCATGATTTAAAAAATTGTTCCATATTTTAATTTGTTTAGAATATCTGTTTATACGAATCAAACGTCTGATTGGGGATAGGATCAACGAATCCTCGAGCCTTAAAATACTTGAAAATTAGAAATATATTTTGCTAATATGGTTAAGAACGCTAATACTTCTTACTTCTGGTTACACCTCTGCATAATTAAAAGAAAAACTCAACAACCAGACCCGAGACCATTAATTTAACCCCTGAACCATGTATGAATCTTCTAATGAATGCATCATAACAATAAAATGTTTCGGTCGGGTGAACTGGGAGTGGTGTTTCATATATGGTTTTCCACTCTCCCACCACGCAAATGTGGGTTAATTTCCTCTAATTCAACCTTCACAATTCCTAATCCATTAGCGTAATTAGTAGGCCTACTTAAAGCGTATAACCCGAACGGATAGTAAGACGCGGTGCTAATATAATAATAATATAATAATAATAATAATATACTAATAAATAATAATAAAATGTTAACATTTATTTACTCTATCTATTTTATATTTCCCTTTGTGTTCATATTTGTTTCCAATACTCGGATTAGATTTTGGAGTTCATAAATAACATGAACATTCGAATTTGTAAAATAGTGGATTCAACAAGACTAAGCTATAGAATTGTCAGTGGCCGGAATAGAGTGAACTTAATAAAATATCCCCCGAATCGGTGGAGCGTGGATTATACGTCAAACTCGTAAAGATTGGTTTGCCGGAGATGGACAGGGTTAATGGGAGAGTGTAAGAAACGAGATTTAACGGCAAGTGTTGTTGCATATTTTATAGTAAAACTTTTTTGATCAAAGTAAATAAAAGGTTGCTCCAGTAGAAACATAGAATGTAGTTTTATTTACAAGAGGATATCAACAGTTGTTGAATATCTATTATTAATATAATGAAATTACATGATAAAGTTGTTAAATGACGATAAAAAAAACTCAATAGTTCTAGGACACCTTTGACAGATATTTGATATCAAAATGTGAAATAAACTAAACTCTATGTTTCTACTGGGAAAATATTTGATTATTTTGATATAAAAAACTGCAAAATTATTGACTCTCAACTCTCATTACTTTAATTCCCATCTTAGCCCCCAGCCATATATAGTTGTAATGTTTTGCTTAGATTATCTCCCCATCATTATCTCTCTTTTCACGTAAATGCATCTACATTACCCCTAAAATCTACCTTTCTTATCGTTACCTAATTAGTGAAATTATTTTGGTCACGGCGCCTCGCTATCCATTCGGGCTTTACGCATGTGTACTAACTATGCTAATGTGCCAGGGATGAAGAAGGTTAAAATTATAGGTAATATACCCGCATTTTAGTAAAGGGAAAATGAAAAACTATTTAAGAAAAACACCCAATCGGGTTTATAGACCCGATCTCCCCGTCATTGGCAGGCCAAACTATTTAAAGATAGGCGTGTTAGACCATTTTAACACAGAAATAGATATTAGCGTGATTAAATGCGTGCATCTCAAACTGTAATCAAGACGCGGTGCAGAGATAATGTGATATTATTGGTTTTTATTTCTACTATACTGGCACTGCTCTCTTTATGAACTATGTTTTACAGCGTAGTAAAATCCCACCGACCTAAGAGGCCCTTGTCATTTCCCTTGTTTTCTTCTTGTCTCGAATACGAGAGGTTAAGTAATCGGTGTTAAAGTGTCATGTCCCTAGTTCAGGGACTGTTGAGGTGGGAGAGAGAGGGTGGTTGAGGGGGAGTTGCGTTAGTTGTGAGAGCTCTCCTCTGGTTGGATTTTATTCCTGAGATTTATACAAGAACTGCTCCTTCGGTTTTATCGCAGGCACTATCCTCAAAGTACGAAAAAAAAAACTATTAATTTAAATGGTGATTCGGATAACAGAAAATTGGTATCGTTTTATTAAGGATAAATAAACATTCTTATTGATGAAAAAACATGTCTATAATACTATTAAAATTTATGGTAAAAATAATTAATGAAAAATGTAAAATATATAGAGTTTAAAACCGCTGAGAATGGCATCGGTGGTCGCATGGTCAAAGGCGTCAATTTTATATTTGCTTGGATTGTCGGTGATGGCAACATCGGGGATCGAAATCCGGGTCTGGTTCATTGAGGGTGTTTTATCCTAAATGGTTTAACACTTTCTCTGCTAATGTGGGTGCATTCACTCAAAAATAATACTTTTTTCACACTTATTGCATTAGCGACATTATGTATTGTTCTTAATAGTCCGGACAAGTACTAAATCATTACGAAAAAATAAAATAATTATAAATTTGATAGTAATCAACAGGATTTACGACTACATGAAGTGACTCAGTGAGCCGAGGGGGTGTTAGGGTCTGCCCCTAAATTATGTAAGAATGGAGGGGCTCATTATTTTCCTAAGTTTTATTACGATGGGGAAGGGGGAGCAGGGTCATCAGAATCCATACTACGTGAAGTTTTTTTACTCAATGTTTGTTGTGGTGAGATAAAACCTAAAAACAATTTTGGCAGAAAATACATGTACTAATTATGTTATAAAATTTCACTAAAATATCTAATTTTAATTTACTTACTACTAAAACTATATATCACACGACTTAATATAGATCATTATATCTACAAACAATTGAATGATTAAAATGATCTAATTTAAACAATTTGTAAAAATTGAGTAAGATAGAGGGAGAAGGGGGATGGAAAATTATACTATCCCTTACGTGGGTCAAAAATCATTAACGAAAAACCTTTCTTAACTATTTAAGGACTGTTTTTTAGGGTTTGGCTACGGTGGTTTGGTGTTATTTGATAATTCGGATCGTTGGGGTTCATAAAATCCGAGTTCTACTTTATTTTAAAATTAGAGGGTTTGTAAAACTAAAGTTCAAAATATAGCTTTCAGTTAGAATTGATTAAGAAAATCGTAGCAATTTCTACGGGCAATTTCCATTTCCTAAGTAAATAATTAATGTTCAACTTAAATTCATGTATTTAAACTATAGACTAAATAAAAAAGCAACTGAATTTTTAAAAATACAATCAAATAGGCCTACATCCACAATTTGAGAGGTTTTTGTGTGTGTGTGAAACAATAGTCTATAATGTTGCCTTTATGATTTTTGTTCCTCATCTTAATATCCGTTTGGGCTAATTGCAAAAAGCTTATTCTTAAAGAGTAATTAAAAGACGTAGAATATTTAAGGACATATACCTATATTTTCGTGGCGATAGGGAAACATTTAGGAAAAACAACCACATGATATCTTTGCCGGAATTCAAACCAGGTATATTATCATGTTGCTGAGTCATCATCTTTGTATTAAGTCCAGCATTTGACTTTACTTTATAGAATGTTTATTTGTTTCTACCACCGGATAACTAAGCCTATCGTGGTCTATACCTAAGTTGTGAAGTTGACACTTATAGGTCCTTAATTGAACCTGATTTTGGTGATAAACTTCCCTAACAGAGGACTTAGCTCATCGTAACCCACCATCTCGCTTCCACCAAGCTGGTCGCCTACTGGCCAGAACTTGTTTCAAGCTTGTTGGTTTTGGTCCTGACGAGTCTCCCGTCTCTCGTATCCACCTGACCAGTCTCCCGTCTCTCGTATCCACCTGACCAGTCTCCAGTCTCTCGTATCCACCTGACCAGGTTTCTCAGCCTCCTGGATACATCACTTGACGGTGAGATCAGGATTACTAGGTGAGGCTAAGCAGAACCACTGAGTAGTCTCCTTATATTTAGATCTACTGCCCCGTTTGCACCCCACGTTGCTGAATAGCTACCGCAAAAATGACATTTATTTTCCGATAAACATTTATTAGGGCCATTATATTTGTAAGTGAAATATTTCCTTTAGACTGCTTCGCGTGATATATCCTGATTTTTTTTTATGTTTATCATTAAGCTCAGTGATGTTTTTAAAACATACATTAATAGATTCAATCCTTACATTTTGATTCATTTAATTGTTTTCAAAATTTTTCCTTTGAGAAAAAATATATTAAGTTTTAAGTAGGCCTACATAAACCCACATTTATCTCAAATAAAAAGTGACTAAAATACCCTTAAGTCAAAAAATTCAAACAACGAGAAATTAATATAGACTTTGAACAAATCAAATTGTTTTATTATCATTATTTATCATTTGAAATATCTTCTTAGCAGTTAAATAAACATGTAAATGTACTACGATTTTAGAATAAGAAAATTAAAAGAATTTAGCTTGTACTGTATATGTCAAAATGTTGTTGTCTAACTGTTAAAACTTCAAACCACCCCCACCCCCCCCCCCCTTCCTCCTCGAACCCTTCCGAACGTTGTCATCCCAATACAAGATACATCCAGAAGCGCTGGTGCAGAAACCACGCTGAAATCTGATGACGCAGCATGAAACCAATCCTCCCCCTCACTCACCCCAGTACTCCTTCCCACCCTTCCTCGTTCCATAAACCTCCCACACCACAATCACAATCAACCTCCACTACACTCATCCCTCCCACCTCCCCCCTTCTTCATCAATCTCCCTCTAAAACACCCCCTTTTAAAATAATCCGGGAATATCTCTATCCCTTTCCTCGCTGTCCACACTGGCTTTGCGGGACGTCCGTTGCTCTTCACAACTCTGTTAATGTAAGCTAGATGAGAGAAAGGGTTGGGATTAGGATGTAACATGTGTGTATTCTGTAACACGTAAGAAGCTATGCATACACATTTATTTAACTATAAATATAATGCAAATATATATGCACATACTTTTTATATAATTATAGAAATGGGCACACGTTATATACATAAAAAACTATTAATATATTTTATAATTAAATGTCCATAGGTATAGATGTATTTGTATACATATATGTTATATGTTAATATAAGAATACATACTATATCTTTGATTAAATTTACACTTTAATTATTTACTTAACTATACACACACTCTAATATATCTATAATAATATGTTAGCAGTGGACAGCAGAGAAAAACAATGAAAAATTATTAGCATCGCGTCTTACTACCCGTTCGGGTTATACGCTTCAAGTATTAATTACACTAATGGATTAGGAATTGGGGGAGGTCGAATTAGAGGAAGTGAACCCACATTTGCGTGGAGGTAGAGTGGAAAACCATTTAGGAACACCCTCCCCCCCAGGTCACCCGACCGAGATTCGAACCTCGATCTCCCCGTCCTCGGCAGTCGAGCTCAACACGTCTAGTGCGTTAGCCAACTACGCCACCGAGGCGGGTACCAATGAAGAAAAACTGACTAATTAATGTGTCCCATTTGACGATGTTTCAGAGTTAGTCATGGTTTTTACTTTAGTAGTATGGAGCTGCTTTTTATAAGAAGTGCTCAAAATGGCCAGCTTGGGCCCTAAAATACCGGGTGTTTGGAATAACCAACATAACATACCTAGTCAACAGGTCGAGGAGTATAGAGTATGGTATACAAGAAGTTCAGTGGAATTATTACACACATAGTCTGACTCACCACTCTCATGTTTGATCTCCCCGTCATCGGCAGTCTAGTCTAAGTTCGAATCTCGGTTGGATGTACTTAGGGTGATTTTTTACAAAATAATTTTCCACTCTCCATATATGCAAATGCGGGTATAATTCATATAAATATAACATTCCTAATCTCTAAAACCATTAGCGTAATTAAAATATACGTGTATAACCTGAATGGGTAGTAATACCTTGTGCTAAAAAAAAATCTAGTTTAAAAAGTAAAACTGGCATAGCTAAAATATATCATGAATTATTAATAACATACAATATTTATCTAGCAAAAGTATGACAAGTCAAAGCTAGAACAAATTTGTAGGTTAGTTTTATCATGCTAGACATATAATGTTACCTTAGAATAGGTTAGTGGAATTGGAAACCTTTCGTATTTATTAAAAATATCGGTGACCTGGCGGTCTAGGGTTAAGATGTCAGACTTCTATGCTGGCGTCTGGGGTTCAATCCTCGGTCACGGCAAAGATTTACCTGATTACCAAACCCTTCCTTCACCTCTGACAAGACATCTTGTGAACGTGGGGAATGCCAGGCCTCCACCGTGGTTCGGATTCCACGTTAAACTGTAGGTCCTCCATTTCATCTCACAATCACCCGACCACTACACATTAGCGTAAGTGCGTATAACCCGAACGGGTAGTAAGACGCGGTGCTAATGATGATGGTAAGGGTGATAAAAATTTTTTAGTTTAAATTTAGCATCATAAAGCCGTATCGAGTTGAAGGTGGCTGCGTCATTTGATAACTCGTGATGTTAATTGATCATTCATAATATATTACTGACTATTTATTATTATTATTATTATTATTATTATTAGCACCGCGTCTTACTACCCGTTCGGGTTATACGCACTTACGCTAATGTGTAATGTTAGGGTGATTGTGAGATGAAATGGAGGACCTACTGTTTAACGTGAATCCGAGCCACGGTGAAGGCCTGGCATTCCCCACATCTGACTATTTGAACAGATCCATCACAGACTTTCTTAAGATATGAGTGAAGAACGCTCTTCGTCACGGGATGACTCATGAATAGCTCAGTGGTAATAATATTAGCGTACCAATATAAAAGTTCCTGGTTTCATTCCTGTGTTTAGGTGTCATTTTTTTAAATTTAAATAATTTATATGTTTATTTGCTATATCGTTAAGTATGAAATAGTGGATTTAAATTTGTTAACTTTTCAATTTGTGGACATGTGGACAAAGGTGTCGGTCACGTCTGGTATGGTTTGTCCATAACTGAAAGGGCAGAGTTTGTATCTTGGTTGTGAGGTGATTTTACTAAATAATGGTTTACCACTCTCAAGTAACACTTATGCTGGTACGCTTTCTCTTAATTCAATATTTTCTTATCCTTCCCTTTTAGAGTAGATATGATTTGGAACATCAATAGCCAAATATTGTTACTCATTTTTACTCTAAAAAAAATGGAAGGAAACTTTAGCCTGCTTGGTATGAAACGAAGTAACGAAATAATTATTACCAAACAATCTATTTGAAACCCGCTTTGGTGATCGAATGGTCTTAGGCGTCACTCTCACAATTCACTATACTGCGGTTGACGGGGAGATCAAGGTTTATATCCCATTTGGGTGTACAAATTATTTTACACTCTTCCTCTACTCAGATGCGGGTACATTTTTTTATCCTTAACAAATTGTAGTAATTAGTAGATGCATACAGCCCAAATAGGTAGTAAGACGCTGTCTTATAAAATAAAATATTTATGATGGAAGATTTTATGATAGTAAAAACTTATACTTTGTTGAGGTTATTTTTGTGCAAGATTTGGTCTGAAGTCTGATGCTGAGTTTAGAAAATATAGTAATCTACGAAAAAAAAATATATATATATATATGGTTGCTACTTGAATGTTTGCTTTCTATTTTTCAAGATATTAGAAAAAACCTTCGCACTCTTTAACTTAAAACTGCTAAACAACCTACAATTAATTTTCTTTGATTATTTTTTTTAACATAGTCGATTGTTAAGCTTCTATTTAACCTTCTTAGCCACCCCTCGAACAATCTCCTTTGCAACCCCTTGAGAACTTAATAAAATAGTGGAAGTTTATCACTCAATCGTCGTCCTTGGTGTTATCAGTCTAGCTGCAGCTCTGAAACCATACAAGGGGAGATCAGGATATAAACGTTTGAAAAGGGCGTTTACCGTGAAACAGTTAAATGGGATGGGGTCATTTATAGAGGGGACTATTACAACTTGGATAGAAGATAGCACTGAGACCATTTTAGTAGATTGTTTAAGGGGGGGGGGTCAGGCGTCACGTTAGTATATTAAAGGCTGTGTTTTAATTTTGAAGTTTTATTTGAAATCTTGATAAACTAGGTTGGCTTTGTGGCTACTATATCATCTATTTCAGATAGAAACCTCAGACGATTGTAAGATTCTTTTTCACTATTTGTATTATTACGAATAATATTTGAAAATGTTATCATAATTTTTAAATGTATTTATTCAATCTGAATATACTAAGATCTAATACCTTGTCTTACACTTAACAAGGCTACAATATCATTACCCACCTCAGTAGCGTAGTTAGCTAACTCGCTAGTCGTGTTGAGCTCGACTGCCGAGGACGGGGAGATCGAGGTTCGAATCTCGGTCGGGATAACTGAGGGGGGGGGTCCTAAATGGTTTTCTACTCTCCCTCTACACAAATGCGGGTTCACTTCCTCTAAATTCAACATTTACAATTCACAATCCATTAGAGTAATTAGTACTTAAGCATGTAACCCGAACGGGTAGTAAGACGTGGTGTTAAATAATAATAATAATAATACAATAACATTAGTAATTATTCTATTTAATTGCTTCGGTAGCCGCGTGTTCTAACGCATTACTCTCGCAGTAAACTAAACTGCGGATGACGGGGAGATCGAAGTTCGGTTAGTACTTAGAGGTTTTTTTTTCAAAATGGGTTTTCACTCTCCTTCCAAGCAAATGCGGGTACACTTATAGATAAAACCTCCTTAGTCTCTAAAGCCATTAGCGTAATTAGTACATAAGTATAAACCTGAACGGATAGTAGGACGTGGTGATAAAAATATCTATAGCTATTATACATTTTAAAGAGGTAGAGTAACTTTATGAACTAAAATAATAACAAAACAGATATTCAAAACTAAACAATTAGAAAAATCCAATTAAATCAACTAAACTCACAATCATTATATGTGCTGTTATTACTGTTTTAAATAAATATCAAACTTTTAACAATGAATCTCCTGATTTTGAAGCACTGCGGATCAAAACCAGAAAGATGTTATCCCTTAAAATAGATTATTCTGTTTTTTTTTTCTAAGATTTTATTATTATTATTATTATTATTATTATTATTATTATTATTATTATTATTATTATTATTATTTTAGCACCGCGTCTTACTAACCGTTCGGGTTATACGCACTTACGCTAATGTGTAATGGTAAGGTGATTGTGATATTAAATGGAGGACCTACAGTTTAACGTGGGATCCGAACCACGATTGAGGCCTGGTATTCCTCACATTCACAAGTTGTGATTAATACAAGTCTTGTCAGAGGTGAGGGAAGGGTTTGGTAATCAGATAGGTCTTTGCCAGGAATTTAATTATTATTTGGATACAATCGAAGTTGTAACTCTTAATATATACTGCAATTCTATGCAAATATTCATAAGAAACACTTTAAAATAAATCATCTCTAGTAATTAAAAATATAAATCCCTTCTTGTAGTTTAAATTTAAACATTTTTACTCCGTGTATTTTCCTCCACTGTCCAACTATTCGGTTAACACTTAGTAGACTATTATACGGTGTGGGTTCATGGTTTGTTGCTCAAGTTTTTGCTAGTAATGTACTTATAAAGGGTTTCATTTCCATTCATTATCCAACTTAACGTTTGAATGATTATAAATATAAAACAGCTTATTGCATTATTTTGTGTAGTGGTTTTTGAAATGGATAGTGAGAAAGGTGAAACAGTTTGTATATAGTATAGTCCTGGTAAATCTTACTTGAACTGTTAACTCACTTGATAACTCTTGCGTTTAGGCAAAACTGGTCTGAGGAAGTATGATAAATACATACAGTAAGAATGTTGTAGGAAATACATTTAATGGAAAAAACACTTTTTTTTTTGTCATTTACACCGATACAAACTATACTATAGTATTTTGATGATATTGATTGATTCTTTAAAATTGACAAATACAGATCAAATGACTGTTTGTGTGACTTAGTGTGTTGCCCGGGTAATTAGATCTTGTTAAAACTGTACCCGTGATATGTTTTCACCCCCTTGGTCCCCATTTGATCAATTATACACAGACTCTGCACTGCATACCTCAAATGGGGATGTATTTCCTTTGATACCTGCTCAATGAATGTTCTACTGATTGTTGGTAACAATTTATGAGTACAGGGGAAATAGGAGAACGTCCATTTTTAACTCAAATTGAGCTAGTGCTGCCATCTGTTAGACAATCATGAGACCTTTCTAATGTACTTTTGATTATGTTAGTGCTGCCATCTGTTAGACAATCATGATATCTCTCTAATTTACTTTAAATTGTGTTAGTGCTGCCATCTGTTAAACAATCACGATACTTTTCTAAAGTACTTCATATTGTGATTAGAAGAGAGGTCTCTGTCATATTTAAATTAATTTAAAAAAAATCTTTGTGCTGTGGTCCTTATGTGGTTTGAGATATGAAAGTTTTGGTCCGGTTAAATGTGTATGATGTGCCTTTATCCCGTTTTACTTTCTCTTAACACCTCGGAGAGAAAGTATTGTGATCATAAAAAAATAACTTGAGATTTTGACGACCCTCTCAAACACACACAGTGGTTTTCGCAATGTCGTCTGTCTGTCTCTCGGGCTAGAACCGAAACTATTTCACCGATTGGGGTAAAACTTGGTATCTGGGATGTTCATAAGGTCCCCCCCACCCCGAGGAGATTTTGGAATTATATTCCTAGCCCTAAATTTAAGGGTAGTTTACTAAAGGGCGGAAAGATAAAAAAAATCGATTTTCTCCAAATTCGGTTATACTATTTTTATTAAATGTAATATCTCGACACTGTTTTATCATTATATATTAACAAAATGACAATTCTCTTTTCTCATTAAAATAACTTTGAATGTAATTTAAATTAATAAAATTTTCCAATTTTAATTATTTCTCCACGAATATTTTTAGATATGAAATAACTTATTGTAAAGTTGAAGTACAGTGATAAAAAAATATTTATTTGAAATATAATTTTATAAAACCAATAGTTTCTGAGCTATAAGCAAACACACATAATTTTTAATTTAAGTATTTGAAAATGATTTTGATTCTTAAGTTCTTTGGTGTACAAATAGTATTTCTACACCTACACCCTGATTATGGTTGGAAGAACAGTAGATAAAATTCAAACATATTTGTTTGTGGCCAACATTGATAATATTTCACTTTATTATTTGTGTTATTTCATAGGTATTGATGATACATATCATAATTCACAGCTTCAGATAACATGACTTTATGTCTGAATATATTAAAATTGATGTATTAACTAACTTTTACTGTTCTTCCTACCAAATAAATACTATATGTATATACATATTATCTCGTTTCACAAATATTACGAATTTTTAGTAAATATCTATTTTAAGATAAAAGTGGAAGAAAGTCTGTGCGGTGCATTGTAGCATTAATTTTTTTATGCACCCTTCAATTATTAGGCACGGTTTGAACCAACTTCTGATTACCTAATGTATTATAATATAAAATAACTAAGAAATATTTTTATGTAAACATATGAACAAATAATAAAATAAATGGTGTATCAGGGGCTGTTTCCAAAGAGATCAATACTTGACAGGACTGTATGGGTAAACTGTCCCTCCTCCTCAATATATTTTACCGATCACGCACATACTGTTGTACTGAAATAATGTATATTTGTTCACTTTAAAGGTCAAGTTTAATGCTGAATGGGAGGAAACAATTTATTAGTATAGATTTGTAAAGCCTTCTTTGTCTCCACAATAGTCCACGAGTTACCCATGTTTACTAAATTCATCTCCCTTTTTTTGTAATCGCTAATAACCATCAGTAATCTATTTTTTAGTAAAAATATATAAGTATCTCGAATGCTCGAGTAATATTAAGATTATTTTATAAAACAAACTAAGGTTTATAATCTAACGTATATAAATTCATAGTATAAAGTATATATATATAATCTATAATAAATCAATATAATATCAATAAAATATAAAATAAATAGATTTAAGGAACTAAATTAAGTATTAAAATTATGCTAGTTGTAAGAATAGACTTAAAGGAATGAAATGTACTTATTATATATTTACGCTATTACATGTATGTATGGCATGTATGGTGAGGCACAAGCTGACAGGCACATTGTCCTTAGCTGGACCATGTTTAATAATTAAAAATATGTATTCCTAATAAAATAATATATATCTTTGTCATATCAAACTTCACCGGCTAAAACTTGATGATAGAAGCCATATACATACTTTTATAACGATAAATAAAATATTGATAACAGGATATCCTCAATACCTCACCTCACGTCTAGTCCCTCTTCATGATCATCAAAATCTCTGATACCCACTCACGTGACACCCACACACTTTCCATCCCTCTTCACAATTCTAACTTCTATTTATTCATTTGATTGATTGCTGCTAGAGTTCGTTCCTGGAATGCTCTTGACAACAAATATTAAAGCTGTTTCCATTATTAAATCTTTTCAGCATAAGCTTACTTATCTTCTGGATCAGTGTATAGATTATCTCGTTCATGTGAGAGGAAATGTAGAGATACAGTAAGAATGTGTGTGTAAAATATAATACATTTTTTTACATAATAATAATAATTATTTTATCTATAGAGTTTCTAAATAATAGTATTCACATGGTTTTATTTTAAAATTATTTGCTATCTTCATTATGATTAGATATAAATGGATATTAAATATAAATGTACGATACATATGACATGTGAATGTGTGGTATGGTTATTTCCCCCTTCTTTCCATCATTCAGTTCTGCTTTACTCATTTACTCTGTTCTATTATGTTCATAAATGTACAATTAGGTGAAGAGCTATTTGTTCAATATTTTAGTATTATTATTATATTTGTATTCAAAATATGAAGTATTTATTAATTTCATACTAACAGGACGTAAGTATATCATGAACATGCTTTATTATTAAGCAGCTCAGTGTAAAAAAAGAGCTGGCTTTAACTTCTTCTAAATAAAAATAATACTAATATTATTATATTAGATTTAAGTTTTTAGAAACCTTTGCTCAAACTAAAATAAAAATAAAACCTCACGTAATACACATTTTTCAAGCATTTTCTCTTTGCTTTAAATTTGCTTCAATCTGTTAGTTACAAATATAAAAACTCATTGTCACAAAACTTGTATTGAGTTTCCGCGAAAATCGCCCCGCCTACATCAAGTTAAATCACAATTCCTCATTGGTTACGTTGTAGGTACATTAATCTTACACATTGAGCCAATCAGGGGGGGGCAAATCCTGGATAGCCAATGAGGGAGAGGGCGCTCGAAGCGCCGGCGCCTGGACGCGCCGTGCGTGGCGGGAAGGATACCGAGACAGTGAAAGAGGGAGGTACAGGGGGGATATGATTTGAGGGGGGGGGAAGACGCAGAGGATGCTGGGTAGCGTCGCTGGTCTCCGGCGACGACGTGTGTGAGCAAGTTTCGGGTCCCTTCGTCGTTTGGGCCCCTTAGGGAAAATAGCCGGAGAACTTTTTGTGGGGTGTCTCTCAGCAGATCGGCCGGGAATACTTCAAAAACTACTGGAGGTGAGTTAAGGTCCTTAAATAGATAGATATATAGACATAGTTTTATTTCTTTATTCGTCAGTGTTTATCTAGAGAGTTAAGTTTTTATAGAAGTTAATTCGTGTTAAGGTCCGAATTATTGCAATTAATTTAAGAAAAAAAGTCCGAAATAAATGAAATATTGCTGCAGAAAAAAAAAAATTAATTTTTTACATATAGTAATATAAAAAATTCTTGACTATAATTATGTCATGAGCATAATAGAATATGATAAAAAATTCTTTTAAATGACTAGAAAAAGTTATTAAATTCTTGGATGACATGTGACCAAAGTTCAAATATTAAGATCACCATATAAAATTAAACTGAAAAGATCTACAGGGTCAATATTATAGCTATTATATAACACAAAATTTTAATAATAACTTCATAAATATTTATCTTAATTCGTGGTCATTTATATCTCACCATTAGTATGAGGTGAATCTTCTATTAATTTTATAAATATATATATTTTTATTGTTGAACATTTGTTGTTGACATAAATTGGCAAATTATTAGACTATAAAATGAGTTATGTTTAAATTAAATATACTCCGTGTAAATATACTAGTTTTAACTTATTCTAAGTCAAATAGTATAGCTTTATTTATATATAATAGGACACTCTAGTTACTATAAAATATCACGAAAATAGCTCTATAGACTCATATAATTAAATTTCCTAGTAAGAAAAATAAGTATACACGTTATTAAAAACCTTATGTTTTATTTTTCTAAGTAGAATTTGTAGGCCCTACCTTAAAATTAATTTACTGTACTAGAATAATGGTTGTATTTTCTAAATCTAGTAGCTTAAGTTAATTTGGGTTTTAATATTATTTTTATATGTATAGAGTCTATTTCAATATCTTAATAACTGATCACAAGCGGGTTATATCAATAATATTTAATAACAGATAACATAATATCGATACTCTAAATTAAAATATAATTATATCAGTTAATTGAAGTATTTCTAAGAATTCCTTTGAATTTAAAATCTCTTATTCAATTTCTTATAAAATTATTTTATTTTATGTCACCTTTATTACTTAACGCGTCTTTAATTTTCCCTATATATAGCGACTTAAGAGGAATATAATTATGTCATCATAAAACAGGGCTGTTGTTTTTCTGTAATAAGTATTTTTATATTTTTCTCTCTTAAAAGCCACCTTTCTATGTCCATCTGCACACTCTAACTTAACAACATACTCTTAAATAATGTTAGTGATGTGTGGTTTTAATTTTTATGCATTTTTTGATCAACGTTTCTTAGCGCTATAGTCATAAATTTTGTTTATAATTTTAGAAGTTTAAAAATGAATAAATTAATAAATTATAGTAAATAATATGAAAACAAGTGTATTGCTACATGCTTAATCCAATGTTTGTATCTAAGAAAAGTCTAAAAATTATAAAATACTATACTCTTAAAATGAGTGACGGAATTGGAATGGGTCGATAAATTTAATGACCAATTTTTTTATGAAAATTACCCCGTATACTTTGTTTGCTTTTAGAACACTTGTTTAGATGTAGAACCAAGGATAGCACTCAATAATTATTAATGTCTTAAACTAAGCATTAGAATTGAGAATTTTATTTTAGAGAAATGCTCACTCATTTTAAATTGTGTAGTGAATAGGAAATTATGATGTGTAAAAAAAGCTCTGTTTCCAGCCATGATTAGAATGCTGACTTATCTATCAATGGTGATATAGTACAATTCCTGAACCAATCATTTTTGGTTTGAAAATTAATAATTTAAATAACCCACTTCAGTGACCACAGGGTCTAAGGCGCTAATCTCGCAGTAAATTAGACTGATGATGACGGGGACTTCGAGGTTAAAATCTCGGTTGAGTTTACTGAGGGTGTTTTTTCCAAAATGGTTTTACACCTTCCCTCCACGCAAATACTGCTAAAATTCCTCCTAAATATAACCTACCTGATCCCTAAAACCTTTAACGTGATTAGAACATAAGCGTATTATCCAAACGGGTAGTAAAACGTGTTAATGTTAACACTAGCATTCAGACATTTTATCATACACCCTCAAAAAACATTTTATCAAATTTCTGAAGAAAATCCACTAATATAAATGGTATATAGATCTCGTGTAATTCACACATATTTGTGAGAGAATCTTTAAACTACTCATTATAAGGTTATATTAAAAAAAAGTAAACATAATATTTTAATCAAAAAATCAGTTGAGTAACTATTTTGATATAAATACATAATATATTTATTTATAAATAAAATTAATCAGAAATTATCCTTGAGTCAATTTCTCCAAAAAAATAAAGTAGTACTATTTATAATTTAAAACACTCTCCTGGTATCTACTGTGAGTAAAACCATAGGGATTTTTTTTTTAATATCTAATTTAAAAAAATCAATAAGCTACCCATTATTTTAGCGCTAAGATCAAAACCATGATTTGGCCTCGAGGTATGGCCACATAACATCTATTACCAATTTTTAAGGAAATCCATGAAACTGTTTTGTCTTTAACCCCACAAACTTAATTGTTAGACACTTTTTTTTTTGCTTTTAGTCTTGGGCTACATAAGATAAAGATCCATAATTTCTTGTTTGAAAATTCCCCATATGAGGGAGTATGGATTGAGGCCTTTATATAATTTATTCAGTTTTAGAAATATTCCACTCTCAAGAGTTGTTTAAATATTCATGGATACGTATATGAGGAATGCTTGTGAGGACATGGTTGGTGTACAAATGAACAATGTTAATGTGAGAGAACTGTTAGATGCAGAGGATGCCGTATTAAAAGATGAGAATGAAGGTGACTTGCAGAACAGATGGTTTGAATGTGGCGACAGGCAGAATGTATCTTTGTCTCCAAAACAAAGGTGATAGTTTTTAATAAGAACGGATGAGGAAATTATTTTAAGCTTAGTATAAATGGAAAATTGTTAAAACAAGTGAGTGATTTTGTGTATCTGGGCAGAATTTTCCGTAAAAATTTTAAGAATGGATGGTGAAATTGACAGATTGGTGAATGCATCTCTGAGAGTAGTTGAATGTATGTGGACTAATGCAAATAATGAAGTAGTATCAAAAGAAGTGAAGATGGCAATACATAAAATTGTGTTAATACCATCATTGGTTTATAAATTTGAAGCGTGGGTTTGTCAGGAGAAACACAAGAATAAGGTGAATGAGGTTGTAATGAGATATATAATAATTGTATATGGAAAAACTTGTATGGACAGAGTCGGTAATGAATGGGTGTTGAAGGAGTCCAGTCATTATAAAAGAAGCGTGTTACCTTTCTTTGGTATGTTGAGACGATGAGTGTGGATCGAATGACGAAGCAAATATATTAAGGTAAAGAGTCTGATCAAAAGGAATGGGTACGCCATGTAAGACGTGTCTAAATGTTGTAGTTGAACGTGTGAAAAGAAACCTTCAAGACTTTAAATAATAAAAGAGCACGTATGATTCAGTATATTAATCTTGTTGAAGTGAAGGTAAATTCAAGGATAGGAATTGTGGAGAAAGCTTGTGAGGAGTGACTTAAATCCGGCGTTGTTGATTTTTGATCTATAGGCACAGTTCTATGCCTATCCCGTATGAGAACGGCCTGATTAAGTAGAAATATTCAGAGATTATAATTTAATTGACTCTAAACGAGTTATAAAAAAATATTTTTTGTCTAGGAAAGAACGTTGAATTCTATCACAAAAATTATCAGAGTTTCTCATATCTGCTTGAAGACTTTTGCTAATACTAGCTCTTAGAAAATACTACAAACGTATTAAAATTTACATTTCTCCATTTATTTGGGGTATTTAATTGTACTTTCTGAACTGACTGAGTTTATCAATACCCGACTAAACTAACTTAAATCTAAAACAGATTAAACATCCAGCTCCCCTGCCGTTAATTCGTCTCAAGTAAAGACGAAACCCAAATATAATCAATGATAATTTTTTCAGCCAGGTCACGAATCGAACCCGTGACCCTTAGCTCAGCAGATACGCTACACCTGATCTAAGGTGCCTGACAACGTAATTATAAATGTTCAGATACCTCTTTAAATGTGAAATTCAACTCGCTATCCTTTTATTTTGGCCTAGAATGAACCAATAATAATATAAAACCACAAATTACTTTATTAAAAACCTCTTGGGCCGACTAGTCTAAACCTCTAAGGCGTCACTCTTGGGGTAGACTGGATGGCTGAAGAAGGGGAGATAGGTGTTCGGATCTCTGTCAGGTATGATAAGGGTAGTCTTTCTTCAATAGTTTTTAACACTTTCCCTTCACATAAATGTGTGCACACTTTAAAGATTCTACCTTATTTATCCGTAAAATATGAGTGTAACTAGTATACATGCTAATAACCTGAACCTTTGGTGATAAGCGTTGCGTCATAATAACTTGTCGAGTTATACGAGAGCGTTATATTGAATTAGATAGTTAAGATTATGTCAACTATTAAATTTACTGATGTTTATTGATAAATACATAGTCTAAGCAAATGTATATATTTATATAACCAAAATATTAACGTTATTTTATACCTGACCTCAAAACTGGTATTTTCTCAATTAATGACAATATAAATTACTAACACAATAAAACAATGTGGCATTTTAAATCAATTTTAAAGTTAACTAATGCTATTTAAAATTTGGCCTACTCCGTGGTCTAGTGGTCAGAGCTCCTGGCTACAGATCTAAAGGTTCCGGGTTCAAACTATGGTGCTTTAAAAATTATTTGTGAGGCAGTGGGTAACGAGGTTTAACTCAGCCTCGTGAGTACAGATGAGGAGCTACTTGAATGAAAATGTAGAAGCTCTGGTATAGAAAACTGAGACTAACGGCTGTAGGGTTCAGTGTGCTGACAACATTACACCCGATATCCGCAGAAGTTAGCACTACGTTTGCTAGATGATGGCTCTATTGTGGGCTGATGCCATGAATTTATTGAAACAATAGCCGCTTGCTTAGTTCTATAAATATGAGGGTTACAGGGCTTTAAACCCTCTCCCTTCTAATCTAGGGCCTAGTCTTCCAGTTTCTCAGCTAGAAACTGTATAAAATGTTAAGGTAATTTTTGTTTCCGACAGTGTTTTTACTTTATCGTATCTTACAGGTACAGAAAGTATCGTGATCGTCAAAAAATTGAACTCGAGATTTTGATGAATGTCAACGTTTAGTGACCCCCCGAATCAGAAAAAGTTGTTTTTGAATTTATGTCCGTCCATCTGTCTGTCTGTACCTCCAACCAGACCTAAACTATTTTACCAATCAAGCTAAAACTTGGTGTCTAGGGTTTTCATAGGGTTGCCTCGAGGAGTTTTTGGAATTGGATATCTAACCCTAAAATTAAGGGTAGTTTATTGAAGGGAAAAAAGATAGAGCCGATTTTGAGAAAATTGACTTTTTAACACTTTTGATTAAATTTCATTTATATATATTTATAAAAATTTAAAACAAAATGTCTACTCTCAATATTTCGGCAAAGTGACTTTGGGGGTTCTGGTCTGAAGCGTAAATTATAATTTTTTTATAATATCTCCTAAACTATTTTAGATAAGAAATTACTTATCAGTACAAATGTGTAGGTATATTTATAATACAAATATTTTATTTGAAGTATATTTTTATAAAACCAATAACTTTTAAACTATACGCAAATGTAAATATATATATTTTAACTTTTCGAACACAAAAGGTAAAGTAATGATACCTTCAAAAGATCAAACCTGAAATTTACATTTTTTGTTGGTAAAAATGTATACATGAGGAATGTAAGAGTAATGCGATGGCATAAAGATTCGCAACACCTAATAAAATTTTGCGAATTTTAACCGGAAGTCGAAATTTTAAAACGAGGTGTTGACCCTTGTGATCCCAATATTGATCTTTTTTATCGGTACAAACATACAAATGAGGACATTAAGTCTTTAAAAATAAAATTACAAAATTTAAAACCGGGTTCTAAAAAAAAAAGTTTTACATAAGTATACTACAATTTATGCTTGGGTTTGCTAGTGTATATAATTTCGTCTCACATATATTACGAGTTTTGAGTAAATATCTCCATTTTCAAACAATAGAGCGAGAAAGTCCGTGCGGAGTTCCGTACCATTAATTTAATATTTAAATCCCTAAAATATTTATCAAGAAAGTGTTTAACCATCTTGTATTAATATTTATTTAGAAAAACTAAAAATTCACATGTATGACTCGACCGTTAATGAGAAAACGAGAGAATTTTTTAGTCAGGGGTTTCGGTGTTTAATTTTATACCAGCGTAAAATTTTTTAATCCTGACTAAAAGTGATTAAAATTAAAATACTATCGTAAATACTTAGATTAAAATCTCAGGTGTGTTGAATGCATGATTTTTGTAAACGCTAGTAATTATTTTACTTTACTTTAAACTTTTATTGCATAGGATTGTGGGTATTTTACTGCACTAAATATTTGAGCTAAGCCTTCTAGTGATGTAGATATATATAATATTATTATTTTTATATTATTGGTTTTGCTGTGAGTTGTTTAACTATTATTTAAAAGTAATATTTAAAAAAAAAATTAATAGGATGTGAAAATAAAAGTTAAAAAACAAATAAAGATTTGATCAAGTTTTTCTTAGGGCAATCACATAGCTACTTTATTCAAAATTTACCAACATTTCTAATATTTTATTAAAGAAATTCAGAACACGCCTTAATTTAAAAATGTATACCCAATATTTTCAATAAAATTAAATTTAAAGGAAAAATATTATATATTTTTATAATAAAATTATAATAACTTAACACTAACAACTAAACACTCAAAACTAAACAATGCCTAATAATATAAACTATTTATAAATGAATATACAAGTATTAGTTCAAGCTAGAAATCCATCACATAGATTATCATCATATCATACCTAGAGTATTCACACTAGACGTTCAAACTGGTATTTTAGCCGTTTTAATAGAATATTATAGATCAAAATATTTAATATAATAAATAATATTTGAAATTTAGTCTTGACAGGTTTGTCAACATAGTAATAATTAAGTTCAAAAAACTCCTCGTGATATTTTTTTACAAGAGATTAAAGCATAAAGCACTATTTTATATAGTTCACCATGAAATATTACCATTGTGAGGATAAAATTCCATTTGAGGTGAAGTAAACATTTAAAATAAGCTTAAAATAACATTATGAAGGAGGAGTACGATTGGAACTTATCATTCACTAAATTATTTTATCTCAAGTGTCTATTTTAGATGATATTGCGCGTTAAAAGTCATGCATTAATGAAATATTAATTTAAATAATTTAATAAAGAATGAAATTGTTGTTTCAAAATGATATTAATATTTAAATTCACAAACTATTAAAGGTATACGCAATCTACTCTCACTTATGTTATTAAAAAGTATTTTACTATATTTGGTATTTATACACGTTTAGAACAACGTTTCTCAACTTGATTTTCGAAAGTTTAAAATACTGATTGGTAAATGTCAAACATTGAAAACAATAAATATAATGTAGTGAATTCTACGCTATCAAACGTATTGCTACTGACAAAATCCAATAAATGTATCTAAGTAGAGTCCTTAAATTATTAATTGTTATAAAGTAAAATTAAGAACTAAATTAGTCAATAAATTCAACGATAAATTTGGTATAGTATGTTAGTATATATATATTAAACGAAAAGAAAAACATTAGTTAATCAAAGTATACTACCCACTTAGGCGGCCGCATTGTCTAACAAACGGAAATTTTCAGTTGCTTGACTAAGAAAACTACATCATTGTTAAAAAGTTGATATTTGGGTCCTCTAAACTTGAAAATATAACCAATTATTTTAAATAATTTTAAAGAGCAGCTAAAATAACCCCTATTGGTCATAAATAGTAAAGTTAATTGTTCCCTGTTTTATTGGTATTGTGTTTAGTAATAAAACAGAGTTAGAGAGATGCAAGATATATGCTAGTGCAGGTTTGTACTCTGACATCAAGAGAAGATACAAGCTGTTTTAAAAAGCTTAGCTATATTAATACAGTGAGCCGGATCCTTTTCCTATGTAGTCTTAAGGTTTTATAGGTGTAGGTTTCAACTACTGTAGTTTCGTTCAAAATATCTCATGTGATGGAGAAAAAGAAACATTTCCTTTCACCGATGGTGAGTGAGTTCATTAAGAAATCCTTTATTGAAGCTGATGTAGAACAATTTGCTGAGTTAAGAGTAATGAGCTGCTAATAATTATTTTGTTTAGTTATCAGCATGTACCGTCACACGTTTATTTGAGCCACAAATATATGCTCAATCAAACAACATAGGCAGATATACAGGATGATCCAAAAGTATCTCAGAATAACATGGAAAATGAACATGTTTATATGTATGGCAACATTGTAATGTTGGCCGGGTGTTGTTTAGGCCGTGTGATCTTGAGACATACACTAGGTCTATCCAGTTGAGTTACAGCATTTGAAAGTGTAAGATGAGATTTTTACAACAGAATGAGTATTCATTTTGTAACATTATTTTAAGGCCAACTCGTAAATGGAATACCAACAATCGTTTATGCATAGTGTTCCAGAATCACGCGTTCTGAATAAATAAACAATATACCGAATTTATGGCACAAAATATAAGTTTTTTCCATGGTTTGAGTGACTTTTGATCACTCTGTATAATCCTTTTATTTCCCAACAGTTTCCTGACAGATGGATGAGTATAATTCTAAGACTTACTGTTGGTACAGTTCAACAAAGCATGTTTGTGAAAATCAACATCTACGATTGTTTAAGTAGACTAAATAATTTTAAATCACGCTAATAACTGGAACCACTACAGCAGAAAATATTTATGCTACTTTCAAGAATTGATTAAAGTGAGCAAATTTTGCCAATTCGAAAATGAACTAGATTAGACATAGAGGATGTAAATGAATTGGCAAGCATTTATAAGGGTTTGCTTTTATTATGTCAAACAGTATTATGGCTTCCATCATTCCTGGAATCGCATTATAAAATTCACACTGGAGATCTTTTTGAAAAATTCTTATCAATGGAATGTAATGAAGTTTTTTTTCTTACGAATTATTAACATTACTTGTGATAAAAAAATGTTCATAGTTAAAGAAGAATTGGACCATCAGTTTGGACAGCATCTACTTCAAACCGGTGTTCGCAGACTAAATTAAGGCAAAGTTCTTCGGTGATTCCAAGAGCTGCTTACTAAAAAAATTAATTAAAATAAATTGATATTATCTATTAGCCATAAATAGAGGATCCATAATCTTACTTATAAAATAACACATGATCGACTGACTGACTGACTGATTCATCATGGCCGAGCGCAAACTATCAAGGCTACAAGCATGAAATTCGGACTGTATATTCATTTTGTTATGTAGGCACCCACTAAGAAAGGATTTTAGAAAATTCCACCCCAAAGGGGTCAAAATAGGGGATGATAATATGTATAAAGTCCGTCATTTTGAAAGTTACATAAAAAAATTTTGTATTTCGGTTATTGACGTAAAACAAATAAATACGTGTTTCAGGAATTTTGGAAATTTTATTTAATAAGGGATGAAAAAGGGGGTGAAAGTTTGTATCGGACTTGCATTATTTTTGATCTGAGGTCAATTTATGGTCATCAACGTAACGTAATATTTTAAATTAATCTGTAAATACATCTGTATATTTTCGTATTTGTATATAATCAACTTCCACGCGAGCAAAGCCGCGGGCAACAGCTATCTAGTCGATCATATATTTTGAAATCCTTCTTGGTGCCACGGTTGAATGGAGTAAATTGGACCTGCGAGATGAATACAAAATAATTATAAAAAGGATCTCTGAGGTTTAGCCATTTAAAGGAAAATTGACATTTTGATTTTGGGGAACCGATTTTAATACAGTAAACCTTAAAACACTTTATAATTCCCTAAAGTTAATGATTTAGTTACAAAAACTGTGAGCCAGAAAAACAAAATTATTATTTTGGTAATAATTGTAGATTGAAATCCTTAATCAATAAAATCTTTATTGATTTCATACTTGGAGGAGTCTTATGAAACAAATCTTTTACCTTCACCCACCCCTCCCCTCTAACCAGTATAACAGCCCCTGGCTCCACCCTTGGGCCAACATTGATGACATTTTATATATTCATTATTATTGTTTTATTGATGTCGATGCAATATATCAAAAGTGAAATATTCAAATCCCAGTGACCTTACCTATAATAAGTATTTTTTTTTAAAAGGATTCTTTCTTTTATATTATATTCTTACAATAACTTCGTGAGGTCTGGCTGATGGTGTCTTATTAATGTATATTGGCACCAATTTCCCCCCCCCCCCAAACCCTTGGTCCCCCAAATTAATCAATAATTAAAAAAATATTATTTTAATGAAATAACATTGGGCGGCGTTATATAAAGGTTCTATTGATAAACTTTTGAGTTTTTGGTTTAGTGCAAGGGTGTATATTAAGATGTTTTCAAATTTAGAAAGAATAACATATCTTATTATTATTAAAATGGTTTCTGGTTTTCCACTCTCCATCCACTCAAATGCATGTTCACTTCATCTGCATTCAATATTCCCAATTACTAAACTATTAGCGTAATTAGTACTAAAGCGTATAACCCAAACGAGTAAGACGTGGTGCTTAGTAAATACAAAAAAAAAAACTTCCATTTTGTACAAAACCTCACTTCCAAGGCAAAAAAACACGCATTGAGATGGACATTAACCTTGTTTACTAATTCAGCTTGATCTCGATACATCTTCCAATCAAAATAATTATAAATAAAAGGTACATTAGTTAACTACGCTATTATTTTCTGATAAATGATGGAATGTTATAGTGACAGTTTTCGATCTCGAGATTATAACTAAATTTTTCGTTATAGATAGCCCCAAACTAAAATTGAAATTGTATTTCAATTGTGTTACTTTATCAGTCTATCTGTCTGTGTCAGGAGCCACAACAGATTTTTTTTTAGATAAATTAATTTTCTTTAAATATTGATTTGAATTTTATGTGACCTTACCTCAAGGATAGTTCATAATTTTAGTTTTAGCTCTAAAAACAAGGTTGCTGATTATTAAAATAAACAAATTTCAAATTTTTAGAAAATAGCTATAATTTTGTTCAAAATGGATGCTTATAGAATTTCTTACACTGCAAATATAACTGCACACTTGTCTTTTCGGAGAAAAATCCATTTATATGTACAGGGTTGCCCACGGAAAAGTATTCCTTCTCCTATATCCAGCAGGCGCCCCACTCTGAATTGGAGGAGGTTAATCCCCTTCCACCCATATTGTGAATGAAGAATAAGTCAATAAAGCTTTAGACAGGCAGTTCACTTGCTCATTCTTCATGTCACACTATCGGTGGAAGGGGATTGACCTCCTTCAATTCAGAGTGAGGCGCCTGCTGGATATAGGAGGTGGGCTACTTTCCGTGGGCCACCCTGTAGTTTACAAACGAATAGGTAATCATTGAGAATTTAAAATTGTTAAAAAATGTTTCTAACGATTCGGATGGAAATATTTGGGTCAAATATTTTACATGATAAATAATGTACTTATGTTTGTTTAAAAGTAAATGAATGACTTTTACTGAATAGAGTTTTGAAAATATGTTAAAACTATAATATACTCTAAAGGGAATTATGTACAAATTGTGTCGTAGTGTTTATTTTTGTGTGGTTGGTCAAATTGGGAGGGAGGAGCAAGGAACAATTATTATTGCAGTCTATCTCATTATAGTTTTCTTAAATATATTCACCTATTTTCATTCGTTTAGTAAATGTAATTTGGTTGATGACGTTTCCTGACTGTGACGTAGCGTAAAATCAAGGCAGGATTATGTACGTTAATGAATGTACGTTTTATTTGACGAGTTTATTTTTTAAAGCCATAGCATTAAAATAAAAACTATAGTTAGTAATTAAATTATTTCAAAAAGGAAGAAACATTGCTAAAATAAAATTCATTTAACTATGATAACGTATTTTTCTTTAATCGTCTAAAGCTATTTTATTTATTCATGAAAATTAACAATAGGAATTTTCTATCCAGGATATGCTTAAAAAAGTGTATGTATATCCAGAAAAAAAACAATAGAAATGTCATTTTGAAATGAGTCAATGCTGAATCAGCGCTAATATTAAAGTGGTTGTATGTACTGGTGAGAGTAATAATTGTAGTAGGCTTACTACCCGCACATAAACAAGAGAAGTTACCACGGTGAACTGATTTTCACACTTTAAGAACACTAAGCACTGCCACACTTAGACATGAATTTACACAATGGAAATAGAGGGATGAAGAGTGAGCGTCAAACTAAGATGCAACAGTCTTTGCATTTTCTTCGGAATCACCAAGTAAGCAACGTAGTTAAGAAATATAAAGATTGGAACTGAGGAATAAACTGATGAAATGCTACATTTGGAATATCGCTCTGTATGGAACAGAAACTTTGCCTCTCAGGAAGATGGAAAAATAAATACTTTGAGAAGTTTGACATATGATGCTGATGAAGATCTTAGAAGATAAGGTGGACATACAGGGTGACAAATGAAGAGGTCCTAAGTATAGTGGGGGAGAAGAGAGCATTTTTTGAATGGAATTCTTAGCTACAAAGCAAATTTGATCGGACACATCCTTAGGAGGAACTGTCTTCTGCACGACATTATAAAATGAAAGGTTGAAGTAAATAGGAGATTAGGAAGGACGAGGATTCATTTATTGGATGACTTAAAGGAAAGAAGAACATTCTGGGAGATGAATAAGTAGGCAGAGGACACGGTATTGGAAGTCTAAGTTCATTGACAGAAGAATGGACCCGTCGTAAGACAGAACACATAGTAATAATACTTAAATATATTCACATATTCTCATTTCTTTAGTATACGTGCTTTGGTTGAGCGATATAAAGGGTTTATTTCTCTATAGTTTCATTTCTCTATAGTTTCCTTAAATCTACTCACTTTGAAATGTATGTGACAACTCTAAGATCTGTGTAATAGTGTACTTTTTTTTTTTCAGACAATGAAGACCTCCGACGTTTCCCTGACGGTGTAAATAGTAGAAGTGGTGGCCGTCCACCATGTTATCAAGCTTGACACACACGCCCAACTGTTAAGAGGCCGTCACACCGCCGATCTAGTTGTAACAACCACCGCAGCTTCGCGTCCGTGTCGCTCGGGCCCAAGGTCACTCGCTCCTTGAGGAACATCACCGCTAGGTGTTGACGTCATCATGCCAGGGTTCGGGGGCCTCAGCGCCATCAAGTCAAAGGCGTCCGGCGTCTTCTCTGGGTGAGTAAAATTAATTATTTAAATAGGAAAACTTAATTTGTGTGTTAGATTTTGAGGTTTATTTCAAAATATGTGTTTTTAGTAATATTCATTATAATTGTAGTCAGAAGAAAGATGAAATTATAATATTTAGATGTTACATTTACTTAAATTTATCGGTGTAACTTCTTTTGGTATATTAAATCAGGATAAAAATAAAATCACGTGCAAGATGATTTTATTTTTATTTTCAAATAAATAATCTTGCAAGTTAATTTTCTTATTTTTATCTTGTTTTAATTGACCAAAAAAAGTTGTACGAATTAATTTAAGTAAATGTAACGTTTAATTACGTTCCTTATATTATAATTTACAATATGTGTGTTTAAAATTTGTTGATTTATTTTAAGAATAATAGAAATTTTGAGGCATGTGGGTGGGTACCTGTACGATTTATCTGCTCAACCTGATTGGTTTCCACCGTTGTATAAAGTGCTTTTATCCTTGCTTTAAAGTACTAGTTAGGTGAATAGTAGACTTCGCTCCCTCGATGTTTTAAGAAGGAATTATATCAGATTCTTATCGCTACTACAAGTTTTAGCTTTATATTTGGAATAATTAATTTTTGTATTTCAAGTCGAGATATATCCTTTAATTTATCCTTGTATTTGAAGTTGGCATTTTTCCTTGGTGATCAAGGTAGAAAGAAAAATAATTGATCCTATATTCAGTAAAACATTATATTATTAGAGAATAAACGTGGTTTTATACGTCAGACTCTCAATATGTCAATATCTATTTCGTAGATTGTTTAATTATAATCACATGGGGTGGGTTATTAAACATTAAACAAAGTACCTTTAGAGTGGTCATCATCTTATAATGAATAACCATATAGCAAAACCACACCCTAATAAATATACAACGTGTTTCTAAAACATTGCATCAAACTTTGGCAGGATACTCCTTGGGTGAAATTAGAATAATTCTCATAAGCAACCTAGGGTCCATCTTCAATATTAAGGGCGGTATGCACCCTAAAGATAGAGCTAAAAACGACTATTGTGTGAAATATTATGAAAACTGCTTAGGGTATTACAACGAATCTTTGTATACTACTTATTGAAACCTTGATCATTAATAAACTAAATGTGCTGTTACAGTTACCCACCCCCATCATGTAAAAAAGGGGGGGTTGTAACACATTTTTTCTAAAATAAAATATGTCAGAGTAAGTATTACCAATTTTTACTTAAGATTTCAAAACAGGTAATAGAAATTAACAAAAAAGGTGTCTTGGAGAAACTGTCTAGCTTTCCCCATTTTCGAGATAATCATGCATGTTTGATTTCAAAGACAAGTGTTAATTCCTGCCAGGTAGGGAGCCAATAAAGCTGTGTTGCTTCACTCCCCTCTTTTCCACCATTCTTATTATCACTATCTTCCCCTCCCTCCACGAGCAGACTGCATCAGTCCACACGACTTCACTGCGTGTTGCGCGTATTACTAGTTAAATGGCAAAGTACACAAACGCAGAAATGACAGACATGGTCATGCTGTACGGTGAAGCTAGAGGAAACGCAAGAGCAGCTGCACGGTTGTACCACGACAGATATCCTGCGCGACGTCAACCTTATCACCGGACCTTCACCGATGTCACTCTGCGACTTCGTGAAACAGGTACATTTCAGCTACGAAGGGGATCTGGTCACCCGAGGAATGTTCGCACTCCAATTGTCGAAGAAGAGGTACTGAATTATGTGGATGATAACGCGTCAACAAGCACACGTGCCATTGCGCATCAAACGAATGTGTCCAATTCCACAGTATGGCGTGTCATGCATGATCAGCTGCTGCATCCGTACCACATGCGCAAGGTGCAGGCATTGGGGCTAGCAGATTATGCTCCTCGACATGAATTCTCCGACTGGTTTCTGCAGCAGTGCGGAGTGGTTCCTGATTTCTCCACTATAATATTGTTTTCCGATGAGGCAACATTCACCAGAGACGGCTATTTTAATAGTACAAATAGTCACATTTGGAATGACGTGAACCCTCATGCAACTATCATCATGGGCAACCAGCATAGATTTTCTGTCAACATCTGGGCAGGCATTGTGGGTAACCATCTCATTGGCCCTTACCTGATGTCACGACGTTTGACTGGCCACATCTACTATCAATTTCTGAAATTTACATTGCCACAGTTCCTCGAGAATGTACCGCTCTCCGTTAGACAACGCATGTGGCTACAACACGATGGTGCCCCACCTCATTTCACAAGAGCTGTGCGTGACTACCTCAACACTGCATTTCCTGCCCGATGGATAGGAAGAGGTGGGCCTGTTGCGTGGCCACCACGCTCTCCTGACCTAAATCCGTTAGACTTCTTTCTGTGGGGCTTTGTCAAAGCTTTGGTGTACGAGACAGCCGTTGAATCTGAGGAAGACCTGTTAGCCAGGATAGTTGCTGCATGTGATAAGGTTCAAGAAACTCCACGTGTTTTCGAAAGAGTACGCCAGTCATTGATACGTCGCCTCAATTATTGCAATAACGTTAGGGGCCACCATTTTGAACAGTTGCTATGAATCTGTTTTTGAAGCTAGGAACTAAAAAATGCAATAACTACAATTTGTATTTCTTAATGTAGCTTTCAATATTCCAGTGAGTGTAATGAATAAAATCCCACCCAAGTGTGAACTGTGTAAGCATAACTCACTAATGTAATAAATAGCAACACATCGGAGCTTATGAAGAAGGAAAAGTATCAGAGTTTCTCAATCATAACACACAAACCAGCATTGTTTACCAAATGTACGTGATACATTAGTCACACGTGCCGGTAAAAATGGTTAAACGACTGCATTGCGAAATAAAACTGCGATTCTGGCTGCCTACCTGGCAGGCATTTGCACTTGGCTCTGATCCCAAACTTGTGTGATTATCTCAGAAACGGGGAAAGCTATACAGTTTCTCCAAGACACCTTTTTTGTTAATTTTGATTCCCTGTTTTGTAATCTTAAGTAAAAATTGGTAATACTTACTCTGACATATTTTATTTTAGAAAAAATGTGTTACAACCCCCCCTTTTTTACATGATGGGGGTGGGTAACGGTAACAGCACATTTAGTTTATTAATGATCAAGGTTTCAATAAGTAGTATACAAAGATTCGTTGTAATACCCTAAGCAGTTTTCACAATATTTCACACAACAGTCGTTTTTAGCTCTGTATTTAGGGGTGTATACCGCCCTTAATATTGAAGATGGACCCTAGGTTGCTTATGAGAATTATTCTAATTTCACCCAAGGAGTATCCTGCCAAAGTTTGATGCAATGTTTTATAAACACGTTGTATATGTATATATACATTATTCGGCCAAAGTTCAAAGAATGTTCCTGCGAAATGTTGATAAATTTGATTTAGCATGTGGCAGTAATCACGGACAATCAGACCGATAAAATGTCAACTGGACGAGTTAAATAGAACTATTCTAATCTCTTTTCATTTATCAAGTCACAATATTTCGAAATAACCCTTGTGATATTTGTGTCATTGTGTTATCTTTTTCCTCTATTTTAAGATAAGTTAAAAGAGGATTAAGTAATTTTAATCTAGATTTGAGATAAGTAAGCCAGACTATTTTAGTACAGGGTGGCCCACGGAAAAGTATCCCGCCTCCTGTATCCTGCAGGTGCCTCCCTCTGAATTGGAGGAGGTCAATCCCTTCCACCCATATTGTAACATGAAGAATGAGCAAGTTAACTGTTTGTCTAAAGATTTATTGACTCATTCTTCATGTCACAATATGGGTGGAAGGGGATTGACCTCCTCAAATTCAGAGTGAGGCGCCTGCTGGATATAGGAGGCGGGATACTTCTCCGTGGGCCACCCTGTAGAATAGATGGAAATTATTATCGGTAAGGATATATACAATGCCCTGAAATTTTATGTCCGTAATTTAATTTTAAATTAGTTATTTAATTTAATTGGTGATATCATTTACGATAAGTATATTAGACTAATTTATATAGAAACATTAAATAGATTTATTGTAAGCTTTAGAATAATTTAGATTGATTAATTGAGGATGACCTTCCTTAGTGGTCGCATGTCTAAGGATACTCTATCAAATATAAGGCAACTCTCTTAATAGACCATATTTCCGATGACAGACAGATTGGGGTTCAAATCCCTTACGGGTGTACTGAAGATGGTTTTTCCTCTCTCCCGCCATGGAAATGTGGGTATACTTCCTCTAAGTTTAATATTCCTAATACCTAAAACCACTTGCGTAACTTCTACATAAGTGCTTAACCCGAATGGGTTGCAAGACGCGCTGCTAAAATAAAACTACTGGCATATATACACGCATGATCTCCAAATAAATTTGTTTTGACTATTTAAAGACTACAAATCGGGGACATACTCGGGAAATTAAACGGCAGACTATTTCCCTATTAAATACAGGCCAATTTATTTTTTGTGTACATACTAACGTTTTAATTTATACTTAATAGCATTTTGAAAGCGGTATGACTAGATTAATAATTCAATATAACAAAAAATTTAGAGCTTCATTGCAAGCGTCAAACTGACTATTAAAAAAAAACAGAATCAAAGATTCAATGCCATAAACCTGACAAAGATTAACTACCCGGTTGGTACAAAATGAACTTGGCTGGTGGAAATAGTGGGTGGTTGTTATGGCCAGGGGAACGAAAGACATAATCCGGAACGTTACGTCCGAACAAGAACATAAATCTAAACCTCCAGAACTTGGTCATAAGGATCTTTCTTCTAATGTTCTTTCACGCACGACTGGTCTCAGCAGATAACACTAAGGAAAAATAATCCCTACTTCAATATAGAGAAAGAATTACGGAGGGAAAAATAAAAATTCGATTTTACCTCTTATTTTACTCTCCTTCTCTTTTCATATTATTTTTTATATTCTCCTCTCATATTTCTTACTTCCGAAAATGGAATAAAACTTTTTTCTACATTGGAGGGTTCAAATCTTAATGGGAAATCTTGCCTTCTCTATAAAATATGAAATGAGCCTTCAGCGAAAATTTGTGCAATCGTTAGCAAAAATGTTCAATACCATCCATCCTCTTTTGAACTTAACCTATTTTTATGTTGTCAGGTTCTAAGAATGTTTTATGTGTCTATTTACGAATGAAAAAACTACGTTTTTTAGCAACACAATGAAGTAGATTTTTTTAATGAGCCGTTTTAACTAGTGTCAAATTTGTAAAATCACTAATGAATTTATTTAAGGTGGGAGTGTAGAGAACGTGAGAAAAGGTTGGTGCTTTTCATTTTTTATATAAAAATCTTTTTTTAGTTAAAGCAAATCAAATAATTCTAAAGTAGAAAGATATAGTTAAATTTTCTTCCCATGGTGACCTCATCAGTTCTAGAATATCTGTTGAAGGTGTCCTGGAATTTAATGAACAACTTTTTCTAATCATTTAAAAAGTTTCTCCCCTAATGCCGCTATACAAATGCCAATTATTGAACTGTTGATATCACCATGTGAAGAAAATTTAAGCTCCTCTTATACTGGATAACTATTTTAATAGTTTAGGCCAAAACAGTTTTTTCTGTAAAAACTGCGAAAACACAAGTCTTTAACAGTGTTTTATACACTACTAACTTGATGGGTAAGGCTGAGTAATGTAGTTTATATGAATCGTTCTCGACATAATATAAAGAGAAATGGAAATACATCCGTAATTAACACAAGCCCAAGGTTCAAACCCCGACCTTATCGTTAAGAGAAACTCAATCTTTTGCAAGCGTAACGCCTCAGAACGTGTGTCCACCAGTTTGGCAAACTTGTATAGAAAACATCACCGAGAAAAGTAGATGGATTCCTTACAGCCCTCTTGTGTTTTTTTGTTCTCTTTCGTCTAACTATTTTTCTCTTTCCAAATCATGGGTTTTCACCATTTTTCTTACTCGTCAAGTATCATCCTAATGTGTTTGTTTTCTCTCTGTCTCTCTTATTCTCTGTTACTCGCACAGTCTGCTTCTTGATTTAATTCCACCAAGGACGCAAACCCCTAAAGAGCAATTTTGGGTTGGGGGGGCGAAGGGGTAAAGGAGGGGGAGAGACCGTTTCTCTAATGCTCAAGTGAAATATAGAGCTGTTTCCCCTCCTTGAAAACAAGTCACTCCCGGAGTGCTGGGACCACGTGGTTAAGGATTCAATCTCATACCAGGATATACATGATTTGTTTTATATACTAATGATGTTAGATGGCAAATAGTGTGTTGATTTTTACAAGAAATTTACACACACGTGTGTATATATATATATATATATATATATATATATACATATATACAAAAAAAAAAATTTTATCATCTCGTTTTACAACCTGTTCAGGCTATACACAATATTAAAACTACTCTAATGTGGTAGGTATGAGAAAGGAAACATTTAAGAGATAATCTATCCGCATTTGCATGGAAGGAGAGTTGGAAAACATTTTAGGGAAATCCACCTTAATTAGACCCGACCGGGATTTTAGCTTCTAACTCTCGATCATTAGCAGCCCAGTCTAAGATAAGAGTGAATTTATACTTACAATTAAAATAAAATGTAAACAAAATATTACAAATTATAAAGTTTGCACTGTCGTTTATTTTATCGTTTGAAAGTTAACTCCAGAAACCTGTTCAAATGAGCTAAATTAAACCCTTTGCAGCCCGGTGTAGACATATGGCTACGATTTTTTATTAGGTTTATTTAATTTTTTACATTACTTTTTATCTCTAAGAAAGACCAATGTCCGATTTAGCCAAATGGCTACACATTAAAAATAAACTACAAATTATATTAATACAATTTTTTTAAGGTGTCTATATAGATTTTAAAATAAGTTCTTAAAAAATATTTCTTAGAATATACCTTAGTTAATTTGGGTTACAAAGGCATTAATAGAGATTCTAGATCTATCAAGCTCACCTGGAGACGACAGCGCCTGGTGGTTGAAAGCAAAAAGTGCACTGTAAGAAATAATCACAAATTTTCCATACAACAATATTGTATTTCTCCCATACTTTTTAATATACCATACGGACATCGGAATTTTCCCATATGTCTATCGAACATTTCCAATGCACCTAAAAGTATTTATACATTTATATGGGAAAATTTCAACTTGAATGGGAAACACCGATTCGTAGCTCAGTGCGTATGCGCTATAATAGAAAGAGAGAGAGAGAGACTCGTTTGTCTTCAAGTTCAGAAGAAGTTCGCCATATTTGTTTAGAGAAGAACATAGTGTAAATAAAAAAGTTATCGAATTATTAATTTTTTTGTTAAAGGAGTATATTTGCTGCTGTATTTTCTCACCATTTAGTGAAGAACAAGTTAATTATTTATGAATATAATTCATGATGTGAAAAATAGAGGAATTTTGCTTGTTTAACCTAACTTTGTAATAAGAACAAAACACCACGTGGCAGTTTATTTTGTGATTCAAATTGTTTTCATCTTGTATAGATATTGAGCTATCATTTTCCTACATGTGACTAAAGCTTAGTAAAATAGGTGTATCATTTGTAATATCGAAAAATATTAGGTATCCTACCAAACTATTTTATTAACTTAAAATATAGGCTGTGTCTGAATAGTAGCGCACTTTTACCCTAGTGCACTTTATTTATTTAAAGGGCGTAAGTCCTTTTTAATGTTGTCTGAATTATTTTAAAGTGATCTGATGTGATGTGCTCCTTATGTGCACTTATAGGTAAAAAGATTTTAAAGTGCCTAAATAAGTATTATTTGTATGGTATGGGAAATATTCCAATCAAGTATATAAAAATCACAATCTTAATGGCGGTCAAATATTAATTTTTCCATACACAGGTATGGGAAAAATACCAACGGAGTGTAAGAAAAATACAATCAACTTAAAGGAGAAATCGTATTTTTTCCATATCCAAACATGGGAAAAATACTGACCCAGTACATGAAAATTACTACCGACGTGTGGCACTTTTCCCATGACTGTGTATGGGAAAACTTCAATACTTGTATGGGTTAATTACTTCCAATACATGTATGGGAATTTTACCACAGATTTTTCTTACAGTGTGTCAGTAACGTCTAAGTGCCCCGGTATGATTTATTCCAATTTAGGTAATCATTAAATATTATAATCAAAGACTTTACGGATACATTCCGTTACTCTATAATTAATTTACCTGTAATATTGCCAGAAAATATTTGCCAGAAAAAGTTTCCAATCTAATTTGATTTATTTATGTTTTCGGATGCTGTTATAACCCGTAATGTTAGATTAGTAATTTTTGTATGCTAATATTAGTGATGTGAGTTAAATTACTTTAACTCTTTATTTGGTGCACAGGGCCATAACAGAACCTCGTCATTCAAGTCTATTCTCTGGCACATTTGTGAATTAGTCCCTTGAATTTCCCAGTTTTCTTCTACCTTCTTCATTGATTATCCTACGCCAAGTCATTATTAGCATTATTATACTATCAACATCTTTAATTGGTGATTATCTTTGTGAATTAAATAAGTTAGGTTTCTGCGTGATCTAACGCGCTACTCTCGCAGTAGACCAGACTGCCGATTACGAGACCGAGATTCGAATCTCATTAGGGTGTAGTGAAGGTATTTTTTTACAAACTGGTTTTACACACTCCCTCCACGTTAATGCTGATGCATTTCCTATAAATTTAACCTATATAATCCTTAAAACCACTAGCGTAATTGGTACATAAGTTATAACCTGAATGGTTAGTAAGACACGGTTAACATTTGAATGTTAGGCCGCAAGACTAGTCCAGTTAAGGTGGGATGGAAACAAACGCGAGTTAAGATAAATAATTTTAATTTCTTTTAATGACAGTTAACTTTTGTGACTGAAACAAATTATATATGACTATAGAAAAAGCTTTCAATTTGATTTTCCATTCATGGTACTCTCAAGTCATTAACCATTACCCGTGATTCTATTGGAATTTGAACATAAATTTTAAAGCACCATTTTCTCTTACGGGCTACGTACTTTTATATTAATTACACTAATGTGTTAGTGTTGAGAAGGCTAAGGTTGAATTTAGAGTAAGTATACTCACAGCTACCTCTATAGAGAGAGTGCAAAAATATTTCGAGAGTGACTCCTTAAACCATGCGTCCATTGAAGTGGGTCAAAAACTTTTTAATGAAGATAATAATTAAAGGTCAAATTTTGTGATGACCATGACAGGTATTCAATAACTCTTGGGATTAATATATATAGAAAGTAAAACTAAATATTTCTACTGAAAAGATATTTTGTTTATTTTGGCAAAAATTTAAGTTATATAAACTGTAAAAACACAGAACTTGGCTCAAGCTACCTACAGTTTACCTTAATTATGACCAGAAATTATGTGTATCAATTTCCCCCGCATCCAGGGGCAAATTGTTTGACTAAATTACTTATTTAAGTGTTTATTAATCGATCTTTTCCCCTCTTTCCCATAGATGGTTTAGTACAGTGCTAGTATGGCAATAGCAATTATTATATTTATATTATTATTATATTATTATACTACTATAAAGCCACATGGCTGACTCACTCAGTGACATTAATGTTTACCCAGATGAGCTAGAATCTTGAAATTTGGCAAACTTATAGCTTCTAGCCTTTAACCGACGGGAAAATTCCAAAAAATTAAAAATGTTAATTTCCAATCCCTCAAAAAAATTCAAAATGGTGGAGCAACTTTAAAGTCGGTGCGGACCTTTCTTTGGAGGTCTCTTGTGGCTAAACGGTAAGACCTATCAAAAAACGGCTTTGGAATTACATTAGCTTACATCCACTTAAAGAAAACTCACTGGGGGTTTCCGCTCCCAACGAGCAAAGCGAGTCCACTACTAAACCTAATAGATTTTTTTGGTTCGTAATTAAATAAACATATTTATATAGATTGTTATTTTTTGTTGACTTTTCCATATTTTAATCAAGTAAATTTAATTTTAAAACTATTATTTGAATCGATATAATAATCTTATATTACACTCAAGATTAAATTAAAAAAAACAGGTATTCTAGTAAATTTATTAGTTATCCAAATAAAATGAACATTCAAATAAAAAGCTACTAGAAATCATAGATTTTTTGACTTACTTAAATATATTTATCTACATAATATAGAAGAAGTTTTTGGACATCTGTAAAAGCTATCACAATAACTTACATATTTTTATACACCAAGCTATGTGTAGAATAGCTGTCAAATTTTATAGATAATATAATACGTATTAAATTATACTAATAATAAAGGCAAACGTTATCAATTTTGTATTTTAGGCATGTGCGAAATTCGCCTTTGATATTTGACGTGAATTTGAGAAATATTCTCCAAGTCCAAATATTATTTGTAAATTGTTTCAGGCTTGGAAAAATATTATATTGTGGTTATTTACTTAACATTACGCACTAAAACTAGATGGATAATTTTTATTACACACCTGTTTATAACATTTCGTTTTAGTCTGAAATTTACGTTATTTTCACAGCTCACAATTAAATTACTTCATTTTTTTCTTATAAATATTGATTTGTGCTGTTGATAACAGTTCAGAGTGGAAATCATTGAACATAAATTGAATAATTTTAGTGGTCAATATTTGTCTTGGTAAAGCCGAGATTATTTTCGAAGTGAAGTCGAAGGTGATATTTTTACTAAGCCAAGTCAAAGTTTCGAAGCTTTGTAAATCTTATTGTATTTTATAAAAATTCATTCCTACCATAATTCTACTATATGCACCCTACTAATTTTATTTTTTACTTAATTTTATTCTATTATCCAAAGTAAGAGAGATAAGACACGGTGTGCAGACCAAAAAAACATGCGCACTCTTTTAAAAAAATCAAAGAGATGTGGCTTGACTTAAATATGATCTTTGTACATTTTCAATATTTGTATCTGTATTTTTCATTTTTTTTTAAATATGTTTAACATCTGATTCGGGGGCCACGTTGTCTAACGCACTACTCTCGCAGTAGACTATACCGCTAATGATGGAGAGAATATAGGTCAAGTTTACAGAAAGTGGTTTAAAAAAATTGTTTCCCAATTTTCCTCGCAAAAATGTGGGTACATTTCTTAAAAATATAACCTCCTTAATCCCGAAAACATTTAGTGCAATTAGTACATAAGCGTATAACCTAAATGGGCAGTAAGACTGCATGGTAAAAAAAAAGTTACGCATAAAAAATCTTTAAAAATTGTCTTCAAACTTTATCAATTTTAATGTTGCTTTGAGAACTGTGTTATGTTGTTTGAGTGCTATTATGTGAGCGCACGGCTCTGTTGAGCCAGGCACTACTAGTCGAGCATTAGTGAGCCATTAGTCTTTCCTTGAGAGGGGTTGTGATGGAGTTTAAGAGCGTTAGGAGGGAATGGTGTGGGGGTTTGCTGGGGGAGGGGGTGGGTGTAAAGAGCAAGGGATTGCGGGGAAAGGGGGTTTAGGGTGACAAAATGGTTTTAATGCATCAACCGATAGCGGTGTCGTACAAACTTTTTATAACCTTCATGTATTGTTGTCATCGTCCGGCCAGGCCGTCTCGCCGCAGTGATTTGCGTGCAGTGAGTGGGGGAAGGGGGAGGAGTTGAGGTAAAAGGGATCCAGGAAAAAAATAATAGTAAGGTGGGGGCGGGGGGTTTAAAGGGAACGCAAGTTAAGAGATATTCTTATGTAGGTTAGGTAGTTTATATATTTCTAATCATATGTTGAGCTCAGGTTAAATATTGACTGATTTAAATATTAAAATAAAATTCTGGGAGCTGAAGGGGGAGGCAGATTTGACTGAAAAAAGGAATGACCTGTGGTAATACGGAACACCTGACAATAATAACAATTATGATTATTGTTATTATGTTGTTATAAGGTTTTCATAACCTATCTGTTGAATCGGATGTGCCAATATGTAAGAAAAAACTTAGTAGCCAGAAACGATGTCGTGTCAATAAGTATAATTAATATGTATCTGATCTTTTGATGTTGAGTTGTAAATGAAGCTTACTTGTCCCGGAGCATATGCAAGTCTAATTTTAATAAGAAAGGCCCTTTAAAAATAAGGACAAAATTTTGAAGCAAAACTTGAAACTATTTTCTTCTTTACTAGGCTTAATATAGCCTACAAATAATATATATATATTATATAATTTTGTAATATAAGCTTAGTAATATAGTATGTAGAATATATATATATATATATATATATAGCTACAGATAATAAGAATGACGATTTTAATACATGAAAGTAAATATATTACCTTTTAAAGCCTTCGGATAGGGCCTTTCCTATGAAAATTAGACTGTACCAAGATGTACCCTTAGTTTCTACCCGAATTTAGAATGTTGAGATTCCCCTCACTTTGTCCAACGTCATAACCTTCAAGTTCTCCCATTCTTGCTACATATTAGAGACTTGGGAGACGCCAATATTTTTTTTTCTTTCTCCCACATTAAAGGAGTTTTGTACAGTCAGGTTGTCAGGATGGCGATTCTTACATATTTTTACTTCGAACAAAATGTATTTGTGTGGACATTTGTATCAGGTGAGCATACGCAATATGGTTTCTTGAGGACCTGGGTTTAAATCACATCAGAGTGTATTTAGTTTTGTTTTACTAAATAGTTTACCTCTCTCTCGACATGGTTTATTTCTCTCTCGACACGGTTTATTTCTCTCTCGACACGGTTTACCTCTATCTCGACACGGTTTACCTCTCTCTCGACATGGTTTATTTCTCTCTCGACACGGTTTTACCTCCTCTCGACACGGTTTTACTCTCTCTCGACACGGTTTTACCTCTCTGACACGGTTCACCTCTCTCTCTCTCACTCTCTCTAAGTTTAAACACAAGTTTGGGTGTATTTTCTTTATGTTTTATCTCCCTTAACCCTAATTAATAAATAAAAATATGTAAGTAGACTGGAAGGATAATAAGAGGCAAAAGTAGAAAAATAGTTTAATGAAATGACATTATTTTTGGTATTTGGTAAACATTTAAAATACGATAGGCTCTTGGTAGGTCCATACGAAAGTGCACCATACACTGTGAGACAAGTTAGCATATACCACTTTTGCACTACAAAGCGTTTAACAAAATATGGACCACATCGGTGGCGTAGTTAGCCAACGCGACAGTTTCGTGTTGAGCTAGACTTCCAAGGATGGGGAGATCGACGTTCGTATCTCTGTCGGATGAACTGGGGGTGTTTTTTCCTAAATGGTTTTCCACTCTCCCTCCACGCAAATGCGGGTTCACTTCCTCTATATTCAACCTTCCCAATTCCTAAATCCATTAACGTAATTAGTACTTAAAGCGTATAACCCGAACGGGTAGTAAGACGCGGTGCTAAATATATTATATTAAAATCAGGAGTGGCGAACTTATTGGCAACTGAAGACCACATGACACTTTATAGAATCCAGGTTGACCTGGTGGTCTAGGGGTACGGTGTCAGACTTCTATGCTGGCGGCCGGGGTTCGATCCTCGGTCCCGGCACAGATTTATCTGATTTCCAAACCCTTCCTACACCTCTGACAAGACATCTTGTGAATGTGTGGAATGCCAGGTCGCCACCGTGGTTCGGGTTCCACGTTAAACTGTAGGTCCTTCATTTCATCTCACAATCACCCTACCATTACACATTAGCGTAAGTGCGTATAACCCGAACGGGTAGTAAGACGCGGTGCTAATAATAATAATAATAATAATAATAATATAGAATCCAAAAATCCACACATGCACAGGAATTTTTTTTATCAAAATATGATAGGGCTAAAATCATGGGTCAATAAGAGCGGTTAATTTTATTTTAATTATGCTTTGAAATTAACGAGTTTTTTCAAGTTTTTTCCCTCAGCACCGCGTTTTATTTCCAGTTCGGGTTATGGGCTTATGCACTAATTATAGCAATGATTTTAAAGCTTAGGAAGGTTATATTTAAAGGACGTGTACCCGCATTTGAGTTGAAAGAGATTGACGAACTATTATGCAAATAAACAAACTTAGTACACCCGAGCGAGATTTGAACCTCAATCTTCCCATCATCAGCAATCTAGTCTATTGGGGGAGGGACGGACCATTTCATAAATCCCAATTTGTATGTGGTAAAATGAATGTACTGTCAATACCACACTTTGGTGAGATTTCTGGTTCGATCATAATCTTATATCTAATATCCACGTTATTCGGCCATGGGATGAGATCTTAAGTGACTAATTTGTGTTTATATAACGTCTTGGTAATCTTATTTTACATATATACCATTACAAATTAGCGTAAGTACGTATAACCCGAACGGGTAGTAAGACGTGGTGATGATAATAATATTAATAATACAAGCCAGCTTAATATAAAACTCCATATCTACCGCTAGGATTTTACATATACATATATATATTATTTTACATATATGTATATGTAAAATACTAGCGGTAGCTATGGAGTTTTATATTAAGCTGGCTTGTATTATTATTGTTATATAATAATAATTAAAGCCTACAGTTTAACGTGGAATCCGAACCACGGTGGAGGCATTCCCCACACTCACAAGTTGGGATTAATACACGTCTTGTCACGCTGGCTTGTAAGTTATGTGTTTATATAATAGGTATTTTTATCAAACATATAATAAATGCTTTCTAAAAATATAAGTGTGGTCTCAATATTTAATATTTTTATTTCGAGAATATATAGGGCTGCAGGTAAGTTGGAGCCGCACTAGTTGTTTACCTCTTAAAGAGACGGTTGAAGTGGCTCCACATTTTTAAAGCTATGAACGATATATTGTACGGGCCGTTGGCCTAACCTAAACCAAACTAACCTGACGTAACCTAACAAACCTTTAATTTTATTTTTTCAAAAACATTCAACGACAAGAACTGAGGAAGTTTGGATAATACGAGGGATGTCGACAAGAGATGATGATAGTTTATATCTGAAATTTAAGACAGAATGATAGGAAGAATACTGCTAATTAGGTTGATGCAACTCATATCTCTTTCTCAAGTGAGTGGGCCCCAATTAATACGTGTCTCTCAAAAATCTGAGCCACCACACATACACGGTTTCAAGATTAGGTCGCAATTCACCTACATAGATCTATAGGCATGATAAAGTAAGCATTCGGGATTTGAATCCATACATCTTTAATATAACGCTTCAATGCTCCCGACCAAAGCCCGAATCTTTAAAAGGTGTTAGAATAATAGCTAACAGAGTTTACTTTAAGAGGTGTTAGAATAATAGCTAACAGAGTGTACTAAGCGTTTCCCCCAAAGCATAGCACGCCCGCCACACAAGTCTTTTAATACGGCCATAACAGCTTCTCGTCGTTACACACCCTGGTCACGTGGTCTTAAGGGATGTTTCGTGGAAGGGGGTGGTGGAGGTCAGAGGGGGAAAGGAAGGGATCTCTCGTATACTAGCGAAGATTTCCCACGGAAAATAAAAAAAAAAACACCACAAAACTTTTTACGCACTCTTTAGTTCATTTTCCTATAATCTTCGTTCCTATATCGTGATCACATGTCAGAGTTAACTAGAGGAATATACATCCTCTCGTAAGGTCCAAACTTCGAGTCTTAGTTACTATATTTTTCTAGCACCACATCACACTACTTGTTCAGGCTATAAAGTAGTTACTAATTACTCTAAGGTGTTAGGATTAAGAAGGTATAATATAGGGTAAATATACCCATATTTGCGTGGAAGGATGATGAAAAACCATTTAGGAACAAAAAACACCCTCGGTACACCCGACTGGGATTCCAACCCCAATCTTCCGGTCACCAATTGTCCAGTCTATTGTGAGAGTTACTGACGCCTTAGAATCCAGTATCTCTTAAATTTTATTTTGTTTGCGGCACACTAATATGTTTATAAGACCTTACGGCTCACTGAACGCACAGGTTATGGAGAGGATTTCAATCCACAAATAATAAAAACTAAACACACTAAATACGTACGACATCGATACAATTCTGACATTTAGTTTTATAGGATATCTCATTAGATTAATGATCAACCCTTCTTTTCGCTGCTGTTTATAAGGCTATATGTATGCTTAACAGGAGATTTGTAACCTACTTAATCTAGAAACATGGAAGAAAACGGTAAATTAGAAAGGATGCATCAGCATTAAAATGGACAAAGGATGGAAAAGAAACATTATAACTATCCAAACGAATGAACCGCCTATAAGTCTAATTTGCCATTGATGATGTAGTCGGGGGTTTGAATTCCCTCTGGCTGTACTGAGATTTTCCCTAAATACTTTTCCACTTTCCTGCCACGCAAAAGATTGACAATTCCACCCTCCTCATCCTTAACCTATCAGTGTAAATATATACGAATATTCTGGATGGTAGTGAGCTTTGGAGCTTTTATTGAACTATGAAAAATTATTAGTTTGCTTTTATAGCATCGCGTCATACTACCCATTCGAGATGTACTCCTATGTACTAGGTTACACTAATTGGTTTGGGATGAAAAAGTTTGAGATTAGATGTTTAGAACTACTACTAATACACCAATCAGTGATTCAAGCGATGGCCTGTTGACTTACGGCCCTAAGTATGGTGAGGAGTTATTTTATTTACCCAGTAGGATGTAACTAAACAAAACATACTGCCTATAATTGGGATATCATGGTTCAAATCCCGGTAGTGTGTACTGAGGGTGGTTTTCCACTATATCCCCACGCAAATGTGGGTACAATTTATCTAAAATTAACTCATTTCTGATACGTTAGCGTTATTAGTACATATCGGTATAAACCGAAAGGGTGGTAAAACGTGAAACTAAATTTAAAACAATTATAAAAAAAACAAGCACTTTAAATTTCCTGAAATGTTTCGGTTTTTTTAATCATATTACTAGCTGACAATTGGTTCCAACATAAATGTATTTCGACGGAACAAAAACACTCACATTATAAAGTTGCATGGTGCAAACGTTTACTCTATGACGCTGTGGCGCATTTGACTTAATTGGAATGGTGAGTTAACTTCCATTTCTGTCTCACGTCCCCCTTTTGTTATATCTCCCCCTTTCTATTTATCTCTATTTTCAATTTATCCTTGTCTCTACTCCTCTGTACACGTTAGTCAAAACTGAAAGTAATTACGAAAGCTGTTAAAACGAACATTTATATAAACGGCTAGCTTCACACCATAATAATACAGATTGCACCATAAGTCACGTGCTTTAATAATGATTGGTTATGCTTTCTATACAATTTGGTTTATTTTCGTTAAATCATGGTTAAAACTAACGTTAAGAGATTCATGGGCTGATACCTAGAATAAATTTGGTGCATTGTCTTAAACCAAAGTTTGATTATTATAAGATTTGCACTTAAGTCATTAATTTAATAGTCTTTAATACATTATCTGTATGCGATGTTTAACTAAATGGACAAATTTAAGAAGGCTATGTCTATATAGTTAATTAATAAGGGCAATAATCTATTATCAAATAATTTTATGAAATAGATGGATATTTAAATATAGCTACGCATATATTCATTATATTGATAGAGATATAATGCCATTTAAAAATAGCAAACACACATAACAGAGGGTTTGCTATTAAATATTGCTTAAAATTAGGTTGTTGTTCATTTCTATATTTTCACTAGAATGCTAATTAATGACTAAACCTACTGTGTAAATAATAAAATAGTATATAGTAATTGAATCAGTATAGTAGGCCTAATTGAATCAGTATTCCTCTGGAATTGCAATACATTATATTAATATTATTATTATTTAACAAAATAAATATTTATTGTGATCATAAGATTATCTTTTACTTTGTTTTGAATTACCTTATCTTTTAGCTCTACACATTTTGATTTTACCTAGTTCTTAGGTTAAATATATTTGTATTCATCCATGAATCCATATATTTAGCATTAAAGACTTCTGAATTAAAAAAAAATTAAGAGCATAAATAACTAGGTTTGTAAAAATAACACTAACCAAAATTCTAATCATATCCATCATCTCTTTTATAATTTGGTAAGGCTTCAAAATATAATAAACAATTTAATTTATAGTAATTTATAAATAACTTATCATTTGCACAAAATATTATCACTCAAATAATAAATTGAATAGCTTTCTAAATTTTAATAGTTTCAGACACAGGTTTTTTATTTCGGCTTATGGTTCCAATTTTCTATCAAACATAAACTAATTTAAGGCCATATGAGTTACATATATTTGTGTATTTATATAATTTTAGTGGGTACAAAACAAACATTTGTCATCCAGCGATCAAGTAGACATTAAAGGTCAAAATAATTAGTATATTAAAATTTTCAAATAGAGAGCCCTTTAATATTTAAAAATTTTTTTGCTGATTAAAAATAATAAAATGTGTTATAATATTTGTGTTATTTTTGAGATATTAGTAATATATATCAATAGTTTTAGCCCCATATCTCATGAATTGACATATGAATGCATAAAAATAGTACTGATATCTATTTCGCCTGTAAAATAAGGATTTTATCTTGAGATTTGGACTATATAAATAAGTAAATATTATTAAACATACTTATTTTGTAATTATTTATTGAAACAATAAGTATTATATAACTATTTATAAAGACAATAAGTAAGATCCGATTAACAGTGAACCGAATTATGGACTAAAATTGGTTACAGTTTTAAGTAAAATACCGCCAGGACTAAGGTAGCAAAGAACATAATATACGTATCACACACATCTATTATTTTTATTTGTATATTATATATATATATATATATATATATATATATAAGAGAGAGAGAGTGAATTCGGGGCAATAACATACGATAACATACAATGTCACCAAATTTAAGGTCTGGGATCTTAATATTTGAGATTTAAAAATATATATAAATTTTATAAGCCTAAATAAATTATTTTTTTCCTAATGTGTTACAAACGTTGAACTTTCAGAAATAATTACAAATTTTTTTTTGCACTAGGTAAAGAAATAGCCTATAAGAACACAAACAAATATTAACTTATAACGGTTATTGTTGCTATTGGGCCATAACACATTATTGCTCGAAGCCTATATATATATATATATATATATATATATATATATATATATATATATATATGATAGGAGTAACTAACTCACACAAATATATTTGTTAAAAACTAGCATCATGAACCATCCCACGAAAATTATATATATATATAAGAGAGAGAGAGTGAATTCGGGGCAATAACATACGATAACATACAATGTCACCAAATTTAAGGTCTGGGATCTTAATATTTGAGATTTAAAAAATATATATAAATTTTATAAGCCTAAATAAATTATTTTTTTCCTAATGTGTTACAAACGTTGAACTTTCAGAAATAATTACAAATTATTTTTTTGCACTAGGTAAAGAAATAGCCTATAAGAACACAAACAAATATTAACTTATAACGGTTATTGTTGCTATTGGGCCATAACACATTATTGCTCGAAGCCTATATATATATATATATATATATATATATATATATATATATATGATAGGAGTAACTAACTCACACAAATATATTTGTTAAAAACTAGCATCATGAACCATCCCACGAAAATTGAACAGTGAAGCAACACCCCCTTCCTGTTTCCTATACCTCTTCCCCCCCCCCTACACATAATTGATAGTGTATTCACCCCCTCCCCCTTCCACTCTTACTCCTCGGGTGGACTGCTATAAAGCACTACCGAGTGTTATGATTTCTGAACATGTAAAAAGCATTTCGTTGTATCGGTAATATCGCACGCACCAGTTTGTTTTTGTTCGGCGGACATTTATTCACCCCTACACGCGTATGGAATGATTGTCAAAAGATGATCCGATATGGCCAGTGAGCGTTGGTTCGATTCTTATTTGAGGCTTGATTTATCAAACAAGTTTCAGATACGAAAGAGGGGAAAAAAATATTTTGGTAATGAAAAAAAAAAACACCTCTGGATACATTTCTTTGCTTAGAACTATGTGTAAAGAGTGATCATATGAAAAGAACGATTCCTGGATTGTTTGATTGCTGAAAATTGATTCGCTTACTCAAAAGCTTAAGATTCAATCCTCTTATCTATCACTTTTTAAAATATATTCAATATAATTGAAGTAGATTTCAGGTAGTTTAAATATACATCGCTTACAATGTCACATTATTTTGGTAGCTATAAACTTAATCTACGTGTGCATATTGAATAATCTTATAGTCCACTCACTTTATTTCTTATTGTATTTTTACTTTCTCTTAAGACATGTAAAGGCCTTAACATCACTACTAACCAATTTAAAATGATTTGTTTGTTAAAATTTTAATTGTCATCGATGTATAATCTTTTGTGCCTGATTTGCGAGCGTAAATAAATCTATTATAATCCAGAAAGTCTAAACTAGTAGTTTTGTGAACAGTAGACCTGATGGTCTCCATTTAAAACATATTAACTTATAAATTTAGTCATGCTTTTATTATTTGAGTCTTTAAGATTTCTCTTTGAAATTCAAGTTGAAATATCTTTTATAATTTATCCTTGAATTTTTCTCTTGGGGCTCAAGTTATACAAAAAACAAATCTTATTCAATAGTATATTATATTAATAAAGAATCGCCATTGATCACGTGGTTAAGACGTTAGTCTCTCAGTATATGTCAAACGTTAAAAATATGTCCTAGATACAAGATTGATTGCTTATAATTATAGAATAGAATCATTTGAGATTAACTGTTAGATTTAAAACCATCCAAGTGGCGGCCATATTTAAATGATAAACAGATTAAATTATAATGTAAAAGTATTGTTTGAGCTAGGTTCAAGGAATATCCAAGAAAAATTTCGTAAAAATCGGTCAATGCATTTGACAGTTATTACGTTACAAACAGTCGTAAAGACGAAATACTAAATGGTCAAGTTAAAACAAATTAATTACGCTCGGTCAATAATCGAAGGGGTGAGATATCAGATAAAGCGTCAAACTCCTCTTGTATGGTTGGTTGGTCATGCGAATATATGAATCTGATTCATGGTTGAATGCACCGAGGTTACTTTTACTTACAGTTTCTTCTTTTTTTTCTCTTTATACTTCCACGAAAATGAGGGAATATATAATTTTAATTCTGCGATCTTTAAACTTATTATAATGAATAAATATGCTGACTACATAGATGGGCAATAAGAAAAAGAGCTTGATGAAGTACCGGGGGATATTTAGGTGCAGAAGGGGTTGTAAATCCAAATATATAAACGGCTCAGTAAGTTATTAAAAACTATCCCTTCCTTCTGAAAGAAAAATGAAAACAAAACACGAAATATAAATAAAATACATTAAAAATATAAAAAGATACCTTATTTGTCTGTTTTAATTTTTGATTACTGGAAAATATTCAAGCTAGTTCAAAGCTTCGAATTTTTTAACTAAATTTTAAATCTTGCTAGGCTTTGTATTCGATTATAAATTGCTAATTTTAATATTACGAAAATTTTAGTCTGATTTGAGATTTTAAATCCAATTAGGTCTCAATTTTTAAATATATGGAACTTAATCTGAAACTAAAATCTAGAAATCAAATCTCTGACTAATTTAATATATTATATTTACCATAGAATATTGTGAACTTCATAATATTATTCATCTATTTATTATTTAAACATGGTTTTATTGAACTTACATATTTATTGGAGTTTATTAAAAATTTTACACACATATATGCATAATTTAGCATACATTTTTTTATTTTGATTGGGTTTGGAAACATTACATTAAAAATGCTCTAATTCAAATTTGATTTGAAACATTTTAAATTCAAAATATTACTTTATTATTCGATTTGAATATGCTTGATAAAAATATTAAGAATGATTAATAATCCAATATAATGATCCATTATAATATAATTATATCTTTTCCATATGTATTAATAATTTTCAATATATAAATTCTTTAATAACATTATTGTAGCTCTCATATTATCACAGTGAAAGTAAAATTCCTCCATATTGAACTGGTAACATTTTAAAGCTACTTTGTATGGCTCACGGCTCACATAGTGGGAACCTTACACCCTTCCTTTGTATTCATAGGGCCCGGTGACACCCAAACACTATCTCTGGCTTAAGACTGTGTCACCCTAGCGCTACATCACAGAGAACTACCCTCAAAAAGTTTTGATGAGGAAATCTAACACATAAGTATACACTAATAACATTTACAGGAAAATAAAGTAGAGTACAACGAATCTTCTCATAGAATATGATTCATTGTTTTAGCTAGAATTTTTGTGTGTTCTTTAAAAGAAACGAGAATAACATAGATTTCTGTTGTTTAAAAAAAAAACACGCATATTACTACCCATTTGGTTTGAACGCTTACGTACTTATTACTCTAACGTGCTAAGGACGAGGAAGGTTAAATTTAGAAAATGTACCTACACTTGCACGGAGCTAGAAGGGGAAAATTATTTTTGGGGGAAAAAATTACTATCAATACACCCGACCGGGTTTGAACTCCGATCTCTGTTATAAGTGCATAGGCGTATAAACCAAACTGGTAGCAAGATGCGGTGCTAAAAAATATATATTTATTTAAAATTACACTCAGTTTACACTGAAAGGTAGCAGTCGTACCTAGAAAAGATGGACGGAAAATTTTCCCTAAATTTTTCCCGGAAAATTCTCAATTATTATATGTTTAGATTATTAATATCAATTTAATCAGGTGAAATTAATAACAGTAATAATTAGTGATAATAGTAGTAATTTTAAGTGTCTTTTTAGTCAAAAACTTGTTTGGTGGCCACATGGTTCAACGCGCTAGTCTCGCAATAGACCAGACTGCCGTTGACAGGGAGATCGGGGTTCAATTCAGGTGCACTGGAGTAGATTTTTCCTAAATGGTTTTCACCCTCTTAACACAAATGCGGGTGCAATTCCTTTAAATTCAACCTTCCTCATCCCTAATACATTAGCGTAATTAGTAAATAGGTGTTTAACCCGAACGGTTAGTAAGATGGGGTTCTAAAAGGAGTAGGTAGTAAAGAAACAAATGAATACGAGCCTTTGTAGACCCGTTATGTTCCTAAATCAAATCACACTTCAATTTCTTATCATCACTAAGTTAATTGAAATAATTTTAAGGTTGACCCGACATTTGTCTCCCCTCCGTGCATCTGACTACCCCTCCCCCTCCCTCACTCCCATTCCCCCTTCTTATAACCTACTCGTTACACTTTAACCCTTCTACCGCAAGTCACCACTGAAGAAAACTTTCAGGAATAATTTTCCGATACAAAATTCCCCGGAAAATTTTCATCTCTAGTCGTAGTACTTTGGGGTGGGAACTCGTATAGTTCTAGCTGATCCTGTAAGCTAGTTTAGGGCACTATCGTTAGGAACAGCTTGTAATGACGTCACATAGGAATGCGTATGCGTGGACATGAAGTTTGTAGTAAAGGAATGTAAAATTCGACATTATTTTTTTAGAAACTCATCGTTTATTTTAAAGGAGATTCGGCTAAATTTTACATTTTAAAAGGTGGGTTATTTTTAAAATAATGTATTTAGCCACATTTGATTGAATTTGATTAATATTCAACGATAAAAAAATGTGTTTTGTTCAAAGTGTAACGTCCAACTTCGAATCTTTTAGTTCACAGCACCAACGCCACGAGCGCTAGCTATGTGGTTTTTACTTTCCAACATTAAAGTGTCGTTTCTATACTTATCCCTATTCTATGAGTCGTACCTTGACAAACTACACTAGACTATCGTATAAGCTGCGCTGCATATTAGTCGAAAAATGTTAAGTAAACAGAGTGATCATATTTGTTCTTTATAAAAAAAAAACTACCCTTACTTGTAGAAAGATGTTATGACATTAATAAATCTTTTATGTATAAAACTAATATTAATAAATTCTCCGAAGTAAACTTGTTGACGGGGGTGTATCTTCTGTCCAAGTGACGACAGGGTTGGAGAGGGGGTTGAATGGGTAATTTTGTAATGGGTTTTACCGTCGTGGAAGCAACGTACACTTAATGGGCTTGATTAAGAGATTGAAGAGCCCGAATAATGGACATGCATCCCTCTCTTAGTTGGAGACAATGTTTTAGTAGATAGGAAAGGGGTTCGTGGGAGAGGGAGAAGAGGTGTTACGGGGGAACGATGCAAAGTTACTTTCTATTCTTCGCAGGAACAAGGAGAGGCACTGATTTTAATGGCAAAAACACTCTTTGTACTATATATTTAAACTCTAATACATTTTAAGAAAGTAATGTTTTTTTATATTGCCTTAAGTCAAGCATTAATTTTATCATTTAAAAAAATTTAAAGTATATTAAACGTATTAATAAATAATTATAAGCCATTTTTAGAATATAGAAAAAATCACTATCCATAATCCGATTATGTTTTTACTCTCTCTCTCTCTAAACATCTATATCTCTCTCTCTCCTTTGGGTAAATATTGTGATCATCAAAAGAATCGAACTCAATATATTGATAAATGTTTACGTTTCATAGCTTATCATTGTAAATTTGTAATATTATTAAAACTAAAAAACTTTTATTTGAAATATATTTTTATAAAACAGAAAATTTCTGAGCTATAAGCAAATATAAAGGTCTTAAGAAATGAAATTTGTTATGCCCTTTGGTGGACACAGATGTCCATATTTTCTCAACAGAGTATATATATTTTTTTAATTTATGATATTTTGTGAAATGGATGCTCCTTTTTTTCTCATCATGTTTCAGCAACAATCTATTTGATTTTTTTCACCCCACAAATATTACTAGTTTTTAGTAATTATCTCTATTTTAAGATGAAAGAGAGAGAAAATGTATATCCTATCATTTATTTTTATTGAATGAATGATAAAGGAAAGGCCACAGATATAGTCAATTAAATAATTAGGATGATTGAAATCATTTAGTAATTAGTTGATAGAATATAACCAGCATCTGTTAGCTCGTGGGCAAGAAAACTTTTTCAAAGTGTGAGGTTCTATTCGTTGCCGGGTCTATTGAGGGTATTTTTTCCTAAATATGTATCCACTTTTACGCCACGTAAATTCTACCTTCCTCATCCTTACGAAATTAATATATAAATTCAAACTACCCAGTGGAATAAAAATACACGTAGCGAAAAACAGAAATTGAAATAAATATACTCGTATATTATTTGACACTATTTATTTCAAAACTATCCTCAACGACACATAATTTTGAGTGCTGGTCAGCTAGATTCCACTGCCTCTTACATATTCTCTTTCTCCCTGAAACTTAAACTGAATCATCCGTGAGAAAATTACATGCATAGTGACCATTGTGGACGCCAAATGGATCACACTTATTATTCCAAAAGGTTAGACATTATCGTTAAAAGTACTAATACTTGGCGCTGGGTCTTATTCTCAGCAAAGGAGGGTGAATCTAAGAACCGATCAAGTGCCTCTTGAAGACTGAAACTTGGGCTTAGGCTTGGAAATTTGAGTCAAAAGTGTTCTCTAAGTGAGTTTAATATACATATAGTGGTAGGTCAAGATAAATCCTCTTTCACAAAAAAAAAATACCTTCAAGACGTCAGCCCTAAATGTAGCCTCCGTCTGTTGGTTAAGATAGTGCCAAATTATGTTGATAGTGTGTTTCATATGGTCAGCACAACGAAACCTCTTACCTGTTAATCTCAGAAACTGGAGCCATTAATTTTTAATTTAATTATCTCCGCATTTGTCCTCACGAGGTTGAGTTGATCCTGTCACAGAACCATTGGTTGATAGGAGATTATGAAATGCTAGGGATTAAACCCGGTAGCTCTGGATCTGTATCTAGGTACATTGACCACTAGACTACAAAGGTAGGGCCTCTATCACTAGATAACTTTTAAAAAAAACTAAAACAATAGTGATATAAATAACATGTAACTTAAGCTAATCAGTGGAAAAATCATTTTTAAGAATAATCATAACTATTCAAGAGCTAGAATTTAAAATGACCTTCAGGTATAACCATTTAACATAAACGTATCAAGTTTAAATAAAAATTTCATTGAATTGTTTTAGATGTAGCTCCAAGAACAGTATTCGTAGACACACATATGGACAGGTAGAATTGTACGATTAAATTTAGTCAGTTCAGGGGAACAAGAAACGTTAAGATAATACGGTCGAACATTTTTTACAATTAGAATCTCTTTGGTTCTTGTAAAAATTTGTTCCAAACTTTCTCTCGATACAAATAGCTGTACAATTATTTATACAAACCACTTCATCCATAAAACATACCTTTTTGATACAAAATATTTTCTTCAGTGAAGACATTAATTTTATTTTTTAATATTTGTCACGAGTAATGTTTAATTTGATTATATCTATTTTACATTCACTTTCAAAGTTTCTGTTCAAAGGACACCATGCTCATGTCATTATATTCAAGAGGTGTTGGGATAGCTCTCAGTAGAAAATTAAATAATTGTAAAATTAAACTAAGCTTATCTATCTATTGAAGCCGTATATTATTAATTACTAATCAACCTCAGTGGTCTTAGAGTAAAGTGCTCGGCCAAAGATCTGATATTCGTGAGTCAAAGAATTTTTCTTGAGCGATAAAATTATGTAGCACAATTTACTTCGGACTGAAAGTTCGTGTCGATTGTGGCATTAAAAAAAACTTGGAAGGGACGTGAAAATACCTTTCCAAGTAAAATTGGTATGACCTTTCGCATCGCTAATAGAAATCTCTTGTTCTGATAACACTGTCAGTGAACGTTAAATACCTCAAATAAATAAAATAACAATATTAATTATCATTCCACCATAATATAACTTGAAGTGTTGGATCCAGCTTGCAACAAACACAGCCGTCTTACTATGTCACTTCTTTCTGCCCCTAGAAATGACGTGTAGTCTTCCCCCCAACACACCAACACACTCGATTGAACACATTGAAGCCTCGAATCATGGGTTAGTTAGGAGGGTAAGGGGGGTTATGCGAGGATTGAGGAATAGGGTGAAAAAAAGAGTTGGAAGAGAGGGATGTTTCCGAAAAATTAACCCTGACACCCGAGTAATCCCTTAAATAACACGTGATAGAAGTCGACTTGTGATGCTGTGAGATTGTTGACTGGGGGGAGGTGGGCGGGGGTGGATTGAGAGAGAGAGAGAGAGAGAGGAAATAAGGGATGGTATTTTGGTGATGTTTAGTGAGTGAAACTTAAATTGGAAGGGAGGTTGGTTGGTGGCTGTTAATAATAAGTTATCATTGTAATTTATTTTGCTATAGAAAAAGACTAAATGGGAAATTAAGAAATGAAAACACAAATATATTAAATTTATTTTAATTGCCATACCGGCCACCTATAATTTATTTTAAAACTTCTAGACTAACGTAAACATGTATAAGTTTCCTTAGAATTAAATATAAGTTTTTGCAAAAATGTTGGATTCCTCTAAATATAGATAAAAAGAAAATTTACATCATAAACGAACCCACTTCTAAGACCGCAAGGTCTAAAGCCCTTCACTCGCTGTAGACTAGACTGCTGATCACGGGGAGATCAAGGTTCGAATCTTGGTCGGGTGTACTGAAGTGGGTTTTTCCAAAATAGTTCTCCACTCTCCCTCAAACAAATGTGGGTTAGTAACCTTCCTCATTCCTAAAACCACTAGCGTATTTAATAATAAGTGTGTAGAGCGGACTGGTAGTAAGAGACGTTGTTAAAATATATATATATATAATTTGATTGTGTCCAAAATATTGTTAATGAATGGACAATAAACACGTTTAAAAATTGGAAAGTTATTTAAATTCTTTAAATTATTTGAATGGGGTTTAGGTAAGGGTCAAACCAAATTACTGTTAAGTTAAAAATAATCTCCACGTTCTAAGTTTAGCTGAAAGACCGCGCATTGCAGTAGCACTTATATGAAAACCCCTCAACCTCACAATAATTACTTTTTTTCCTCTGTCATTTTTTACAGCTCGAGTTGATTACCAGAGCGCAATGTTTGTACAACCGTAACCCCAGAAGGGGACATTTTTGTTAGCACAAAGTTGTCTGCTCTGCTAGGGTGTACTCAAGTGACCCTAACATCCCTTCTTCATCCCTCTGACGTGATATTGCTCACAGCTACCAGCATCCCCCCCTTTTTCTCTCTTTATCCGTAGACGCCTGGAAGACGCCGAATCGTCGCGACGCGCCAGGGCGCCAGACTGATTCACAGGCGCCGGAATACCGAAAAAAGTCATAAAAAAAATAAAAATAAATTCGTATCTCTATTTTTTTTATTTTTTTTTTGCAACAGTCCTCGGAAATGTGGGAGTTGGATAAAGGATAGTGGAGGGTAAGGACCTAGGGTTGAAAGTGGTCCATGAAGGAGGGGGGTAAGGGGAATATTCTGTTGGAATAACACTGCAGCCGAATTCAAAGGATGAACATGCATCGCTTCCTACATTTCATGCAAAACGAAACCAAATCTCATATAATTGTTAGATATAGATTTTATTTGGCTTGATTACTTTAAGCCTCAGTACTTACCACCCACCTGGGCTATAAAATTATGTATATTTACACTAATGTGCTAAGGATGAGACAGGTTGAGTTTTATAGCAAGTGTACCCACATTTGTATGGATGTATTGTGGTATAAAAGAGATAATTTTTTATGAGTTATTGATAAATGAGTTTTTATTTAATTGATATAATATTGGATGCCAAATACCAACCCCTTTTATTTTATAAGGTAGGTAGATTTTTATCAAATAATAAAAATCCCCAGAAACTGCTCAGTGGTGATACGAAAACCCCTTTTGTCACGACCCCTCGACTTTAGCCTACCTAAAGTTTTTTAAAAATTGTTGGACATTTACACCTAAGACTCCACGAAGTAGATTATTATTCCTAGCTTGGACATCCAACCAACAGATAATATTAATACCTGGGATACATTGTTAAAATTATCATGAACATTAATATGATAAATAAACCAATGACACCATGACATTTATATATAGTGATTGTAATTATTGAAAAAAAATCTTTAAATAAAACCCTATCTAATAAGGCATTCCTCCTATGATATAAAATTAATATAAGTATTGATAAGCAACACTTGAAATATTTTTAAATTCACATGAAATGTGATGACAAAACACACAATAAAATTATGAGTTATTAAAGAGGTATTCCTTGAAATGAAATGATAACAAAACAAGTGTAATTTAGGTTTTTATAATAAATTAAAATATTGAGTTCCTTAAAAAAATCAAATATAACTTGACACTTTTAATAGTTGGATGATTATAGATGAATTATTTTGTCTCACCCATTAATTTAATTTAGTGATCTCTGGGTTCCTGTAACAATTATATAATCTCGGTTTTATCCCTTACATATTCTTCTTGAAACTAACTCCTGCCCTTCCTTGAAGGTTATTCCTTACTTTTAAATAAGTTTTTGCTTCAAAAAGTATGTTTAGTTATAGAAAAATTATATATTTATGATTGCCCAAATTGAGTACATCCTTATCTTTTTTAATAATTTTTACGAGTCAACAACACAAAACAAACTAGCTATCAACAAACATGTTCTCTTTCTTTTTAAAATACCTTACGGTCTAAGAGGGACACTAGTTGCCAAGATTTACAATTAATTTAAAACAAATCTTTACTCTTTAGACAATGAAAGATAGTTTTATCATAAAAATCACTTTATATTATAATTTTACAACTAAACATAAATTGTCTTTAAAATTAATTTTAAAATTTTGCGACAAAAATCCAAACGCGAGGAGTAATCTCGCTTTCTAAGGGCAATTAGTTCTTCAATTGACAGCCATATGTTATAAGCGTCCAAGAACATTAATTATTCTAAGATCATAACAGTTCCTAAATAAACCACTCTCTAAAGCAGATAGAGTTAAAATCACCAACAAAAAAAAAATGTGCATGGCGGGTTGGATGTTGATGAATTAAAATAAAGAAAATTTGATATAGTGAAATAAAGGTAAGAAGATTATATATGTATATTTTTATTTAAATTGTAAATAAATAGTTAATATTCGAAACATTAGGAGCTGTGATTGAAATTTAAAACAAATAAACAGTAAGGTTGTCAATGTACTTACGTATTTGAAAAACTGAGTCAACCGACTATTAAATTTATATTATAAGTTATTTTTTTGAGCAAAAATAACATAACACTTAAATGCATACAAAAAAAACCCCAATATTTACATATAATATTGGCTTTATATTTTTGTATGTTGGCCACTACTAGCGTAACGCCTTAATTTTATCGTGGCCAAGATTCCCTAAAAGCCACTTCACGGTCTATATATAAAGCTCGAGTTTTTTAGTGAGTGAACCCGCAGTTGTGTAGATGTAAAGTGCAAAATCATTTACAAAATAAACCTTAATATATTAGATTCGAACCCTGATCTCCCCGCCATCAGTGGTCTAGTTCATTGAGAGAGTGATGCCATTCACATTTAATTACTCGATTGTGAAAGTCTGAGGAAGCTAGGAATTATAAGGTTAAAAGTCATTTATGAAAAGACATCTTAATTAAACTATTGATACTATTTTATTAAACGTGACAGTTTCAAAGTTAATTACTTTACATATGATTATATTAGACTAGTAATTAACTTTTGTTAGCAACTGTTTCTGCTTCCAAGAATCTTACTACATTTCTCTTAGGTTCCGTGCCATAGAAATTATATTTGCTAGTTTATAAGCTATACATCTGGGCTGTACAAATTACGAGTATATATTCGTTATGGATCTAAATCACCCAGAGCAGAGCTTGTATTCGCAACAAAAACTTTTTTTTTACTTTATCATGTATAAAATATATTGTAATCATACAAATTTCTGTCTCAAGATTATGATATAATTTGATGGTTTGAACTCAAAAAAAGTAGGTCCTGTAATATCGGTCACCATGTTTGTATGTACGCCCATCTGTTATCTCGTATATTTTTATACCTGGTGCTAGAATAAAAACGGTTTTATGGATTTCATTTAACTTAGTATTTAGATATGATATAATCATACCTTAAGGTCAATTCATGTTTTTGATTCTAATCCTACAATTAAGGGTAGTTTAATGATAACAGATTTTACAAAGTATAAAATATTTCTAAAATTGATATTACTATATTATTGTACAGTACAACATGAAAAACAATATTTTTATTTGCTTTACTAATTATTGACTAGTGAAAATATTATTTTTTATAATAATTGTTTTAAGGATGTTAAGCAAAACTATTTACATTTTAAGGGCGTTTAATTAGCATAACTATGTATTTTTACTTTAAAAAAGGTTATTTAAGGGTAATTTAACGATGACATATTTTTTTAAATATGATAGTAATAATTACATTAAAATATAATTATGATAAAGTATGTTTTATTATTTCATAACATTTATTTCAATAGATCAAGGGTTTTAATTTCGAAATAAAAATAGCTATTCTATATAACAATGGATGACTAATTGTGATCGGGTATCCCTTCATATAACTTTTTATTTCATCCCTTTAAATGATTACTGGAACCGTGAATGAAATGAGAGTAGATTATAAACTCAAAGGGTTTAGGACTCAAGAGAGAGGAGGGTTTAAGTTTAGGAAGTTGTTAAATGAGAAAGGTCCTCATCAAAGAGTTGACAAAAAGCTGCTAGGAGGATTAGACTAAGTAAGACGAGTAAATGAATAGTTTTAATTAATCGCTTGGGACTGGCGAACTCTCAGATTGTCTGAAATGGGTTCCAGTTACCGTAAAAGATGGACCAGACTTGATTTATACTTTCGTTGAGTCATAGCTTAACAAATGATTTGAGTAGACTTAATGCTAAGTTTTTGAAAGATAAGGCTAGCAAACGGGTTCAAAAATATAGAAAATCATGAGCGAATATAAACTGAAATAAAAACAAGCAAAACATTTTTTTTTAGTAAAATAAGTTATTAATGTATTTTTAGAATTTGACTCTTTTGTTTATAAAGCACATTACTTTATAGAGACCAAATGCACCATTCACAAATACAGTCAAATTTTCATAAGAAGATCCTTTTAAGAAATACAAACATACTTTGTTTGTGGTCAACATTGATAGCATTTTACTATATTATTAATGTTACTTTACCCATTTCGGAGACCGCATGGTTTAAGGCGCTACTTTAGCAGTAGACTAGAATCCCGATGAAGGGGAAATCGGGGTTCATATCTCAGTCAGATGTAATAACGGTGGTTTTTCTTTAATGATTTCCAACTATCCATCCACGCAAATGGGGGTACGCTTCTTCTAAATAAAACATACCTCATCCTTAGCACATCAGAATACATAAGCTTATAACCTGAACAGGTATTAAGACGGGGTAATAAAAGTAAATATAATTTCTAACTCTCAGAAAAGGCTCTTATTATTAATTTGGACTGTAGATTATGTATAGTAAATAGTTGAATAAATATATAAAATTTCATTTTGAAATTTTTATAATATATAAATGACATGAAACGCTTATTAAATATTAAACTTACCCATTCATTATTTTTTATTTCTAATAAATAATTAAAAAGATCATTAGGGCTACCTAATTGAAATCAATAATAAACTAATCTGTAAACAAGTTTTCAAGGTATCTCTCTCTATATATATTACAGAAGACCACGATTCTAATATTTTGCTACAACGTCCTGGAACTGGACCCTACTTTGTGTGGGAACCCCTCTAGGGAATAATATCAAGGGATGATTCCCACAAACCACCCCCTCCCCTTAACCAACCCTCAACCCCCCTGAAGCCACCAACCCTCTTATCATCTCTCTGTCAGTGCCGCCCTCATTAGTGGACCGTGAAAAGTCGGCAACAACTGACAAACGGATTTCAGAAAAGCTTGATCTGAAAGCTTGGCAGAGTCTGAGATTGAAAAAATGAACCAAGTCGGCAAAAATTATTCAAGAAAATATGTAATTTAAAAATAATTACCTGTTTTAAAAATAATATTATTTTTGTATGAATACATTAAATTTGTTAACATAAATTACAGGCCGCCACCGTGGTTCGGATTCCACGTTAAACTGTAGGTCCTTCATTTCATCTCACAATCACCCTACCATTACACATTAGCGTAAGTGCGTATAACCCGAACGGGTAGTAAGACGCGGTGCTAATAATAATAATAATAACTTAAATTAGGTTATGAAAGTTTCACATGTGTCATTTTATGATAATAAAATATAATGTACACTTCGTTCAACGTGAAGAGGCGCAAGCTTACCTTGAATTATTACACTATGATGTAGGTGATAGGATAAGGTTATACTGTAATTGGTAAAGGTAGACTGCTACCTTGACGAATTAAACTATGATCCTATTTTTACGACCTGTGCCATAGTCGTAGTGGAATGATGCGAGGTAGGCTTGCTACCTCATAAATAATTACAAATGAATAAATATTTTGCATTATTCGACAAGTGGGCTAATACATCATCCTTTTCTGGTCTAGTGACAGGAGAGTAGATTTTTGAAATTTTGCAATTTTTTATGGGTACACTTTTCAATCAATAGTTTTTCACCCTCTCGCCTTGAAAATGCGGCAATGTTTTCTATATTTTATACTTTTATATTCTATATAATATTATTTTATATAGCCCAGATGGACGATAAAAATTAGTTAGAAAAATGTTTGTCTCTCGTTTTGAGATATCCATATTTGGTGAGCAAACTGCATTCCTTCCCAATTCCTAAATCCAATAACGTAATTATTACTTAAAGCGTATAATCCGAACGGGTAGTAAGACGCGGTGCTAAATATTATTATTGTATTATTTTACCACATGCTACTACCCGTTTGGGCTGTATGCATTTTAATTACGATATTAGGGTTAGGAATGAGAGGTTAAAATTTAAAAGAAATGTATCAGAATTTTCCAGGTGCTAAAATGGAAAATCATCTAGAATAAGCCACTCTCAATACGCGTTGCCGGGATTTGAACTCCATCTAGATGAGCCCAACATTCAGTCCACGTGCACAACAATAACTTAATAATACCTTTAAGTTAAACAACGGATATCTTTACAATCCAATTTTCATAGAAAGAGTCTTATCTGACAGCTAGTGGAGCTACCTGATACAATTTCACGTATGCATACGCCAAGTCATGTGTACCACAACTGTTACGTTTGATAGATATTATCAATACTTATAAAACATTAATAAATTAGTAAAATGTTATAATTGCAGACCATAAGGAAATATGTTTATATTTTCTAAAAGATTCTTACTACTAAAAAATTTGCCTGTAGCTATAAATTTCGCCTTGTACCGTTTCTACCCCACGCTGTCTAAATATGATGACTACGGAGCAGTGAGGATTTCTCGACGTAATCCGACTTGTTTGTAGCGTCATTCATATGACGGGTATTGTTTGAGGGTGAATTCAGAAAGGGGGGGAACAAGGGGGGGGGTTGTAAGGGGTGAGAGGCTGTCGACGTCCAAGATGATGGGGGATTGAAAGAAAAGAAATTAGGAAAAAAACTATTGAAAGAAAAAAAAATTGATAAAATACTTTTAGAAAGTACTTTTTGTTTTGTTCTTTTATTTATTTCAAGCAAAAAAAAAAATGCGTTAATATTTTATTAAGTGTAAAAGTTTTTTTGGTTAGAATAATTTGGACGCCACGTTTTCCATCTGGATTATCCGTATTTAGTTACACTAGTGATAAAAGATTTAGGAAAGTAGAATTCAGAGGAGATTTTCTAGTATTCACGTGAACGGTGAATGGGAGAAAATTTAAGATTATATATATATATATATATATATATATATGTCAGTACACTCGACATATATATATGTCATACACTCGACATATATATATATATATGTCAGTACACTCGACATATATATATATATGTCAGTACACTCGACATATATATATATATATATGTCAGTACACTCGACATATATATATATATATGTCAGTACACTCGACATATATAATATATATATATATATATATATATATATTGTCAGTACACTCGACCAAGATTCAAGCCGCAACCCGTCCTCTAGCGACAAAACAGACCACATGAAAATGACGCCTTTGTCCTCGTGCTCATCGGAGGAGGAAGAGGTAAGTTGGAGGGAGGAAAGTGTTAGTGAACAATTTTCTCATGACTAAGGGGATGCCATACACTAGTTTAACTAATAACTGTGAATGTGTGGAATGTCAGGCCTCCACTGTGGTTCGGATCCCACGTTAAACTGTAGGTCCTCCGTTTCATCTCACAATAACCCTACCATTACACATCACCGTAAGTGCATATAAGCCAAACGGGTAGTAAGACGCGGTGCTAATAATATAAAGTAGCCCCATGGCTTCTTTGGTGCTGACTGACAGCTCACAGCTGACTTCTGACAGTCAACATTTAGGTATATACTTATATTTTGACTGTCAGAAGTGACAGCTGCTAAACACATGTTTTTTGCAGATCATATGGTTCGGTGTACGGATAAATAATTTGGTATGGTAACTTTTCCAAGCCGTCAGCTGTCAGCTGTGAGCTGTCAGTCAGAACCAAAGAAGCCATGGGGCTACTGTAGTAACTCTATATTTATATAACCTAATGAGATGTACGTTTTAAGAACTAGTCTATTATTTTATCGGGATGCACGCTTATGAATTAGTTACTCAAATGCGTTAGTGATGAATAACGGTGAGTTTAGAATGAGTGTTGTAACGATTATATTTTACACATCACTTTTGATGAATTAATAGAGAAAATCAGATCCGATCTAAAATGATAATATTCAAAATGTATTATTCAACTATCACTATATTTCACAGTAGATATCTACGTTCATTGTGCAACATCCTTCTGCTTCTCTCAATCAATCACCCAGGTGAAGTCTTCTCGGAGGACAAAGGGGTATAAACGAGGGATGACTGCATACCGTTACTAGAACACTCTAGAAGCCAAGTGTTCAGGAGGAAAAATAATCATGTTGGCAAGCGGAGGTGACGGGTGACACTCTCAAAGTAGTCACCTAACAGTCAGGACCTGCATTATTCAAGAGAAAACGCATTATAATAATAATAATAAAATTATAATCGTTTCTGAGTTGGGACCGTAATTATTCCGCGATGGTCACTAGATTGGCCCAATCTGGATCCAATCCCAATGTTCGTTCTCTAAAGTGTATATATTTAATATTTTAAAGTAATTTTTGTGTAATAATTTGTCTAAGCTAGTTTATATTGATTTAGTTATTTATTTATATTAGTTTTTTTTTATTTGTTGTTCGTTTTTTCGGACATTTTCCGCTATTGTTCAGAGAGTCCCGCTATTTTTTTTAGGGTTTCCCTTCGCTTATGAGAGTTGAAGGGGAGAGGAAAGGATTTTTTTTTTTTTTTTTTTTTTTTTTTTTTTTTTTCAGTTCCGAGCCGTAGTCGGTTCACATAGGGTGTCTTCCATAATAGGTGCACTAATTGCTTCACATATCGTTGTCTGCGAGTGAATCGGTGTTACAGGCCTTTAAGGGGCCTCCTTTATAAAGAAACCACAACAAGTGTCCGAGATGTTGCTGAATGAACCCCTTGTTTCTCATTCCTCATCACTACCCAGTAACCCACAAGGTAGACCTCCTTTGTCAGTGAACCTCAAATTAGATGAGGTAAGCTGTTCTTATTGCAATTTAATATCGAATACAGTCCACTTTCCTTGCTTTCACTGGTTATTTTAATCGTTTGTTGACTGGGACGAACCCCCACATTCATATAAGTTCCTTAAGATGTGAAATAGCAGCACGTGTGATATAGTATCACAAATTAACCCTGTTCAATACAATAAAAACACTGAATAAATAATTAATTAAAAGTATAATTGATTTCAATTATAACCTGATAACAAATCACAACCTAATAAGTATAATATTAACACGCAAGAGTAGTGACCGTATTACATAATAAACCACCCCCGTAGTGAGTCCATGTCACTAAAGTATACTCACATTTGCGTGGAGGAGTGATAAACTTTTTTTTGGAAAAAGCACCCTTAATGCACCCAGCCAGAATTAGAGCTCCGATCTCCCAGTCATCGGTAGTCTAGTATATCTTAAAGGTGGTGACCATTTAACCATCGAATCTGGTTTAAAACCAGTTAGATTTGAATATTTATTAAAGGTGTTAAACGATTAGATTTAATTATTATAAATATACATGTCATGAATTTATATTAAAAACAGTGCTTTTATAAGATCTTCTAATAAATCCAATCAAAACGGTGACTTATAACAAAACTTAACTTAATAACAAAATCTACCAAACTGTATCAAAATAACTTTCATCATGTTGGTCCATTTCTCAAATTCAGATTTTGATCTCTCTCTCCAAGATTCTTAAAAATATCCTCGTGATTTCTTCATCCTTCTTCATCCTCCCCCACCACCTACAACAATCCTTAAAGTAGCAAGAAAACCACTTGTATCCCTATGTGAGAAACATCGTGCTTGAGCGGTACTCTCTCAGCTTTCAACCCCCTCCCCTCCCTCCCATCACACACACACACACACACACACACACAAACCCCTTTAAGAAACTCACCCTTGTAAAAATGTGCACGCACACACACTCACCATACACCCACCCTCCCCTCTTTTACCCCTTCAAGAAGCGATGATACAGTGCCAGTTCACCCAGTAGGGTGGGGGGGGGATTTTCACCCTTGGAGGAGGATTTGCTTCGAAAATCGGCACAGCAATAAAAGAGATTTTGTTGTTGAGATTGAGGAAAGAGGAGGGAATGGGGAAATATATACATGTAGAGAGAGAGAGAGAGAGAGAGAGGAAAAAAGAGCTTGTATGAGAGAAAGAGGTGAAAAGAAATAAACACAAACATACACACGAAAGTCTTAAGTCTAGAATGTTCTGGAAAACATTTATATGTATTTTTCTTTATCAAGAACTCTAAAAGTACGACCATCGGCTATTATAAAAACCGATATGCGCTTCAGGGGTCGTGTGTTCAAAGTTCTCACTATCGCTTTTCCCTAAATGGTTTTCCACTCTTCCTCTAGTCAAATGCAAGTACATTTCCTTTAAATTCTACACACAGAAAAAAAGAACTTGGAGCACAAAAAGCAAAAGAAAATTTGTTTTTATTTGTTGTTTTTTAGCATTGTGTCTTACTACCAATTCGAGCTAATCATACTAATGGGTAAAGGATGAGAAAGGGTGAATTCAGAGGAAGTATACGCACATTTGCGTAGAGATAGAGTGAAAATACATTTAGGAAAAACCACTCTCGACACACCTGAATGGGATCAAACTCCAATCTGCCCATCATTGGAAGTCCATGCGACCATGCTGCTGCCGTAGCAGGTGATAGAAACGTCTAGTTGTTTTATCTGTCGTAACTGCTCATATGCATATAACATTATTGGGAAGTGTAAAATCGTGGTGGAAAGTCGGATTATTGTACCCTCAAGAAGAGCTGTAAGAAGTTTTCTCCAGTCATTTCTCTCCCTAAAGCTCACCATGTCTGTCTTTGCGCCACGGATAATGAAGACTGATGATGAGACTTAAGGCTTGGTCGCTGCCATTGGGTGTCAAATGGGTGCAGGGGTGAACAGTCTGGGGTATCGTAAGTTTACAAACGCACAATCACTTAGAGCTGAGCTTACCATGTTTGAATTGTTTTAAGTATGCTATTAATTTGTTTCAGATTAAAAAAAAGCACTGTGCTTTTGAAATTAACAGCTCGTAGTTCTAAAAATTAACATTTTTTTTAACACACGATTTTACATTGTTAAATAAAATAATGTCATGTATTTATAGAAGTATTATGGTCTGGGTGGTAAAATTGGAATAAAAAACGCTGGTGTGGTTGATTTAACGATGAATACCTCTTGGATATCTTACAACAATATTTGTTTTAAGATTATGAATTGAAAGTTTAAATAAGGTACAAATCCGCTTCGGTGGCCTTATGGTCGAACGCGCTATTCTTGCAGTAGACTGGATTGCTGATGATTGACAAGATCAAGGCTCGAATTTCAGTCGGGTGTACTGATATTTTTTTCCAAAATGGTTTTAACTTTTCATCCATTCAAATGTGGATACATTTCTTTTAAATATAACCTTACTTATCCATAAATCCATCAGCGTATTTAGTACCTAATAGTATAAAAAATAAAATAAAGTACAGTAATTTTACAACAAAATATAACTCCAATACTAACGTTAAGATGAAATCAAAATAGATGGGCGTAGTCTTAAGGACTTTGATCCAATTTTCATGGGAAGAAACTTTTATTAAATATAATTTTTTTTTTTTTGCTGTCAACTCATAATATTCTAATATTATATTAATTTTATTTGAAGTATGGGTAATATCTATCAAAAATTATTGCTGCAGATTATATGACTTCATGATAAAAATATCTAGTAACTTTCCTACAGTAGCCCCATGGTTTCTTTGGTGTTGACTGACAGCTTACAGCTGACTTCTGACAGTCAACATTTAGGTATATACCTACATTTTGACTGACAGAAGTGACAGATGCTAAACACATGTTATTGCAGATAATATGATTCGGCGTAGGGATACATAATTTGGTCTGGTAACTTTTCAAAGCTGTGAGCTGTCAGTCAGCATCAAAGAAGTCATAGGGCTACTGTAGTTGTCAAATAAAGTTTTTCTTATGAAAATTAGACTGCACATGCAATTCGTGGTGTGAGACGGACTATTATGGGTGACACAGATAAGATTACTATTAAATGGTGTCCACGTTATATAGTGCCGTTACTGACTTACAGTGATTTTGGTGAGGGAACAGACTGAATACAATTTATTTTTAAGACCCCACACTAGATTTCTCTTTGAAAAATAATCAAATACATTTCAAAACAATGATGACATCATGCTTCCGTTAAAACTCAAAACTCCAGACATAAGTTCATATCAGATGTGCTAATATCATCTGACATATAGATATGTTACCTAAAGATAAAATCAACTAGCTTTGATTTTAAATATACTTATTGTTTAATTCAGATATAGTTTAGCTAGTGTAAATCAATAATTAATTATTTTAATAAAACATGAAACATATCAAAATTTCTTATGTTACTAGCCCATTGCTATTTTCAATCTACCCCTCGGAGAAAGAATTATTGTAATCGTCAAAAGATTCAACTAGAGATTTTGATAAATGTGGAGTTTCATGACCCCCCCCTAAAACAGAAAAAAGTTTTTTACGATGTTTTATGTTTAATTCTAGGCCTAGAATCGAAACCTATTTACCAATTGGGCTGAAACTTAGGTAAATGGGGTTTTCGTAATGTTCCCCTCGAGGATATTTTGGAATAAGATATCAAACTCTAAAATTAAGTGTAGTTTTCTGGCGGACAAATATAAAAACAATCGATCTTCTTGAAATCTGTTCTAACGAGTTTAAATACATTTTATATCTAGACATTGCTTAACATATCAAACAAAAAGGGCCATTCTATTTTTTTTCCTTTTAAAGTAACATCTAGGATGATTTAACTAAGCGGAGATACCCAAGTTTGATAATATCTCACACTGTTTGAGATAGAAAATAAATTTTCATCACTAAGTTATAGTACAATAAAAAAAAATTTACTCAAAAATAATTATTTTTTATAAAACCAATAGTTTCTGAGCTATAAGCAAATGTTTAATGGAGGTCTTTGAAAATAATTAGAAATAGATTGTTAGGCTTTTTGGTGGGCATAGATGTCTCAATGTTTCTGTAACATTGTATATTATTTCATTTAAGTTCTTTGGTGAGTACTTCTGCATCAATGTATATTATTTCGTTTCACAAATCTTATCATATTTTAGTAAAATGTCTCTATTTTAAGATAAAGGAGAGATAATGTATGTGTGATGCACTTACCAATTTATTTGAATATACGATACTCTGAAAATTACAAATAATGCATAAATATATTGTGTGTGTGTGTATTGTGTGTGTGTGTGTGTGTGTGTGTGTGTGTGTGTGTGTGTATATAACCTACGTACAACCCCCGATTTTTTTAAATATGTAAATTTGACGTACTAAAACAATTTGGTAATATAAAAAAAAACTTTTACGATACTACAAAAGTCTAAAATCAGTCAGAAATCATTAGTTGTCTATTCCTTAACATACACGTTTAAAAAAACATTTTGAGCTTTATTACAAGTGTCAAAATTTAATATTTAGAGCTAAATCTAGAACATTATATTTAAGTAATGTGTGTGTGTGACGTAGATAAAATTCTGTCCACCCCTCACATGATCAATACTTGCTTTACTTATGCTCACGACAAACAAGACACACTGAGTGGTGGAATGTTGATCAGAGCAGAAGAGCAGATATGATTTATTACTCCCCCAACTAATATCACGAGAGCTTCCATTTAGAAGCCTGACGGGACATTTAAAAACTTTCCTAAACCTGATCACTTATTTTATAAACCAAAGTTTTATACTGTCGATATTGAGGGTTGTGATGATATAAAATATAATGTACTACAAAGTGGATTTTTAATCCTTCATTACTTTACTGTTGGCTTAAGAAAATTGTCATAAGCTATTTTCTAACATTTTAAAGATACGATTTTATATAAGGATTTGCTCTGATTTTATTTGTTTTATATTATTTACAGTATTTGGGATTTGCAAAAACATTAACTTGACCCATTTAGAAATCTAAAAATAATAATCATATTATAATATATCTATAATTATTGTATATTATGTATTCATGTAGTTATTTTATATGTATGTATATATGTATAGATTGTATATGTATAGCATTGATTATTGTTTTAGTGGAGCAATGCTGAGAATAAATTTTAAAGAACATTGGAGAAATAATCAAAAATAATTATTAATATTAAACAATATTTTTAAGCTGGTCTAGTTAGTTAGCTTGGTTCGAAAAGGTCAGGGTTAAGACCCGGTTGGGTGTTTTAAGGGTGTTTACCCCTCGATGGTTTTCCCATTTTCCTTCACGAATCTTAGGTTATGTGTCTTACAAATTCTACATTCATTCTCCCTTACCTATTATTGTAATTAAATTTGGACATTTCAAAATGAGTTGTCCAACGTAGTGACAAAAAAATATTTAATAAATATATAAAATATATGGTACTATGCACCAAACAGACATTGTCACTTATCTACCTAAAAGTGGAGATATTTACTCAACTCGTAAAATATGTGAAGTAAAAATAATTTATTTTTGTCAGAAACATCCCACCAAAGTGCATATATAATTAATATACACTTCTGCAGAAACAGATTTAGGAAAATAGTAACATCTCTTTGACAAAGAGTATAATATTAATAGACCTCAACACTTAAAAAATATATTTGCTAATCGCTCAGAAATTATGGTTTTATTAAAAATATAATGAGATTAAAAGTTTTAATTTTAATAGCCCCACTACTTTGCAATTAAAAGTGAATTTCATATATCAATAAAAGAGTTGGGTAGGTATTAAAAAACGGTAGATATTCACTAATGTAAAGTAACCCCCAAGTCATTTTTATTTTTCGGAAAAATGATATGTGCCATTTTGCCTGTAATATTAAACAATGCCCAGATACTTTAATAAAAATGGTTAAGTATATATATAAAAAAAAAAATTTTTTTCTATTTTGAGACTTATTTAAATTACCCTTAATTTTATGGTTAAATATCTAACTTAAAAAAATCACCAGCAGAACCTTATGAAAACATTAGATATCAGATTCTAGCCTGATTGTTAAAATAGTATCGTCTTTTAAGTCGAGGTACAGAGAGACGGCATTGCAAAAACAATTTTTTTCGGTCACAGTTTGTAATAAAACGTCGTCATTTTTCAAAATGTCAAGTTCGATTTTTATTAATTTACAATATTTCTCTGTTAGAGGGTTCTAGGAGAATTATAAATAACCACAAAAATCAGTTTTATCAACCACCATATAAATCATGGTTTTTATAAATCTTATTCAGTTTGTATACGTGTTTATGTTTGCGAAACCTATCTCATCAATGTAAAATAATTTATTTAACTTACAGTTTTAGTCTATTTACAAGATATCTTGTGAATGTGGGGAATGACAGGCCTCCACCGTGGTTCGGATTCCACGTTAAACTGTAGGTCCTTCATTTCATCTCACAATCACCCTACCATTACACATTAGCTAAGTGCGTATAACCCGAACGGGTAGTAAGAACGGCTATATAATAATAATTAATAATATATATAATAATAGTCTTTAATTTTTTTGGTTTGAGGAAAACCAATTATTTTCTTAATATTTTATTTTAATTAGAGACCTTCAATGAACTAATGGTTGAAATATATGTTTTAAAAATTAAATACATTATAAATAATATACTAAACACATCCTACTAACAAACATGAGAGGCTAAAGCCAAATGGAATGGTTTAGTTTCCTGTTGGTGTCCCTAGATAAGGGTGTTGTTATGGTTAGGGTGGGTGTGGATGAATTTAATCGACCTAATAGCCGGCTGCAATTAATATCTTGCAAATCGGTCCATTCTCCGCTTGTCACCATGAGAGAGGTAGGAGGGTTGGTGATCGAGGGGGGGGGGGGTGAAGTTGTTGGGATGTGTCAGCAGGACGTAGAGAATGGGGTATGTTGGAGTAAGGGGAAAATAATGTTAGGGCTATGTTCAAGCAGAAGAGTATGCTAAAACGAAATTCAAAATGGGTTGAGAATGTACTTGTATATCCTTGCTTTTTTTTTTATTTAATATCAATTTCACACCATATCTACAAAGGTAAATTAAATATAACATGTTTTAAAACTATATTATTCAAAAATAATAAAATTAATCGGCTCCAAAGGCTGTAATTAATCGAGGAATATCACTAAAGTGTATTTAATTTAATTTAGAATATGTATAATATAGAGGATATATTATTAGGTGTTCTGTCTTTCGACAAGTATATTTGTTTGCCCCAATTGAGATATCCAGCATGTCCTATCAAACACCTTATTTTTTGAAGATTATGATAATTCATATTTATATCCAAATGTTCGGAGATTAGATTTCCAGGTCAATGTGTAATTTTCAAATATATTTAACTATATTAAATAATATGCTTAACTTAACACTTCTATTATTTGATCAAAGTGATCATGATCAATAATTAACAATCTTGGACATTTTGGACTTATTTTTTTAAACCAAGATATGCCCTATTTGCTATATATGTTATATATTTACTAACATCAGAGAGGAGAGAGGAAAAATAAGGTGTTAAATTTTCATGGCTGCTATGACTAGACATGCATTTAATAGACTTGCCAGAATATAAAGTACTTGTGACGTTTTTCTTCTAAATACCACGCTATTCCTCCTTGTAACCTACATAGCAACTAAAGTCGATCCAGCGGGGAAAACAGGAACCAAAGAGAAGTAGATTAAATGTAAAACCAGTGAGTTTGAATTATGATGTCTACAGCCCTCACCCTACCATCTTCAATCGCCTTTTACACCCCATTGTAAAGCCCCTAACACATTTTATTGCTCCCGCTTTGTAGAAATGGATTCCACCCCTTTCCCCCACCCACCCGTCCACGTTTACTTCCTTCCAATTCCCCTTATAACTTTTTCCATAACAGTATTCATATCAGTGTTTAAACGAAGTTGATAAAAGTCTTTGCCGGAGAGAACATTAGAAAAATTGGATGTTTTCTGGAACCTATATTAGTTACCTTAAAAAGCTTTTTATTTTAGGGAGGGTGAAGGATAGGGTAAAACACTGTTCTGAAAAATGTTTACCATCTATTCAATGCGAAAATATTACTTGGGGTGAAGTTAATGTTCAATTTTGTGAAGTAAATAATTATGAATAGTAACTATAAACAATTTAGTAACGTATACAAATTGTAAATAAATTCATAAATAATAAAAAACATTAGTTTTATTTAATTGTATTGGCTGCACATTTACTAAAATTTATTTATATTTTTGGTTGTTTATAAATAAATCAAATATGATAGTATCATGTAATGTTGTGTGTATTATATTATTTGAAAATTGATCTTAGAATTTACTAGCTAATATTATGTCATCCTTTACAAATAGATTAGCTAATGACTCATTTAACTTAACGATATAACCAAAATAAGGTTACTCTGTGCAAAACGATGAATCGATGTATATAGTATATTATAAATGTCAGTTTTCATTTTCCCATTAATTAATTTGATGGTACCTTACAAAAGAAGAAATTTACAATTTTTTTACCATATATTCGAAACTACTTAAGCTACGAGGATGCGCACAACCGAAACTTTAGTAAGATATGGTGCTAAAAAAAGTGTACAAGGAGGTATTTAATAAGGGAATTTTCTTTTGTGAATTTTTAAAATGCTAACATGTTAATTAAATATTCACGTCCATCCTCAAGCCAAATTACTAACTCCCTTTCTAATAAGTATGAAGTATAGCTGTATATATGCAACTCTTGCACGAACTACCACCTAAAATTTTGCTGATTCAACCCCTAGAGATCTCTATATAATGTCTCCCTCTAATTCTCCAGGAAGTTAAAGGGGGGGGGAGGGAGCGGGGGAGAGGTAGTGTCTGCCCTTAATGTAGTCTGCAATTTTATGAGTTTGAGTCGCTTAAGAGCTAGCCTCCATGGCAAGTATTGACACTGGGAGATGGGAGACTGTGTTTACCATCAAATATTTACTCGTGTCAAAATTGTCTGGCGAAATCCCATTATCTGTCACTCTCTAACAATCGAAAGCTTAATTTATGAGGTAGACCAAGATAATTAAGTGTACTAATATAAATAATAATAATAATATAATAAGACGGTTTCAATCAGACAGATATAAATTTTGGTTTGTATACGAGGTGACAATTTTAGATGTAAACAATCCGATTTTCCCAGGAATCGCTTATATAGGATTAACAAAAGCTTCGGTGGCCGCTTGGCCTAAGTGCTAATTTCGCAATAGATTAGACTGCCAATAACGGGGAGATCAAGTTAGAATCTTGGTCAGATTTTCCCAAAATAGTTGTACCATCTCCCTTCATGAAAATGTGGGTACACTTCCTCTAAATTTAACCCTTCCTAATCCCTAAAACCCATAGCGTATTTAGTACATAGGCGTATAACCTGAACGGGTATTAAACTACTTTCACATAATTATTCTTAAGTTATGTTATCCTTAGCTGTAACTTTTTATACATATTATCAGTACTTAAAAAATAACACTTGAAATATTAAAAATGTTATCGATGCTAACCACAAAATAAATAAGTTATATTTTAGAAAAGGTTCTTTCTATAAAAATTGGACATTATATAGACTTATGTATATTTTATTGCCAGTTTCGAATTGCTGGCTACAGACCCACAGGTCCCGGGTTCAATCCCCGGTGCTATGAAGCAGTGGGTCTGTGACTGGATCAACTCAGCATCGTGAGGACAAATAGGAACTACTTGAATGAAAACGTAGCAGCTATGATCTAGAAAATGAGAATAGCAGCTGTAGGGCTTGTTGTGCTGACTTCATGACACCCTCTATCCGCAGAAGTTGGCACTATCTCTGCTGACATACGTTGGCTACTCAGTTGGTATGGATCGATTGTAGGCTGGTTCCATTAGGGTCTATGTATTTATATCCATAAATCACTTTTTTTTAAATGTAGAATAAGTACATTATATCACCATCTTATATTTATTTATATATCTGCTCACCATTTAGATGTAGATATCCACCCACACAAGTGGGCATGCAAATAAAGGTGTCGGTCTAACCATGTCTGGTTCACAATGATGTGTTGGGATGAATTACTGACAAGTTGTACTGTAATTTTTCCTAAATAGTTCCTCATCTAGCCTCAACGTAAACGTGGGCTGAACATCCCCTAAATTCAATTTTCCTCATTCAAACCTCTTTAAGATGAGGTGGAAGACGGTGCGAGAAAAGATAAGTGATTTTGCAATTTAAATAGAAACACATTTTTTTGGGCTAATATGAATCAAATCTTACTCCAGTAAAAACATACCTTAATTTAATTTTCTTCACATGAATATACAACAAGTTGTTGAATATATGTCATTAAAACGGCAGCAATTAAATGGAGAAACATTAAAATGAAGATACAAAGTTGTCATTAAATTCCAGAACACTCTTGAAAGATATTCAGAAACTGTTAATATCACCATGTGAAGAAAATTAAATTATGTTTTTACTGGAGCAATATTTGATTCATATTGGTAAAAAAAACTTTTGTTTTAAAAATTGCAAAAAATCACTCTCCTTTCTTCACATCCCCTTCAACCGTACCTTAAAGAGGCGCACATTTCAGAAGAGTATTAAGGATGAAAACTGTTCTTAAGTACTTTTTTTTTTGCTCTCCTTGGCATTTTTACCAACGAGAAGTGTTTTAGTTTTCATCCCCTTAGCGGGACTCTAAATGTATTCTTCAGGGTCTAGCATTGGTTTGACGTCTGGTGGGCTTCAATTTCATTACACCCCCACCCCTACCCCTAACACCCCCTTCCCAACCCCTCTCATAACTCCATTTAGAACTCTAGCATCAGACAGAGTTGCCCCCTTTCGAACACCCACTGCCACCCAATCCCTGTGTCTAACTCAATTTGCCGGCAAGTTTTCACATTAGGCACCCACACCGCGGCAAACCCCCCTCCATAGCAACCCCCACACAAAAACCCCTAACTACCGCGTGGGAAGACCGTGAACAAAAATGTTGGCTGCTGGAAACCTAACAAGTGAAGGTTCTATTATTAGTCTTTGACTGATGGAGAGTCGGTTCTTCAGAGCTTACACATTCCTACTACAGATGGAGAGTTACATGTTCGACAAGCGTGGTTAGAGTGCGCCTAGCTACAAGACTAGAGGCGATGACTATGACCTGAGTGTTATCTAAACAATTATATTTAACCTTCGTCTACCCTGTGAGGTAGCAACGCAATGCATCCACATGTGTTAAGATATTCTCACACACCTGGGTGATCATTATGTTGTTTACAACGATGCTCTATTGTTTAGTGTCCCCCACCCTTATTGTAAATACTTGTGAAACATAACGAATTAAACTACACTCCCCCTCCCTCTCTCTTTCTTCTTGCTTCTCTCCCTACTGGAAACAAATAGAACATGGTGCAACCGAAAGAAAAAATATTCTAGAATGATTTCTCTCGAACTATAGACCTAAAAAAAGGTTCTCTTTTCATTTGGTCCACAACCTTACTGTAGGAATGGTCCACGAAACATTGATCTATCTAAATTTCATTTTATCTTAAAACTTGCAATAAAACGGTCTGGAATATGCTAAGCTATCAAGTTTAAGCTGTTGTAAATAAAATATACCAATTCTGGGTCAAATGTTCTTATAATCAAATAAAAATAAATTTCTTCAGAATAACAGCATTTACACATAAGTAAAATTAGAACCTGACCCCTACTTTCATCACGTCAAGCTACCAAAGAAATTCCTTACAAGTAACTCCACAACACAGACTACAACATCTCCTCAAAGACACATCGTTGCAGTATTTTGAATCGTTTTCACACGTATATTTGCTCATTAGTCGAACATGCAATATACCTTATTAGTATTTTTAATACCGAGCGACTTTGAAGCAAATATTAATTTAATTTTTTCAAACCCCTTCATATATTAGATGACCTTCCTATGCTTCATATTAATATGCAGTACGAAAGATTAAGTGTATTTAACTATTTTTTTTTATAACTACAGCTTCTATAAGTTATGTTCTTCCTTGTGGTCAAATATATTTTAGAATTGCAACTGTAATTACAAAACTCTAACCAGCATTTCCTTATCTATCAATTGAACTAGTTCAATGGGTATAATGAGGTTTTCCAATTGATAATTTCACGCTAAATATTATTTTTTCCTCCATTTTATTCGACCAATGATTGCTACAGGGAATGTTTTGATCACCCCCTTCCCTTATTTCTCTTCATCAAACAAGGTTTGTTTTCAATGTAACCTCTAAAAGGATGGAATCGGGAATATAATTAATGAACGAGAATTTGAGACACTCTTCAACATAGCATTAAGATGTTTTCGTGGAAATTTATGGTAAACCAATTTTTTTTCTTGTAATCCATCAAACTTATAGTTAATCAAGTTATGTCTTGTGCTTCGATTTGAATCCAAAACACATCTTTTACTTGTTATTTTATATTTTGATGGTTGTGTGAAATCACTAATATCGCTACAGTTTCCTAACAACTCCCTACACACATTAAAAGGCCGTCTAGAACCAAGGGAAATTACACATAAAAAAAAACTGGACGTGGAGAAGAAATAGATCAAATTTATTTGGCTTTTTGAATATCGTTTTATTCCTCCCTGCGCTGTGAAACTAGTGGACCGGAAATTCAATCATCTGGTATCAATGCAATGCTCTCATCTCCATTTCCAACCCTACGTCTCCATCCCCTTCCTCTTTTATACGCTTCCAACCCTCTTTTTGAACAGTTGAATGCAAGAAGGGCTCTCTCTCTACCAGTCTCATGGTGCACGCGGGACAAGAATGGTGCGCGGTTTGTTTTTATCATTTACTAACTTAATTAACACAAACTATTAAACCAGTGCTTCCCAAATTGTGGTACGAGTACCTTTAAGAGTAGGTGAAGGGTCTTTGGATATACTTTATGTACCACTGACTTTTATTAATCATGACATATTTTCTTAAAATAGTAAGTCTGGTGGACAATTTAGAGTAAATTTGGAATGGTTATCACGGCTTTGGTTATAATAGGTACCTCAAACCCTTCCTTTACCTCTGATAAGACGTGTATTAATCACAATTGTGAATGTGTGGAATGCAAAGCCTCCACCGTGGTTCGGATTCCACGCTAAACTGTAGGTCCTACATTTCATCTCACCATCACCCTACCATTACACATTAGCGTAAGAGCGTATAAACCGAACGGGTAGTAAGACGCGGTGCTAATAATAATAAAATGGTTATAATACACAAAACTAAAACTGTGAATGACCGTTTATATTTTACAAAATATCAGATAGTTGATGGGCTGGAAGAGGTACATAGATTAGGGCATGGCCCCAGAAGGGGTACACGACTGGTGAAATTTTAGGATACAAAGTAATATACCACTCCATTATTTGTCATCAATATTTTTATCGTCAACATTTTGATTACAAAGAAATGACACATTTATATGGATATTAGTATGGTTGATTACCTCAAAGAAGGCTGTGTTTGGATCCTAATCCTTACCTCAATCCCATTTCACCCTTCTTTCCCACTCAACGCTCCTTATCTCCCCCCCTCCCCCCCCCCCCCCACACACATGTGGTTTCTCAATTTACCTCCAGCTGGTGTATATAATGAAAATGTTCTTTCTCATTAATTAATAAATGATCAATGTGATGATATTCCAGACGGGTATTTTAGTTTTTTAGCACCAGGGCATAATTATTATTGTAATGCACAATACTACAAGGTATACTCGCTAGTCTCACACATATAGCTTAATGTACAGTGCCATTGTAATTAATTAAATTTATAGGTTTATCTATTTTCTGTTCTAGTGTTAATGTAATATATCTCAAACTATAATAATGAATACCCACATTCGACTATGAAAGTTTTCAAGTTACAAGAAGAGATGGTAGTCTAATTATATAATTCACCAATTAATTAAATAAGCTGATTCGTCCTCACAAATTTGTTAAGAGTTAAGGAAGAGTTATTGAGCTGGTAAGGGTGAATTTTAAATATAGGGCCTATAATTGTCAATTTAAGGTGGGGAAACAAAATATTTTTCTTGAAGATCAACACCATATCAAAATAATTTCAACTTACATAACTTTTTATGAATAAACTATTATCTAGATAATTGAGTAAGTCTCGTTATGTTGACCCTTTACCAATCGATACATTTTTGAACAATATTCATAAAAAACGATACAAAGTAAAGCTCCAAAGATCAATTAATATCTTGATTTTATGCGCTCAAAGAAAATAAATCGTAAATTTACTCTTATTTTTAAACTTGTAAATAATCTAACGGGCTCTATAGCATGATGTCAACTTTTGGATTTAGTGATCTATTTCACAGAAGGAAAATAATTTGTGATCTACTACGGAACCATAGGCTGGTATTGTTTGTTTCATTGGTAAAATCAACTATAAAGCTATTGTGCGTTTTAGGAAAATGATATTACATACATATGAAATCTCATGATTGTTTCACTGACTGAAACTAAGTTTTTCATTAAACTACATTACTACAATATAGAACTATCGGCACCCACTTTTGTGGCCACGTGGTCTAACGCACTAATCTCGTGTTTGACTAGACTGTAAAAAATGTGTATGATCCCAGTTGGATGCACAAAGTGTGGTTTTACCTCAATTGTTTTTCACTCTACCTCTACGCAAATGCGGGTGCACTTCCACTAAATTAAGCCTTCCTAATCCCTAAATCATCACTATAACTAGTACTTAGGCGTATAACCTGAACAGATAGTAAGGCATTGTGCTAAATATATACATGCTGACCAAATATATATATATATATATATTATATATATATATATTAATATAGATAGATATTGATCAGTGCACCTGGCTACGAGCCTAGGGGTCTGGGGCTCGATTCCCAGCTGGCACCTTGGGTATATTTCCCTAAAGGGGAACTATGTCAACGATAACCAGGATTTTGTTTAAGCTAGGTTTAAGTGTTTCCACCGGTTCCAAACCCTCATACTCGCTATCGGTCTCATTTCATCGGGACATGGAAAGAACCTCCACGAAAAGGGAGTGCGATTAGTACATTCGGACTTACCCTGGGAAACGGTACATTAGTACTGGCTTATCTTACCACTAGTAAGCTACGATTTATGTATGTCTAGTTCTCAGGTACAGATGAAGGCGGAATTTTAAGTGTTAATCAGTCGGACATATTCGTTTGTTAAATCTTTTAAATATTCATTTGATAAAAAAAAATTCAAGCCATTTTCTAATTTTATTTGTCTAATTTTTAATTATTTTTTTTTTTTGCTGGCTGCGATCGACTGTATGCCCAATTATACTTTTTGGACTATAGTTAAAACTGTATATAAGAATAAAACATGTTGTTTAATTAGAGGGGTACCTTATACTTGATTAGTTTTAGTACAGCTGGATGTAGTTGTCAACAACCAAACCGTTTAAAGAGCTGACGTTCCAATCTTTTCATTGCCTTTGAATCAAAATGGGATGTGAAATGCAATTAAAGTGAAGTCAGTCGCATCACCACCCAGCGTACTCTCTCAGTCAAGAGTCATGGGTTTTTGGGGCGGGTTCGGGGGGAGGGGGGGATGTATAGTAGAGTTGGTAGTAGAAGGGTGGTAGGGAGGGGGAGCTGATTTCATCTCGCAAAGTGCTCCAGCCATTATCTGCCTCCCCTCCCCTTTACCCCTCTCTCCGAACCCTATTACTTCTCTCTCACCCTCCAAAAAGTACAATAGAAGCACGTTTTGCATACATTTTTATGTTTCAACCCATTGAAAAACAAGGAGTAAATATAAAATGTCATTTCACTTTTTGATTTTTGTTTGCTTTAAATTTTTTTTTTTTTAGATACGAAAAGCTTAGTTCGATCAAAGAGATAATAATAATGAATATATATATGTATAGATTTTTAGTCTGTCTAAAATAGCAATCGAAATTTTTAATGCGATTTTTTTTTTGTATTTTTTAAATAAAAAATATGTTTTATTGAGATCTACCATTAGTGTGAACATATTTTATTAAAGTTTAAATAGATCAACAAAAAATTTTAGTACATTTTACTCCATAGCTTAAATCGGGGCCTTTATCATACTTGTTTTTTTCCATACAAATATATGAAATTACGAATAGGATTATTTTAGTATGAATAAGATCCAACCCCCTCTACCCCTCCCGCGTTGGTGGCCACATGGTATGAGGCACTATTATTGTAATAAACTAGACTGCTTAAGACCGGTAGATTAGGATATGATTCCGGTCTGGTGTACTGAGGGAGGTTTATTCTAAAAAAAATTTCTACTCTCCTACATGCAAATGTGGTTACACCTCCTCTATATCCAACCTTCCTAATCTCTAACACATAGGTGTATAGAAAAATCTTAGATGAGGCACTCATGTAAAATAAAAAAAATATGTTAAATGAAATATATACTTTTTACTTTAAATAAATATATATATTCACTGATAGTCTGTCGACATAAAGATTTACCGGCTACCCAGTGGAACTTAAAATACTTAGACCTATACATATCTGGTGTTTTATAAATTAAATTTATTCCAATTTATTAGAAACGAATCGAATAATACATGAATCTTTAAAAATGTACAATTTTAGTGTTTTTTTTATAACCGCATCTTACAACCCGCACAGGTTATACGCTTATATACTGATTAAGATAATGGTTTTAGGGATTATGAAGATCATATTTCAAGGAAGTGGACACACATTTTTGTGAGGAAAATTGAAAAAAAAATAATTTAAATCTACCTTCAGTACACCCGAACGAGATTCAAACCTCAATCTCCCCATCAGAGGAAATCTAATCTACTGCGAGTATAGTGACTTAATTACGAGGATGGCGACTTAGACTATGCAGCTACCAAAGTAGATACAATATTACTTAAATTGAAAATATTTCATACTAATTTTAAAATATATAATTGATAGCACCCAATAGTACAAATATGCTCATATAGTTTATGATAGCTTGGGGGAAATAAATAAAATTAAGCATCTGTAAGCTTCCATTGAATGATTTACATATATAAAAATAAAAATATATTCTTATTTATGGTAAAAAAGTAATCCAAAATATTTTTTTATCTCAATCTTATAGAACATTTTCAAAAATTATTCAAATTTATTTTTATATAACATTTTCTTCCAATACCAATTTTAAACAAAATCGTTGGTTCAGTTTTCAAAAAATTTCAATTATTTCAAAAATGTATCATTTTTCTATTTCTTATTTAATATCTAAAATTAAAACCAATATACAATATATAATTATTTATAATGTAAAAAACAAATATTAATTTTGAACTAAATCGCTGGAGCCATTTCATAAAATACTCAAATTTTAAAATGAAAAAGTAAACTAACATTAAACCAATGTCCCCCCTAAAAACAAGTATAGGTACAGTTTTATTTGTGATATCAAACATTCCCAGATATACTTTTTAAACAAAATCATTAAAGCAATTTTCAAAGTATTTTGAATTTTTGGAAATCACTCCTTAGAAAACTACCCCTTGACTAATTTTTATCCACAATATAATAAACACTGGTTTTTTTTAGGTAAAACACTCTTTAAATATCAATTTTAAACTAGATTTCTAGAGTCATTTTAAAAATGTATGAAAAAAATCAAGGGTCAGCAAACTACCATTAATTTTAGGGATCGGGTGAAGATAAAATAACTATCTGATATAACAACTGATTATAAAGTTTCAACAAAATACATCAAACCGTTAAAACGTAAGGATTCATATATTAACGAGGTCGAAAATTTTCACAATTGCAATACTTTTTCCAAAAGTCGTTTTAAGGATTGGTTCCATGAAAAATTATATTTTCTTTATGTCATATCTATTACGTCATATACAACAAAGGGAACACTTTCAAACAAATTAATTACAAGTTTGTCCGATTTTTACCCTCCCAACTACATAGGACTATATAGTTTATTTTGTAAATTGCTTAAAATTGTTATTTGAATTCAGGATTTTCATAATGGTATTCAATATACATTTTTTATTTATATATTTTTACGAATCTCGAATGTCATAATATTCAAGCGTCACATTTATAATTTTAATACATTTATTTTTATCGTTAATCCCCATGAACCATTACAAGGAAACCTGTTAACTCCACTGTTAAACTCAACAAACAGTTAAAAGTGATGATGAAGCTGTACCCATCCAATAGTCTTTGGAAACGAAAGGTGAAATAAAAGAAAGGGGTAGTTAGTACACTAGCGTTAAGTGCTTCCACAGACAGGTTCTAAGAAAACCAAAAAAAAACAATTGAGAACCTTGCCAGGATTTGGACCACTTATCCAAATGAAAGTCCTTCTAATGGAATAGGAATCACTTGTGTGCTTAGGGTCATAGGGGAGGGATTTGTTCTCACCTACCTAGAAAAATAAAACAAGATGGGATTGTCTTAACGCACTTACGAATAGTGGTTTGGATTTTAACTGTAAATGGGCAGGTTTAGTTTGAAGACTTGCTGTTAATATGAGGTAAAAGAGAATGTGAATAAAGGTGTTTTTTTAATTTAGTAGAAAAATATCTTTAGGTCTAATGTAAATAAATTATTATAATTATTATATTAATAATAATAATTATTATTATTTATTATTAGAACCGCGTCTTACTATCCGTTTGGGTGAACAAAATATAAAATATTCCTACAGTACATGTGGATACTTTTACCTTTATCTTACATACGTAAAAAACCAACAACCCGCTTCAGTGGTCAAATGGTCTGGGCATTACTCTCTTGTTAGACTTGCCTACTGATGATGGAGTGATCGGGGTTAAAATCCCCGTCGGATCTATCAAAATTAATTTTCCTAAAATTGTTTCCCACTCTCCTTCCATGCAAATGTGGGTATATTATCTCTAAACTGCTTTCTTCCTCATTGAGGCTAATAGTAAGAAACAGCGTTAAAAAAATTAAACAATACCAAAAGTTCTTGAATATGTATCGTGAACTTAATGGAATTGAATAAATATATATTTTTTTAAACGAAGGATAAAATGTACGTTCAAATTTCGTGATTGCCATCAAATAGATTCAAGAAATGTTGAGTATACTATATTACGTAGTTTAAAAAAAGGTATAGTTCCTTGAAAAACGTACACTTAAATAAGAATACGAAGATATCATTTCAATATATCTCTATATATTTTTTATACTCTTCCAACTTAGAAGTAAAATCAAAGAAAATTTAAATACTTGCTACAGATAAAATAAAAATATATAGATTTTAATTCAATTCAAATGTGAAAATATAAATAAAAATAGTTCCAAGGTTATGTGAGCAACTACTAGACTGTTTATTGGACAGAACTAGTTCAAGATAGTTATGGTGAGGTTTTAATAAGGGGAACTGGATAGAACTAATTCAAGATAGGTATAGGTCGAGGGGGAACTGGATAGACTAGCACAAGATGACATGTAGTGGGGAATTTCAGAGAGTAATGGTGCAATAGTGATGGATAGACTAGCACAAGTTAGGGGTGTACCATCTATTGTAGGTGCGGCAATGATCTTTTGAGCAAGTCAACCTCGGTGGTCTTGGGGTAAAGTGTTTGCCTCAGGACTCAATGGTCGTGGGTTCTAACATAGCCGGGGTCAATGAATTTTTCTCAAGCTATAAATTTTCTTAGCACAACTTTCTCCGGATGTAAAGCAAAGCCCTCGGTTCCATGTTAATTGTGTCATGTTAAAGAGCCCTGTAAGGAAAGTGAAAATACTTTTCCTTGCAAAATGTGTAGGCCCTTTCACTGTGACTCATTGAAATTTTCCTGTGCTGATATAATCAGTCTGTTAAGAAAGTGAACGCTAAATACCTAAATACCTAAATACTCAAATAAATAAAAAAATAACGATAGAGGAGCCGGTTGTTGCGTATTTTCTAGATTTAAGTTAGGTTTTTTTAAGTCATATTATACTGATATAATAATAAAATGCACGTTAAATAGTTCAAATATTTTTTAAAAATAACAAATCCCACGAGCTCTACTTTGGCCCTTTTCAGGTTGATACCGCTTAGCGTTTTTTTTTTTTGGCATCAACTTGCTTTCTTCTTGTTGTAGGGGAGACATTTTATTAAAAAACAGTTTTATAAGCTATTATAACGTTGTGTAATCCTCGATGTACGGCAGGTCTTCGAGCAGCATAATCGGATATAGATAGCACTTCACTTCTCAATGCACGCTAAAGACAACTAAAGAAATCACAGGATGTTCAAAAACGGGATGTTCCCATAAAACTAAACAAACAATTGAAAAATATATGTATATAAATAAGTGTTGCTTAAGGTGACCTGGCGGTCTAGGGGTAAGGTGTCAGACTTCTGTGTTAAGGGTCCGCGGTTCAATCCTGGTCCCAGCACAGATTTATCTGATTGCCAAACCCTTCCTTCACCTCTGACAAACGTGTATCAATCACAGCTTGTGAATGTGGGGAATGCCAGGCCTCCACCATGGTTCGGATTCCACGTTAAACTGTAGGTCCTCTATTTCATCTCACAATCACCTACCATTACACATTAGCGTAAGTGCGTATAACCTCAACGGGTAGTAAGACGCGGTGCTAATAATAATAATAATAATTGTTTAAAGACAAGAAACCCGCTCTGGAGGCCGGGTGGTCTAACGTGACGCTCTCGCAATAGCCTTGACTGCCAATGGCGGGGAGATAAAGGTTCGAATCTCTGTCGGGTGTACTGAAGGTGGTTTTCTAAAATTGTTTTCCTCTCTCCCTCCACGCAGATTTTGGGATACACTTTCTATAAATATGACTTTCCCAATCCCTAAAATCAATAGGGAATTAGCACATAAGCGTATAACCTCAACGGGTAGTAAGACACGTTGTTAAAAAACTACAAGAAATTAAAATTTTTGAATAGTTATATCTTTTCACAATGGATAAATTAAAAACCCAACAGGCGGATACGTTCTCTTGAAATTGTAAACATCCAATATAATATGTTTTAAATTTTATATAATTTTGCAAAGCATAATTTAATTATATAAAATTCTATGATTGATATTATTATAACCTGATATACAATATCTTAATATTCGTAATAAGACCATGGTTCAGATAATTAGATTGCAAATCAATTAATTTTTGATAAAATTGTTAATTTTTTAAAGAAGTATTTTCTTGAGAACCTATGAACATAATTTCTGAGAAAACAACGAAAGCCATTTGAGTAATTTTATACTTGCAGGAGGAAAATCTTTATTTCAAATATCCTGATTAAATTTTCTTAGCATTAAATTTCAAAGAAGATCTAACATTATGTTTTTCTTTTTTTAATAAAAAACACATCCTTTTTTTCAAACAAGCAAATGAGTTCTGTCCCCTCTGTAAATCATTGTCCTTTTATTTCAAAAATCATTGAATGAAGTATTCCTCTATACGTTTTTTTTTTTACTATGGTTACGAGAAATATCCTTTCACAGAAAATAAAAAAATCCCACTAGCGATAAACCCTATGTGATACCACTGAATGTATCAAAGCAAAGCCACAGAATGAGAATGATACTGAAAAAAAAAGTAGTGGGGAAAGGGGGGGGGGTTGAGGGGTTGAAGTAAATGTCAGGGTTTAGCTGATTTCCCGAAGGAATCACGGTGGTAACCCAACTCTTCCCCCTCTCCTATCCATCCTATGTTCAATGTGCCATCCCCCTTCATCGCTTCAATGGTTTGAAAGAGCTTCTTTCCCTGTCCATCTCTCTACCCCCACGCGCGCCCTCTATAACCGATGTGGGTGTTGAAAAGAACGATGATTCTTGGTTAGCAGTAGGCAGTGATAGCTTCGTGGGGAAAAAAATGACTTGAATGATGGATGTGAGGCTGTCAATACGTCCAGAATATAACTAGACTTCTTTACTTCACTTCAGTTAACTAACCAGACATATCAAGAGGCACTGGTTGGAACACGTTTTATAAATATTTCTGGCCTTAAGAGACAGTTTGTAGTCGGTATTAGTACGCCTCAAGCGCGGTGCTATACTAAATACAGAATGACACCTACCTAGACCAGAATATAAAACTGGCCCGTTCCATTCTATACCAATCAAAGACGACACCTACCTAGACCAGAATATAAAACTGGCCGTTGCATTGTATACCAAATACAAGACGACACCTACCTAGACCAGAATATAAAACTGGCCCGTTCCATCTATACCAATACAAGAAGACACCTACCTTGACCAGAATATAAAACTGGCCATTCCATTGTATACCAAATACAAGACGACACCTACCTAGACCAGAATATAAAACTGGCCCGTTCCATTCTATACCAAATACAAGACGACACCTACCTAGACCAGAATATAAAACTGGCCGTTCCATTCTATACCAAATACAAGACGACACCTACCTAGACCAGAATATAAAACTGCCCGTTCCATTCTATACCAAATACAAGACGACACCTACCTTGACCAGAATATAAAACTGGCCCGTTCCATTCTATACCAAATACAAGACGACACCTACCTAGACCAGAATATAAAACTGGCCCGTTGCATTGTATACCAAATACAAGACGACACCTACCTTCACCAGAATATAAAACTGGCCCGTTCCATTCTATACCAAATACAAGACGACACCTACCTAGACCAGAATATAAAACTGGCCCGTTCCATTCTATACCAAATACAAGACGACACCTACCTAGACCAGAATATAAAACTGGCCCGTTGCATTGTATACCAATACAGACGACACCTACCTTCACCAGAATATAACTGGCCCGTTCATTCTATACCAAATACAAGACGACACCTACCTTCACCAGAATATAAAACTGGCCCGTTCCATTCTATACCAAATACAAGACGACACCTACCTAGACCAGAATATAAAACTGGCCCGTTCCATTCTATACCAAATACAGTACGACACCTACCTTTACCAGAATATAAAACTGGCCCGTTCCATTCTATACTAAATACAAGACGACACCTACCTAGACCAGAATATAAAACTGGCACATTCCATTCTATACCAAATACAAGACGACACCTACCTTTACCAGAATATAAAACTGGCCCGTTCCATTCTATACTAATACAAGACGACACCTACCTAGACCAGAATATAAACTGGCCATTCCATTCTATACCAATACAAGACGACACATTCCTTTACCAGAATATAAAACTGGCCCATTTCATTTTGGTCTAGGTATGTTTCTTCCTGTATTGTTATAAACTGAAATGTGCAGTTTTATATTCTGTCTAGGTAGGTTCGTCTTGTATTTGTATACACTTGAATGTGCCAGTTTATATTCTGGTCTAGGTAGGTGTCGTCTTGTATTTGGTATACAATGGAATGTGCCAGTTTTATATTCTGGTCTAGGTAGGTGTCTTCCTCTATTTGGTATCAGGCTACACTTGAGGCGTACTAGGTCTGACTATAAAGCTGACCCTTTCTCACGTTTAAGTGTTTATACCTTGGTACTGTAGTTTGTAATTTAAAATTGTTTGGGTAAAGGCATTTGTTTGACGTTAAAAAAATAGTTAAAAATCTTAACGCTAAATATAAATAACCTTTTAGAACATATATAAATAAATATAGATTAGACAAGATTATTAAAATGTTAACACTATCAAAAGTGATAGCCTAAATACACATAACTTGGAATATATGTAGAGTACACTCCGTTTATCAATAAAGATAGCAGTGTTAGCTCTGGCGTAATTCACTATGGCCCTATCATACAAACTACTGTATAAAAACGTAAGAGTAAGTCTGTAATCTTAAAGTGTAAATGAAGTGTACATGGAAGTATATGGACATTAAATGTATTTTAGATTTGCTGAATAAAGACTTAACCATTCTAATGATAATATAAAAACAATTTTTTTGTAAATTTTCACAAAATCAACTAAAGAGATACTCACTAAATTCAAATTAAACGAACATTTTTTATTTTAGCACTCCATCTTACTACCCATTTGGATTATACGCTTATGAACTATTTACACTAATGGGTATGAGGAAGGTTGAAATTAGAGGAAATGTACCCGAATTTGCGTTGAAACAGAGTTGAAACCATTTAGGTAAAACCACCATCAGTACCCCGATCGGAATTGAACCCCGATCTCCCCATCATCGTCAATTTAGTTGATTGAGAGAGTGTCTTAGACCGTGAGGCCACCCAAGCTGATAACCACATTATTGAAGATTAATTTTATATGACCCACTTCAGTGGTTGCATGGACTAAGGCGTCACTCTTTAAAGACTAGTTTACCAATGACAGGGAGTTTAAGGTTTGAATCCAGGGTGGGTGCATAGAGGGTGTTTTTAACTAAAACTTTTATCAATATTCCTCCATGCAGATGAAGGTACAGTACATTTTATCTCAATTTTAACTTTCTAATTTCTAGCTCATTAATGTAAAATTAATAAATAATCGTATATTCAGAACGATTTGTAAAATGTGGTACTCTAAATAAAAACATAACGTTCCTCTCTTCTTTTTTTTTCATGCTCTTATTATAAGAAAATATCTCCCAATCAAACGATTACAAGGAAACAAAACGTTAAAATTAATTATAATAATTATTAATGGTTTTATAATGGTAATGACTGGTCACATGATAGATCGCATGATTTATTTTTTGTATGGACCTAGTTTGTGGCAAGAAAACAAAAATAAGTGAAGAAACTTTAACCACTGACGTTTACTCTTTGGTGATATCAATTTCATCTCCATCGCCAGCAAACAATGTTTTACTAATATTACAAAATAAGATAAGTCGGTAGTCTTACTCTCATATAAATATACATTGTTACAGTACTGCGCCCAGGGAGGAGAACAAGGGATTATTAAATATAGGGGGGCGGGGGAATCAAAGGATTTCGTTTTAGCCTCTTAAATAAAAAATCATTTTAATAAACGCTCAACACAAGGGATTATGGTTAGAAGAAATTTTAGAAAACACAAACAAATTAATTTTGGTTAACATTTAAAATATTTCTTTATTATTATTATTTATTATTATTATTATTATTATTATTTTAAAGATAACTATAATATCAATCAAAATTGTCGGCTACGGATAACGTAGATTAATGTACGAATGTGGGAAAGGAGATATAATTTCAAATAAAGATCTTATAAAAATTGTTTCGTAAAATACAGCGCATGATGATATTTAATGCATATGTACTAAATTTTAAGGATCGGCTTACGACTTTGTATTCAAATAGAATACCGTTACACACTTTAAATGCGTTTCTGGAAATATTAATTAAGAAAAATCACAGAAATAATAAATTAAATAAGCTGTGTGTCATTCCCCACAACCCCTGCTTTTCCTTAAAGTACATTTCTAGGCACGCCACTACATTGATAGAGCATTTTGTGCAATACAATAACTACCCTTTTTAAAATTAATATTATATCCCATGTTTTACACAATGATAAACAAGATCCGAGCAAATTTTACGAAAATTATTCCCGTTTTATCAATATAAATAGAGCTAGTTTTTTTTTTGTATGATTCAAACTCTTATTCTATGATTACCTTCCTGTAAAAATTATAGAGAAATTAAATACATCTATTAAAAGTTACTTTATAATTAGCTCTAGCTATAAACGTAAAAAAAAAAGTGTGTTATGTTGTTACAGTCAACAGGTGAGGAGGGGTTGTTTAAAGCCTGCAAGGGGAGGTAACAGAGGGTGCTATGTGCGTGCGTGTCCAAGCAACAGGGTTGGTAATTTCCCTGTTTCCCACAACATACACCTCCCTTCCCCTTTCCCCCCGCTCTACCCATCACCATTAAAGTGCTGGGATTTGTATCCGCCGTGCGCACGAATATATGCCAGAGATTGCTATCTCTGTGACTATTATGAAGGGAGGTTTATAGTCGTTAAGAGGGGGTGATATAGCTCCAGAGAACATGAAGGTACATAAAATTTTGAAAATTCTAAATATATTTTTAAAAAAAAACCGTATCAAGATATTTCACCATGTCAGAAATTTAATTGTAATTGATAATTAGCACTAAAATTATTTGTTTATCCAAAAGTTAACCTTTTTACGTTAAGCATAAAGTCAGTTTACTTCCTTAATTTTTCCTTAATTTATTTTTTCGCAGTAACATAAAAAATTACATTAAATATAAATCACACATTTATCAGTTTCGGACTTCCTGCTTAGTTATTTATTTATTTGAGGGTGACCTGGTGGTCTAGGGGTAAGGTGTTGGAATTCTGTGCTGGGGTCCAGGGTTAAATCCTTGGTTCCGGCACAGATACATCTGATTACCAAACCCTTCCTTCACCTCCGACAAGACGTGTATTAATCACAACTTGTGAATGTGGGGAATGCCAGGCCTCCACCGTGGTTCAGGTCCTACGTTAAACTGTAGGTCCTCCATTCCATCTCACAATCATCCTACCATTACACATTAGCGTAAGTGCGTATAACCCGAACGGGTAGTAAGACGTGGTGCTAATAATAATAATAATAATAATAATAATAATAATAATAATAATAATTTATTGGGGGTATTTAACGTGCACTTTCTGAATTAACTGATTATATCAGTACAAGAGAATTTCTATCAGTGAGAGCGATAGGGCCTACCAATTTCACCGGGAAAGGAACTTTTAGATGCCTTACTCGTAATGGGATGGACGGCTTTACTTCTCCTACGAAGGAAGTTGTGCTACCCGGATTTTTATAACTCGAGACAAATCCTATCGATCCGGCCTGGGCTTGAACCCACGGACATTGGGTCCTGAGGTGAATACTTTACTCCAAGATTACAGAGGTCGACTCACGGAAATATGGCGCTAAAATATTATATACACGTCTGAAAGTAACACATATCCACATTCGAGAACCACTTCAGGCAAAAATTCAAGAGAAACACACAGGCCAACATGTATCGATGTAGGAACGCAATCATTTGGAAATTTCTACAGCAATGGATGCCACTAGATAATATGGGAGAGTTATTTTAAAACCGCACAGATACAGAAATTCCTTACAATAATCAGAAATATCTATCTATATGTTAGAATTCATGGGTTTAAATCAAAATACTAGGTTTTAAATCGATGTTTTAATATGAACCCATGCCTCCGTCAAATAGATGGTACATCACAGTGCAATTTTCATGGGAAAAAAACCTTTAAGAAAATAGAAACATATTGTTTGGCAGGTAAAATTGATTGATATATTAATATATATCAAGTTTACTTGCCAAAATATATGTTTATATATATTGGTTTTTGAAAATATAAATTAATTGTTATGATCTTTGGTGAACAAATACTATTCCTCCTTTCTCATTGTTTCTATAACAGTGTGTCATACGTCAATTATGCTCTTTGGTGGAGTGTTTCTGCAAAAATATGTATTATTTCATTTCACAAATCTTACGAGTTGTTGGTAAATGTTTATAGCTTAAGACAAGAGCAAAAGAAAGTTCGTGCGGCACATCGTACCATTTATTTTCTAAGTCATTGGGCTAAGTAAAAAAGTACAAATTATTGTAACTATTTATGATAAAAGTAAACAATTATTAATTAGTTTTTAAATATTTATCATCACTTTCAAATGTATAATATTTTATTTTAAACGAAAAAGTTCGTACAGCTTTGATTGTCATTCAGTCTTTATCATGCTTTCTCAGTAAATTCTCTCTTTTATATTTTATCTGCTCTTCTATGTCTTATCTTTATCAAGTCTTCTTTTCTCTATATTCTCTGCACTTCCCCTTTTTTTATCTTTATTTATTTTCCCTACATTTATTTCTCACCCACAATTTTTTTTTCTCTACTCTCTTACACACACGCACACAACACACACACACACACACACACACACACTACTTCCGTACCAAACACAATAGAATCACAAAGCTCCGGATTGCATTTTGTCCCCAGTAGCATTTTGTTGGGAGGGGGTATCTAAAAGGACGACGTATTGGGGAGAAAATCTTCTCCCACACCACCCCTCATACAACCCCACCGTTCACTTTGTTTTCTTGTGAGCTCGACAAATACGGATTTCTGCTCCATTACCATGCACACAGTGTTTCGAGAATCACTTGGGTGACTCATACTCATAGATCAAGGTTCGAGACTATATTAGGTACGTTACTATAGAAGTTTTATTATTTTATTTTATTGAGGTATCTAAATTGCACTTTCTGAACTGACTCAATATATTAGCACACGACTTTATAAACCAACTTAAACGTAGAATAGACTCGACATCCAGCCCCAGGACTTTAATTTATCACTATGAAAGGGAAACCCACATTTCACCAAAGATAAATGTTTCGATCATACCAGGAATCGAACCCAGGAACCTTAGCTCAGTAGACACACTCTACTGAATGATCTAAGGTGGTGGTTCGCTACTCTTTATAAGTAATTAATTAGCAGTTATAAAACAAAACCCGCCTCGGTGGCGTAGTTGGCTGACGCGCTTGTCGTGTTGATCTCGACTGCTGAGGACGGGGAAATCGAGGTTCGAATCTCGGTCGGGTGAACTGGGGGTGGTTTTTCCTAAATGGTTTTCCACTCTCCCTCCACGCGAATGCGGGTTCACTTACTCTAATTCAACCTTCCCAATTCCTAGTCCTTTAGCGTAATTAGTACTTAAAAAAGCGTTATAACATGAACGGGTTGCAAGATGCGGTGCTAAATAATAATAATAAAAATAATAATATAAAACAATATGTACAGAAATATGTTACCAAGTGAAAATGAGCTTAAATTCTAGGAGTGTGTATTGCCCCAAGAATGTTAATATCAATAAGAAATATATTTAACAATATCATAACTATTTAAATAATCTCATTTTGGGGTTATTTAACTATATACATTCTTCCATATCGTTGTAATCGAAGGCGAAATACCAAGGTTGTATGTATAGTCTGGTTTTCCGGTGACAGGATAAATGGGGTCCGAACATTAATTGAGTGTACTAAGAGAGTTATTTATAAATAGTTTTAATCTCTTCCCCACCCCCACCTCTGTAAATGAGGGTATATTTCCTTTTGATTTAACCTTATTTATATTTCCTTTAAGAGCGTAGAAATAAATGGCTAGGCTGATCTAGTAATTAATTAGCCACAATAGGAAAATAAAAAGATTGTTCCCCCACCCACAAACGACGTGTATCCTTTATATAGATTATTCTCTTTATTTTAAAACAATATAAAGATGTAATTTATTTTCATTTTTATTGTATTATAAAACAGAAACTTATCATATACCATTAAATCTTAAACTAATAATTTAGGAAATTTTCCTTGAAAACTTACCTTTTGGTATGAGAAAGTATCTCCTATCATTTCTTCTTTAACCACGGCCATCGAACGGAGGCTAGTTGAAAATCGATAGGAAAGGACGTATGGATCAACCAAAATCAAATCAAACCCATAACCTGAAAAATTGAGTTTCTTGAAAACCCAAAATGGAAACTTATATTTTTCTATTTATTTGGAAGCATTATTATTATTTTATTTACTTTACAAAATGTACATCGCTACGAAATATAATAATTGTAGTACTGAATATAAAATTATTTTATTAAGAGTACAATCTACATCCTACTTACGTTCATAAAAAGGTTTCAAATGTTTAAATAGAGTTCTATTTAGAATGGAAGAAACTTTTTGACAACTTCAAAAAGTTATTAAAATCATTTTTCATATATTTAAACATAAATTCATGAAACTGTAAATGTCACTTTTAATAGATAAATCAATATATATGACAACATACCAATATTACAACAAAATATTATCACTATTGAAGGAAAAATTTGTGTTTGTATTTTATAAAAGTTCCTTTCATACCAAATCCTACTGTAACTTGAAAGTAGGTATCTATCCTATTCTGTGGATCATACGCGAAAGTTTGGTGATTCAAAAGAAATTTTAAGACAATTTAATAAAATTTAAATTTTATATACTTTCTAACGATAAATAATGGCATAGTTAGCTCAGTATTAATATACCGTGGTTCAAATCCTTGATGGGTGGACTGAAAATATATTTTTCTCTCTATAAAGTGTGATTAAAAATTTTATTTCTAGGAGAATTCTGATAAGTAGCGTGTCGTGGAGTTCATCCAGGGTAAGCAAAGCGTGTTTGAATTTAACTATACCTGTGAATGTTCTTATTGCTAAGTAGAACGCTCATTGCTAACGTGTCAACTGAAATACATTTCCCATACATGCTATTAGGGATGTGCGAAGGCCACTTTTTAAATTCGAAGCGATGTTTGAAACTTCAAAGAAAAGTCTGTCGAAGGCCTATATTAATAATTAATGCACACAAGCTTACTGATAAGCTTAGTAAATTATCAATTTGTATTCTGTTTTCTAATTAACTAGGTGCTAGGTCTGTCTAAGATAGGAGCAATTTTGTATTTACTTAGAAGTCCATTGCTTGATGTTTTGTTGTTCTGATTCTATTAAAAGATTATATGTTAAGGTGGCAAATTGACTCAAAGAGGTATTCTCGCAATATATTAGACTGCTAATGACAGGAATATCAGGGTTCGAATCCCATTCGGGTGTACTGGGGGTAGTTTCCCAAAATGGTTTTCCACCCTCCCTTCACGAAAATGTAGGTACACTTGCTCAATTCAACCTTCCAAATCTATAACTCACTAGCGTAATTATTACATATGCGTATAACCTGTAAAGGTAGTAAGATGCGGTGCTTAAAAAATATATATTATGTAAAATAGGAAGTTGCACGATTTGTATCAATTGTTTTTACCTTATTAGATTTATTTTTAAAAGTTTTTTGTATGTTCTCATAAATATGGCATGCTTCATTGATCAAACCTATAATGATATAAAACTTTACCCACGTGAGTGTGGTGTGATGTGATGTATAACCCCTGGGGCCTCCTTCATGGAAAAGAATCAGTTTTAAGAATTTTGGGAGTGTCTACAACACTTATGTAACAGTGTGAGAAGATTCGACTTTTGAACCTTATCGATAAGTTTTAAGAAATCTATTTGACAAATAAACACCACCGCACTGCACGGACTTTCTCACTCTATTGTTTAAAAATTGAGGTGTTTATTCAAAACTCGTAATATATGTGAAACGAAATAATATACACTAGAAAACACAAGCATATACCTATGTAAAACATTTTTTAAAGTCTCAGTTTTAAATTTTATATATTTATTTTTAAAGAGCTAATGTCCTCATTTGTATGTTTGGACCGATAAAAAAAAAAGATCGATATTGGGTTCACAAGGGTCAACGCTTCTTATTAAAATTTCGACTTCTTCCAGTTAACATTTTCGACATTTTATTGGGTGTTGCAAATCTTCATGTCATCGCATTGTTATTAAATTCCTAATTTATAAGTTTTGACCAATAAAAAAATGTAAATATTGACTATTGGGTCCAAAATGGTGATAGATCATTGTTGTACAAACATTTCATCTAAAAGGTTTAAAGAAAAATAACGAACTTTTTGAGAGAATTACTTATATTTAATTATTCTATGACATTGGAGAATTATGGCGTTGACTAATTAAGTAGTATTTATTTACAGCTAAAGATCACAAAATTGTATTAATATATATATATATATTTGCCAATATTTCAAACTGTTGGTTTTATAAAAATATATTTATATAAAAGTTTTTTATTTTTAATAGTACTACAATTTTGCAATGATAAGTTATTTAATATCGCAAATAGTTGCGGAGATACTGAAATTTCAGCTTCTGTAAATTACCATATCATTTTCATGGGAAAATGAAAAACCCAGTTTATTTATAATCTTATTCAACGCATAGCTACGAATTTTAATCAAAATTGTTAGAGCCGATTTTGGGAGAATCGATTTTTTCTCGTTTCGCCCTTTATTAAACTACTCTTAATTTTTAGTTTATACAGGCACATAGACAGGCGGCATTGCAAAGACCCCATTTTAGGGTTCTGTGGGTAATGATACGTCGACATACATCAACATTTCAGGTTAGATTTGTTTTTAAGGTTGCAATACTTTACCTTTAGGGCTGAAAAGTTAAAAAATATAAATATTTGAGTATAGCTTGAGAGTTATTGATTTTATAAAATAATGTTTAGGATAAAATGTTTGCATTATAAATATATCTACATATTTGTAACGATAAGTAATTTCATATCTCAAATAGTTTTGGAGATATGTAAAAAAAAATAGTTTACGCATCATACTGAAACCCTTAAAGTCATTTTGCCGAAATATTGAGAGGAAACATTTTATTTGGAATACTTAGAAATGAAATTTAATCAAAATCGTTAAGAGCCGATTTTGAGAAAATTGACTTTTTTCTCTTTTTGCCTTCAGTAAACTACCCTTAATTTTAGGGTTAGATATCCAATTCTAAAAAACACCTCGGGGAAACCCTATTAAAGCCCTAGATACTAAGTTTTAGCCCGATCGTTAAAATATTTTAGGCTCTGTCTGTTGTACCTCCAACTAGAGACGGGAATTGAAAAACCACTTTTTCTGATTCGGAGGGTTATGAAACGTCAAGATTCAACAAAATCTCGAGTTCAATTTTTTTTTTGACGATCACAATACTTTCTCTACTTGTAAGAGAGTGAGAAAGTAATGAAAAATTGGATAAATACTATTACAACTTCATACCACATTTATGACCACATTGGGCCATTACTGTTTACCTCTTATGTGAAAAGATGTTGGCTTTTTTAAAGGTAAGAATGGCTGTAGATCGAGTGAAGTTCGAGAAAGCTAACTTTTATTTCTGAGGTTGCTAAAAGTAGTACCAAGTTGCGATATCAATCACGTGACCTGAATGAAGGATGGAAAATGAGGAGGAGGGTGTTGAGAGTGATGGAGAGGGGAGGGGGAGGGGGAAGAGAAGTGGCAAACCATGTCGCAAGGAGTAGAGGCAAAGAGAGAGTCACTGGACCGGCTACTTGCGTCTCGAGACGAAATTTTATAGCGACGTTCTGGACCTACCGACCGCATCTCATTGGCGTGTTTTATATAACGACAGTAGTATCCGCTTCGGGTTTTCGAATGGTCAAAGGCGTCACTTTTGCTTATAGAGTGGACGTTCAATCACCAAGAGATCGGGGTTTGAATCCCGGTCGGATGCATCAGAATGTTTATCCCAAATAATTTTCTACTTTTCCTTCACTCAAATGCGGGTACATATACTTTAATTTGTACCTTTCCTCATCCGTAACACGTTTTGTGTAATTTTTTTTCATCTTCGTGTCTTACTACCTGTTCAGTTTATACCCGTATAAAAATCAAGGGATAAGGAAGGAAGCATTTTAGAACAAGTTCACCCACATTGAAAGGAGAGTGGGGAACCATTTAAAAAAAACTCAGTGTAACCAACCTATAATTATAGAGGCTTTTCTTAACGAAGTCGATATTTCTCTAATCGGATTACAACGTTCCAAAAATCGTGGAAATTATTATTCATGGCGTCAGCCACTCCCCCTCCCCCCCAACCCACCCCACCCACCACCATTGAGCCATACCGACTGAGCGGCCGCCATCTGTTGGCAAAGATAGCGACAATTATTGAGGATATATTGTGTCATGTGGTTATCACAACGAGCCCTACGGTTGTTTCTCAGTTTTATAGACCTGAGCCGCTACTTTTTCATTCAAGTAGCGCCTCATTTACCCTCACGAGGCTGAGTTGACCCCGTTCCGGACACAATGATTAACCGAAAAATTGTCGCACCCGAGGATCAAACCCAAGATCTCAGGATCTATAGCAAAGATACCAAAGATGTAATCATGGAAACTATTTATAAGCAAATGATAATAACTTATCAATATGTTAGCGTCAGTTTTAAAATAAGAATTATTTATCATTTTAGTCCCTGCCGAGGCTATACGCATCGTAATAACGCTGGTGTAGAAAATATGAGGAAGTTTTATCTAATGAAATATATTATTAGAAAAACAAGCATCTTCTATTATTCACAATAAACACTCCATATTTATAAATATGTTAACATTATTTAAAAAAATATTCAATAATTCAAAATCAGTTAGATGTAAACTACCCTCAAATTATTTATATTTTTAAAATTATAAAAATCAATTCTATAGTTCATTAACGACAGAACATAAACATACTATTCAGTAAATTTTTTATACAAAAAGAAAAGTTAGCAGATCTACTATCAAGCCATCAACTCATGTTATCTACAGCTATAGATTTTGTCAATACCTATAAAATAACACTCTACTGCTGAGAACGGAGAGATTGAGGTTCGAATCTCGGTCGGGTGAACTGGGGTGGTTTTTCCTAAATGGTTTTCCACTCTCCCTCCACGCAAATAAGGGTTCACTTCCTCTAATCAAACCTTCCCAATTCCTAATCCATTAGCGTAATTAGTACTTAAAGCGTATAACCCGAATGGGTAGTAAGACGCGGTGCTAAATATTATTATTATTATATTATTATTATTATTATAAAATAACACTCATGACGCTTCCCCCCTCCCCGCTTCCCTTTATCTTGATGTCAATCTATCAGGATAGCCTATCAACGGGTGGGAGTTTTCGGGTAAGAACGTTTAAAATATTCAAACTCGATGTGTTTATGGATTTATTATATACTAAATTACATGATACGATGTAAATAGTTAGTTGGTAAAATACTACAAAGGTTAATAGCCCAAGTCACTCAGTGAAGCAGACAGTCCTTGAATACGACTCTATCGGTGAACTACCCCACCTTGTCATGGACAATAACTACGTAAGTCCTACCTCAATGGTCCTTACCGTCAACTGTCAAAAACCTCCCCCCAATCTCCAAAGGCTCTCCGAAAAACAAGACTACCCTATCGTCGTTATAAGTTTAAAAGCTGACTTACAAAACATGTGTGTAAGCCTATTTTGGGCTGTTCTAAATAACTTGGCTGACTCGGGCTTTCATTATTACTCTCTTATGTAACATACCAATGTCTTAATGTTACTATACACTGACACTTTAGTAAAATAGTAACGCAGTTGACCGCAAAACAACAGGTTTGTATTTTACTAACCATCAGAATCTTACCATAGTAATATGTTTCAGTGGTTCTGTCTTTACCTAGATTCAGATACCCTCTCCTCGTTGCTTTGTGGACTGTCTTGGGGACTGCTGAAGATGTCATTAATCCAAGTGATGCTCCTCATTCTCCATGACCAGTCTTGCAAAAGCGAGAAACAAAAGATGTATACAAAAAATATAGGATATATTACACATAAACTAGATCCACTGAAAAGTAAAATCTCGATCCGAACACAAATAGTTTAGAATCGGAGTCTCAAATGGGGTTATAGGTAACCAATATTTATGAAATATTCATGATCTATATTTATTTTTGTTGATGTTCACGTTCTTTTCTTTTTACCCGTTCCTTTTATTCGCTCGGAGGGGAAATAAAGCCGTCAGTACCATGTTGATTGTGGCATGTAGAATAACCCTGTAAAGTATGTGAAAATATATTTCCCTGCAAAATTGATAAACACTTTTGCTCTAGCTTATAGAAATTCTCGTGTGCTGAAATAATCAGTCGGTTCAGAAAGTGCACGTTAAATAACCAAAATAAAAATCAACTCAAAAAGTATAATACGCATGTAAATTAATTACGGTAATGTGTAAATGATTAGATAAGTTAGATTTAGAGGAAAAGTACCTACATTTTCATGGAGGGAAAAGGGGAAAAAATCGTTTAGGAAAGCCACTCTCAGTACCTTCGACAGGTATTAGAGACCCGATCTCTTAATCATCGGCAATCCACCAGTTTGTTGTGAGAGTGACGCCTTAGACCAGTTTTTCTCAATCTGTGGTTCGCGTACACTAAGGGGTACTCTAATGATTTAAAAGGCTACATGACGTACTACCAAGTATTATAATTTATATTAAGAAAAATAATCACCACGTTTCACTGTTATACGCAGGATGTGCTAATTGCTATAACGTGTTAGTGTTGAGGAAGGATGAATTTTAGAGGATGTGTACTCACATTTTCAAGGAGGGAATGTGGAAAACACTCAAGGAACAAATACCTTCAGTGCACTCAATAATGATTCGAACCCTAATCTCTCTATGAGTCCAGTTCTTTTTCTAGAGAGATGGTTTAAAGCATACATCACAAAAGCTTTTTTTTTTTAAATAACAGTAAATATGATAAACCTACTAAATCAGTTTGGGAACTAACACTAAAGTATTAGTAAAATTTGAAATTACAGTAAATACTTAACAAGATGTCCGAAAATCTTCTTTTTTAATTAGGTCATGTAAGGGTTACGTGGGTTAGGTCATGGCTCTGAAAGGGGTACACTACTGACAAAAAAATTTGAACACATACCTAGACCATTTAACCACCGAATCAGTTTATATTATAGTGAATGGTAACTCAAAAACATTTAAGTAGTTCACTTGTTAGAATAGTGAGGATAATGTTTATATATAAATAGCTATTCTTTACTGTTCCATGAAAATTCTGGGGCATTTTCCCTGAATCCTACATTCCTTTTGTACATCTCATTAGGTTGATTAAATTCTATTAGTTAAATGCAGCTCAAAAAATGTAGGAGAGCCTTTAATATATTTAAAACCCAATTCGGTAGCCGTGTGGTCTAACACGCTACTCTCGCAGTAACCTAAATTGACGATGACGATGAGATATAGGTTCGAATCTCTGTTGGGTGTACTGAGAGTGAGTTTCCAAAATAGTGTTCCCCTCTCCCTCCACGCAAATGCGAGTACACTTCATCTAAATATAAACGCTCCTATCTCTTAAGCGAGTAGCGTAATTAGTACTTGAGCTTTTAGCCCTAATGGGTAGTAAGACGTGGTGCTAAAGAAAAGTATATTTAAACTTGTGGGTTAAAGTTTTTTCATTCTATTTGGAAAGTGTAAACAAGATATTTAATACTGAACAGAGTAATTAGTTAAACAGATTTAAAAAAATAAAATGAGTTTATTCTCTAGTGCAAATCAAAGTGAAAGCAAATAGATTGCATTTTCAAAGATTAAAAACTGGAATTAACTTAAAAGCGTAGAATTAATCATGTTTATTTAATTCATCAATCAAATTACAGAGATTTGCGAGAAATATTTGACTTAAAATCTAATTTAAATAGACCAATAAATAAAACCCTTAATTTTAACCTTTTCCAAAATCACATATTTCTTCTATTCGAACCTAATGTTTTTTAACAAAGAATTACCCATTGAGTTGTATTTCTTAAATACATTATTAGGTATTTCAATTGATTTTTATCAAGGAGTTTATTATAATCATTAATTATAATTTTTAATGCTTTATATAATTTAGCTTACTGTTTAGTATCTAGATTTTTTTTAAATTTTATTTTGAATACAAAAACACATTTATTAAGTCCACTCGTTGTTAAAAAAAGTAATTAAAATGGTATGGAAATATTTAAAATCAATTGAAAAAAAAGAGAATAATACAAACAAACTAAATAGTATATAGTTTTCCCTTCTTATAAATTCATACTAAAGTTTTGTTTAACATTAATCCATTTACCTTAATTAAAGCCTTCTACTAATTAAGTATCAACTTATTTCTAGCATAATTTATCCAACGCTTAATATTAAGTAAACACTCTATTAAGAGAGAACGTTATTATCGTTTTTTCGTGATTCAGCTGGGTCTAGTTGACGTGGGATGCCTTTCTCCACGTAGTTCACGTATTCTCCCCACAGAATGCATTGTTGTGGCGTAGGAACAATGGTGCGCTCTGGAGGCAGGAACGAGATTTAATCATGTTAATGGATCTCTCTTGTATGTGTGTAAAGAATATCTGCTTCAAGACAGCGAATTGAATGATACAGGACCATTCTTTGAGTTGAAAACTTAACCTCAATACCGACATAAAAAGAATATACGTTTTAAATAACAGCTATTTTAATATTAAGGAATGGATTTGTTAAGAGTTAATTACGTTAATTGTATAATCGATCCACATTCCATTGTACAAAATCACCTTAAAAAGTTAGAAATTATATTTGATTGTGCTATTCACGCAGTACTTACACTTAAGCCTATAAATACATTTTTTGTCATGATTTACGAACAATTTATTCTATTATTTCTAATATTACCAAATTTCAAAACAATAGCTTACTGTGTATTGAACTTCTTTAATTTTCCAAACATTATAATTTACAACATATAAAATTGTACTTAGAATATTTTTCTGCCACGAGCACATGTTTCCAATGTATAATTATATAATATAACTATATAAACTTGCAGTCCTCTTCTCAAAATGTTACATAATTTCTTCTCCAGCATTTTTTATTAATAATATACTTAGTTTTAAATGTAACTATATTAGATATTTTATAAATATACAGTTTTGTTCGATGCGCTAATACGTTCACGTTTATCAACATTTATTTTGTTATGAAGTACAGTTAAATTTAGTGTATAATTAAATGTGAAAATATGCTAAATATGTCAATTTTATACATAGCCTACACATTAAAGTCTAAAGCACTTTTTTATTAATTTGTGATTTGTTAAGATTAAATTTTTTGAGAGTAGATAAACTGTTTTTCTACAGCACTTTCAGTTGTTTCAGATTCTCTTCGATACAACCAAGAAATTTAATATTAAAACTAATTCAAAAATGCTTCATGTTTATATTTATTCAACAAATTCTCACTTCGATAAAATAAAACTTTATAATCTTTTTATAACAAAAAGAAGATATTTGTTGTCGTGTATTTTTTCCTTTTCAGAGGATTACGTTGTATCGTTTTTTGTTATGTTCGCATTTTTAGAGGGAGAAAACAAGTGGGATGGAAAATAAAATCCTCGTTTCCTTTGAAAAGAAAGATAGAAAAAAAAAGAGACTATCATGATATTGTGTTAGAACATGATAGTGCCAGTTTCTTGGTAGAAAAAACATTAATGTTCGATTACACAATTCGAAGGCTTAGGTTTCATTTAGGTCATGATTTTACCCAATATACTTTATATAGGTTTTTCAAACTATCACATAAAATATGAGAGATTATCGAGTGTATTGACTTACAAACATTTATGATTACTCTTATTTTGTCAGCGTTAGTTTGGTTTTCGTTTTATACTATGTAGCGTTGAGTTTGTAAAATTTATAGCATTTACGTCATTATCTGTTTTTAAAATGATTTTCTCCCCTAGTTCGAAGATAAAACGTTATTAGTTTTATTAATCATATTTATAAACCATAAAAAAAATCCCAACATATTTGTAACTATAAACTAGTCAAGGAGAAAAATTGATACGTTAATCAAGTTTCACAATATTCGATTCTTCATATTTTAAAATATTTAGTTTTACTGTTCATACGACATTATTATTTAAAATAATTCTATCTATTACACGAATGTGTGTGTGAATGAATAATAAATAGATTTATTCAATAGAGCTATATATTTTGTCTAAAACTCTCAACCATAGATCTTTGTGGCATCAATGTTATCTTTCTTTCTTTCTGTGGGTGTCTCTAAAGAGAATGGTGATATCTTGATCTTGTTTGATCCCAATTCTTTCAAAACCTCATTCATATAACGGGTCTAGTAACCAAGGGTCAGTCAGAGCCCCTCAGAAGAAAAAGAATATATATATAGTTCTTTCATTGAGAATGTCCACCTAAAGGGGAAAAAAAGAAACCCTTCTTATTCCTTTCATCGCCCTCATTTCCGATAGCCTCTTGCACAATGGCAGGACTCTATCACTGAAGGGAGTCCGAGAAACTACAATGGAAGATGCCATCAGAAGAGAAAGTGTATGAGGTTTATCTGCACCCATTGTCGTTCCAAGACGCAACTCCCAGATACATAGCTATAAGACGTATCTCCCCCTTCCCCCCTCTTGATCATTTTGTTCTAAATTATTATTATTATTATTATTAATTAGCACCGCGTCTTACTACCCGTTCGGGTTATACGCACTTACGCTAATGTGTAATGGTAGGGTGATTGTGAGATGAAATGAAGGACCTACAGTTTAACGTGGAATCCGAACCACGGTGGAGGCCTGGCATTCCTCACATTCACAAGATGTCTTGTCAGGTGAAGGAAGGGTTTGGTAATCAGATAAATCTTGCCGGGACCAGGATTGAACCCCAGCGCCAGCATAGAAGTCTGACACCTTACCCCTAGACCGCCAGGTCACCACTTTTTTTGTTCTAAAGAACTTAGAAATCACAGTGAGTTAATCAAGGTGATTTCTATATTTTTTATCACTCTTTGGATTATTAAAAAAATATTCAATCGATTATTTTAGAGATATATATTTTAAATGATATTCCGTGTGTCTTCTTGTATTTCACCCTTAAAAACCACTGTTATAATATTAATTTTGCTTCTTCAAAAAATTCACGATAAGTAACTGTATGTTTATATTACATCTAATATTTTTAATTTGTTTACCTAGATGAATTGCTTAATAGATTTGATTCTTTGATTGCTTTTAGATCCATCCTGAAATAATATTTTGGTAACTATTTAATTATTGGATATAATAAATTAATTTGGATCTAATTGTGAGGTTTCAATTATTAAGGCCAGTGCCAAAATAATAAATTAAAATTGTACACGAATGCAAAGTTCCTAAGTATATGTCTCTATCAATGGTGAAGTTATAACCTTACCTACTCAGATTGTGGAACTTACATGCATTTAGATGAATATATTAAATTAATCCTTGATCATATATTGTCTTGAAGCTACGTAACTATAGACTGACTAGACTAGACTAGACTTAGACTACTAGACGACTAATAGATAGAACTAGCTAGACTAGACTAACTAATGACTAACTAGACTAACTAATAGAATAGTGACTTAGAAGACTAACTGATAACTAGCTAAAGACTAGACTAGATGACTAGATAGATATAACAACAAAAAGCTAACATATAACAAGTAATGAATATAAAATATTGAAGATTGAAAAATAATTATCAAAAAGAAAATTAATTTCCTATTTCCCAAATATGATAATTTATTTAGTAGCTCAGAATATTTTGTGATGATTTGAATCTACAATTAATTTAGATGATTTTAAATCTCTTTACAAGATAAATACGATTTGAATCCCGGTTAGATTCAACTTGGTTTTCGTGTATTGCTAAGTCAAATAATAAACGAGGGATTTAAAATAGATTTATGTTTTTAGGTACATAAATGTTGTTGTTGTTCTAAATGTTGGTGAGTCTCTTTTATAATTCCATTGCATGCCCTTCTTTGTTTAACTTTATTTTATTTGTAAACACTTGCTTTTTCTTAGGATTTATTTTTTTCGAAACATTATGTATTTAAGATAACCAGAACCTAATTAAGAACCGAACAGACACTTTGAATTTTCCCTCATTAAAAACAGTACAACAACCTTAAAATATTTTATTGTAGAACTGAAACCGATATATTTTAGTTTCGATTCCCTGGTTAATAGTAAATAATAACTTAAGTAATATTCAGTCGTCCTCGTTTGTAAAAATTAACAAGAGCACATTAATCGAGAATACCAAACCCCCCTCTTTATGTCGAAAGAATGACTCGACCCTTACCAACCCAATAGGCCTATAGTATATCCCCCCCCCTCTCCCCTAAGAAAGGATCTTTCGCTCTTCCTAAGGATTTCGGTTTATTGATCAGTTAGTTGATACCGGTGGAGAGGGGTTCCTTGTTTGTTGGCCGGTTTAATATCGGGGGTTATAGAAGAGATCGGCTGAAATGAAGACAATAATAAGGGAGTTAAGTCAGATACCGAGAGCGAAGATGGGAGAAAAACTTGGAAAAAAAACCTCAATACTTAACATAAATAGTGGGAATAAAGTATAGACTGTATATTATCGAAAAATAAGAGTATATTAATATATTAGTGTTTTATTATATAAACATAGAAAAAAAAACAGAGATTTGAAAATAGGGTCAGAAAAACCATCGAGACAAGTAATAAAGGGAAAGTGAAGCAAAATGTTTACGAGTAGATAGATAGAGAAAAAAAAGCAAAGGAGATGAATTCTGGGAGAAAAGGACGCGTGAGAGAGATAAAGATTGCGAATGTGAACGTAGGAGAGGGGTGGAGAGCAGAGAGGGTGATGAAAGCGGTGACACTGAAGTGGGTGAATGAAGAACAGTGCAAAGACAAAAAGTGGAAGATGAGATGGGTAATGCCCGTAGCTGGGAGAAAACTTTAATTTTTTTATTTTCTAGGTGCAAACGCTAGGAAAATTTACTCATAGCTGGTAATGATTCAATCTAGCGATGTAGTTTAGTCAATAAAGAGCATGAGTGAGAAGTAAATGTAATCGCCGTTTATTAAATATATATTTTTGGAAATATTAGATTAAAACATATTTGTATTAATTAGTTACTAAGAAACTTAAGTGCTTACCATTTTAATATACGGGAATATAACAACTAAAAATTTAGTTCAAATTTTGAACAAACACATTTCATAACTTTTTTTTTTTTTTACTGGTGTGTATCTTGTGATATTGGCGAGGATTTAAGTTGGTACATCGTAAAGCGTTGCTCAACTAACCTTTGTGACCCGCATTGGTGGCCACATTGTCTAAATCACTACTCTCGCCTTAGATTAGACTGCCAATGACGGGAATATCGAGGTTCGAATCTTATCCGGGTGTACTGAGGGTGGTTGAAAAAAAAAACCAAAGCCCACTCTCCCTCCAGGCAAATGCAGGTACTGTACATTTCTCATAAATATAACCTTTCTAAACCTTAAAATCAATAGCGTAATTGGAACATAAACGCATAACCTGAACTCGTAGTAATATACGGTACTAAAAAAACAAACCTCTGTGAAGATTTCTGGTTCAAATCCATTGAGTTCAAAATTATTTATTTTTCACATAGTGAGAAATAAGATACTCGACGGGTGTTTCGAAATTGTGCTGGGGTATTGGGAAACAACCGTATAAGACGTATATGAACAATTGAGTTAAGACGAAAACTTAGTATATCCTTGAAAGGATATACCATTATTAAATCATATAAGCTGTACCATAGTGTAAACAAGGGAGGTAATAATGTGACTTCTCATAGTAGACAGGTGTATACAAGCATCATAGAATTGTTTACTCATTTAAATTGGCTGGAGTCGGTGACCTGGTGGTCTAGGGTTAAGGTGTCAGACTTCTATGCTGGCGGCCGGGGTTCAATCCTCGGTCCCGACAAAGATTTATCTGATAACCAAACACCCTTCCTTCACCTCTGACAAGACATCTTGTGAATGTGGAGAATTCCAGGCCTCCACCGTGGTTCGGATTCCACGTTAAACTGTAGGTCCTCCATTTCATCTCACAATCACCCTACCATTACACATTAGCGTAAGTGCGTATAACCCGAATGGGTAGTAAGACGCGGTGATAATAATAATAATAATTGGCTGGAAGCATGATAAAATACTATATTCTATCTATTTAATACGAAAGTGGGTAAATTATTCTTATCAGGCCCAATATCGACCGTTTTTGTGGGCTTAAATTGACAAATGAGGAATTTTTTTTTTAGAAATGTATTGATCTGAAGATGTACGACCGCTATTAAAATGACTTTTTTTAAATTTGAAGTTGAATAGGTTACAACCTCCACACCCTACTCCCCAGACAAATCTATGGAACGGCAGGGCTATGGAGGCTATCTTCAGGTGTGGGGTACCCTTAAGACCTTTCATGAAATAATCCCCCCGAAACCCTCCGGCCACCCTCTCACGCAGGACTCATCTCTGAAACCACTGGAGCTATGGGTCGAGATGGTAAAAAAAAATAAAAAAAATTGTAAATGGTGTATATACTGAAGTTTTCTCAAATCCTTAAAGATGATTGCCTAATGTATATGTTATAAATTGTCTATATTTAAATAAAATTTCTCTAAAGAAAAATTTCCACCTCTTTGTTTTATATCCATTAAAAATATTTATTTTATTTAGTTTGGACAAAATTTTTTAGGGAAATATGTTATTTTTTAGTTTAATTAATTTATAGAACATTTTTTGTAAATGTTTATTCTTTAGTTTCCTCAAATAAAATAAAATGATTTTATTTTCAAAAATTATCTTGTGAATATAATAATTTTAAAATTGTTTTCCCGCCACCTATAAAATATCTATATATAAATTCCACTAGGACACAAAATCTTATTTTAAAATAACGGGTTCATATAATAACTAAATATATTTCTATAACAACAGTTATCTATGGATCATTAAGTAAGGGTTCCAGTCAACATAAAATGTCAATCAAAACCGGTATCATCCCTTCCACCTATTAATGTAACCCTCACCAACCCTTGTGTTTAGGATTACACGTGTTTGAAGTTTGTACATATATCGTTTGGTAAAGCAGATAGATGAAGGGTCGCTTGTATTAGGATGAAAGAGCACTCCCCTCCCCCCTCCCACCCATCCTCTACTCTTCCCCAATGACTGAGTTTGCCCACAGCTATATTACGTACAGGCAATATCGCGTACAGAAATCTAAACATTGACATGAGGAATGGGGTGGAACGTATTAAAAACAAACATTGAGAAACTAGGCCCTGGAATCGAACTTGTAATTTATATTTCAATAAGTTTTAATAAAAACATAGACCATATAGCTTAAAATACATTCCAATATTGTTAGAATAAACTTTGCTTACTTGTATATATATAAACCACACTATGTATTATATTACAGATATAGTGCACGTTATTATTTCAATATTGTTTTCCTTGTATTGGTATTATTATTATAGTTAATATTTATTTCACAAATAGCAGGAGTAACAGGCGTTGTCCAATGTAAAGAACGTGTTTCGCTGCTTTAAACAGACAAACAAAATCTTAAGTTGCTATCTTCTGACACAATTTTTAACTGTTTAAAAATAATTAGATTAAAACCCAAATTTTAAATTTTCTACTTGAGGTGAAAATATTTGTGCATTGGAGCAACCAATATTTAAATTCGGCCCTATTCGTATTGTGTGTGTGTATATATATATATAGTAAATAATAAATATATTTATATATTATATATATGTGTGTTGTATAGTACAACAGACACAACATTTAAACTCTTAGTTTTATTATTATTATTATTATTATTAGCACCGCATCTTACTACCCGTTCGGTTGTACGCACTTACGCTAATGTGTAATGGTAGGGTGATTGTGAGATGAAATGAAGGACCTACAGTTTAACGTGGAATCCGAACCACGGTGGCGGCCTGGCATTCCCCACATTCACAAGATGTCTTGTCAAGGTGAAGGAAGGGTTTGGTAATCAGATAAATCTGTGCCGGGACCGAGGATTGAACCCCGGCTGCCAGCACAGAAGTCTAACACCTTACCCCTAGACCGCCAGGTCACCCTTAGTTTTATTAAGTTATATGGTATTAAATTGGATCATATATTCTGAAAACTAGGTTATTTTAAACAAGTGTGCAAAACACATCTTCTGTTACAATTTACTCCATTGTTTAGAATCAGTAATTTTTGTTTTTACAAAAATCTATCTTTAGACATTTTTTAATATTTCACTTTAAATAAATTTGCCAAACATTGAATTAATAAAACATAATTTTCTAACGAAAATTCGTACTTTAAACTATTAATGATATTATTGAGTAGGCAGAAGAAAATCGACATACCCAAATCTTTAGATGCTCTTTACCTGAAGTAAAATATAAATGCCTAATTTTTTTACGAGTTTGAAATAATGTTGAAATATTCTGCTTTGAATTGTTAGTTTTTCATTATTAATTGTGCTATTAGGCCAATAAAGATGTTTTTTCATGTAGGCTTATATCTTACAGTTTCAAAAGGTGATAGATCAAAATTTATGAATCCATAATCCAAGTGAATTGCACTATAATAACTGCTTATTTGTAATCTAAGTAAAGACCAATCTGTTGAAAGTGTTAGTTGGATAATGCATTAATGTAATGGAATAATAAATGAAGGTATGTTAAGAAAATAAGAATAAAAAACTAATCTCTGTCGCTAACGAATATTTTTTTAAATGTTAGTATAACTATTCTTTAATTGGCACTGATTTTCTGTCAAATATTACAGTTTAAAATATTATGATGTGACATCGAAATACTAAATGGACGTTTTGTAATTTCATGTGTATCACAAACTGATAAGTTAAGGTTATTCACAGGATTAGTCTTGATAGCTTAGTAAAAATCATGTAAGTGAAAAAGGACAACTTTGACACGGGGCTTTGAATACTACTGAGCCATCCTGATTTGTCTAGTATTCTAGGGCCACCTCTTACTAGTTACCATGGTGACCTGATGGTGTAGGAGTTAGGTGTCGGACTTCTGTGTTAGGGGTTCGGGGTTCAATCCTCGGTCCAAGCACAGATTTATCTGATTACCAAACCCTTTCTTCCCCTCTGACAAGACGTGTATTCATAACAACTTGTGAATGTGGGTAATGCTAGGCCTCCACCGTGGTTCGGATCCCACGTTAAACTGTAGGTCCTCTATTTCATCTCACAATCACCCTACCATTACACATTAGCGTAAGTGCGTATAACCCGAACGGGTAGTAAGACACGGTGCTAATAATAATAGTTACAACACTTAGACCACTGCTTGGTTACAACACACCAAAATCTGTTGAAATATAGCCCTGGATACTAAACGAACCAAGGTGGCTCAGCAGAAGAGCATTGGTGGGAAAATCCAAAGGTCCCAGGTTCGATTCCCATATCCAGGTCTTCAATTTTCACTTAATTTATTTGAAAGTGGTTTGAGTAATTTTTCGAACTGTAAAATATATCGATTTTCGTATGACGATTCTACCGTAGTAAAACATTAAGTTGGTAAAGTCTTTCACACGGAATAAAATAAAATTAGTACTACTCAAGAGTTTTTTCATTTTATTCTCTTTGATTTATATATATGTTTTAAATTATAAAATATTTATAAAAAACATAATGACTTAAGTCCGTAATCAAGCTATCCCAACTTAGCGGCTACCAACCTTAACAATTATAGTACTAACATTTGTGGATGAAGGGTGTCGTAAGGTTAACCAAATGAGCCCTTCAGCCATTAAACTCTGTTTTCTAGACTGGAGGTGCTACATATAAATTCAAGGAGCTCCTCAATCGTCCTCATGAGTTTGACTCTGTTACCGACCCATTGTTCCACAGAAAAGTTATGTATTTAAGTAAGTTTATAAGTCATGTGTGTGGAAAAACTCGTATGGACAGAGTCGGTAATGAATGGGTGCTAAAGGAGTTTGGTTTTAAAGGGACTCCAATAGGTAAATGTCAATGGTTTGGCATTTTGAGAGGATGAGTGTGTATCAAAAGGAAGGGTAGGCCATGTAACAAATGGCTAAATGTTTTAGGTGAATGCGTGAATAGGTGAAGAGAAACATTGAGTTTTAGGAATAGAAGCGCATTAATGACTCTGATTATGGATGTTGTTGAAGTGAAGATATATATATATATATATATATATATTACAATTTTATTTCATTTCTTGCCTATCCAGGAGGGAACAGCGCGATAGGTATGTATGTAGGAATAAAAAGGGCTGAGAGGAAAACTAAGGGGGAAATAAAATTAGGAAAATGTGTAGCTTCTATCGTACAGTTTTTTCTATGTGCCGATAAAAACCTACTCATATTTAATCTTCTCGTGTCTGGATTAAGCCCAGCGATAAATTTGATATGCAAGATGTCTCACAGAACTGTACAGATTTAGCCTACGATACAGTTTACGGGGGTCATGGCTGTGACCATATTATTTGATTTGTTTCCTAATCTATGCTCAAACTGTATTTCAGGAAAATGTTTCCCTGAATCGGCATATTATCGTCACACACAGTTGAGAGTAGAAATAATGATTTCGTGTAATGGTATTATATAGAATTTTTTTTAACTATATATATTTTTAGATTTAAATTCAGTTTATTAATATCAGAAACATTATCAATTTACGTTAACTCATCTCGGTGGTGAAACTTTAGTAACATTCTGCCATGTTATTAGTGTGATTCTATAAGTAATGATAATATCAATCAAAAGTGACAGCTGCAGATAGCAGTACTCGACGTATGGATACGGAAGATTAACCTGCTTGGGTTTGGCCAATACTTTAAGGCGTCACCCTCATGTTGGACTGGTTTGTTTATGACGGAGATCGGGACTCAATATTCCAGTCCGGTCTACTAAGGATATTTTTGTCTAACAAGGGGAGGTCACGACGTTCGTATCACGGATTATTTTCAAATTTTGTACACTTTTAGTAGTCCAGTAGGACAACATAATTTGCAAGTATTAAGGCGTATACTTAGGTGTTTTCGAGAAAATCGCAAGAAAAGATTTATACGTCGAATATGTACTGGTGGGTTGAGACTATGAGTTGAGATGGCGGCGGTTGAGTGGTTGTAGCGTTAAAGTTCCGTAATCGCCAGGTCAAATCTAACTCGTCTTTCTTTTTTTTTTTTCAACACTGGACATATTCTTTCATGTATATTACAATTCAAAGGTAATATAATGAAAACATAAGTGTATTTACATGAACTTTTTATTTAATTTCCAATGTTATTTGGCTGTTTACTAATTTGTATTATTACAACAAATACTATATTTATAATTATTGACAAGTAAACGACCATACGCATAACCTGTCTGCAGGTCAAAGCGTGCACAACAGTTTCGGATACCTTCCCCGATTGAGGTTTAAGGGATTTCGCAAATCACGACAGGCATACATTTTCAGGAAAACTTTATGCATTTGGTCGTTTACTTGTCGATAGGTTATAAATATAATATTTGTTTTAATAATAAAAATTAGTAAACAGTCAAATAAGATTGGAAATTCAATCAAATTCATGCAAATACGCGTATTTTTTTCATTTTATTGCCTTTGAATTGTAATATATAAATGAAAGAATATGGCCAGTGTTGAAAAAAAAAAAAGATCAGTGGGACTTGATCCAAATATTACGTAACTTGAACGCTAACTCCTGACCACCGCCATCTCGTGCTCATAGTCGCAACCCACCAGTACATACTCGACGCGTCAATCTTCTCTTGCGATTTTCTCGAAAAACCTAAGTATACGCCTTACTACTTGCACATAATGTTGCCTAATGGGACTACTAAAAGTGTACAAATTTGAAGATAATCCGTGATCCAAACGTCGTGGCCTCCCCTTGTAAGTCGTTTCCCACCCTCCTTTCGTGCAAATGCGGATAGATTATCTCTAAAATAGTCCCTTCCCCATTAGAATAGTGAACATATATGCGTAAAACCTTAACCGGTAGTTAAGTTGCAGTGATAAAATAAACGATCATGAAATTATATTTACAAACAAATTCTTGCATATAAAATCATACCTAACGACTAGAAAATTTACTAGATCTAATTAAACGTATTCATGTTATGTCAATTAATCTGATATGAAGCGATAACATTTGATAGATAACGGTACCTATAAAATAACACCAACAAAACAATATCAATGTTGTCAACAAACGATGTTTATAGTTTCTAAAAGGCTCTTCATATGAAAATGTGAGTGTATTAAGGTTGAATGTGTCGGATAAGGTTCTTCCTATGAAAACTGTGCTGTAGATGACTCCTTGGCTGCCACCCTGTGGTATATCAGGGCGGCCTTGACGCGCGAGTCTAGGCCCAGTTACGTGCATTGTGTTTCAAGAGGTGCTACTGATGTAAGAGGGAAGGGGTGTTCATTTATAAAAGATGTAATAAGTAGCAGTATCGACAAGCACATGAACACTATAGCTGGCCGTTATAGGCTCTTCCAAATGACAGTCGCCCCAATTGTCTGGGAGTGATTCTCCTTAAAAGGAACATTAAACGAATCCCAAATCCATCCTTTACTGTAGTGACATGTGGAATGGAATGAGTGACCTATCTTCTGCAATCAATTAACAACGCAATCTTTGACTAAGCATGATCATAAAATAAGATAAACGAGTTAAAAGCCATCGTTATAGAAAAATGTTGGATAAAAGAGCATCACAGTTCACCAAAGACCACAGTTAAATAATATAATCCGTTACAAAAATATATTGAGTAGTGAGCATCATGATATTTCAAAGAGTATCACGGTTACCGAGATATGTCGCCAGAAATGATTTATTTTAATTATTATAAAGCTGCTAGCTATCATTTGATTTTATCCTTCGATTTTTAGCTTTGTTATTGCAACTCTATGAATTCACTTTGAGGTAGTCTTTAGGTTTTTATTTATTTATTTTTTATATATATTTTTTTCGTTTGCCTATACCAAATTCAAATTAGATATTAGTGGTAAATTTCAATCCTCTGCCTCAAATAAAAGGGCTTTATTTTCTTTAATTAACCCCCACTTCCAAATTTATTTTTTGCATTTAAGATCTTCATTCTTTTATGGTTATTCGGAGTGAGCTTTAAACTTTTTATGCCAGATTTAGGTGTTTTAACACAGAAAATTTGTTGTTCCTGTTAGTTTTGGGAATTGCAATCCAATCTTCCACCATTTAAATAAATCCAGATGGTAATTTTCTTCTTAAAATTGGTAATTTATATCTGGATTGGTCCGTCTACCTACCTCGTAAATTTAAATTTTCTACCACTCCTAAATGCATTTTATTTTCGGTTTATACCTGCATCCACCACCCTGTTTCCCAAAGTAACGATTAAAAGGGATGATATTTGAAAAATCCTCAAAAATCCCTGAAAATTTCTCATCCAATTATAAAAAGTAAACTTCATTTTAAATTTAAAGGTTCAATGTGTATTTGTTCAAAAGATTAGTAAGTGAATTTTGAAAATTCTAAATCCCTCTTTTTTGCCCCTTAGAGGTCAAATTTGGAAAGAAAAATAAAACTGTCTTGTATCTTGGAAAATATACTTTCATACCGAATTTTAAGTTTATAGGCCAATGGGCTGGTAAAATACTCTGATAAATGAATCAGTGAGTGTATTTTGTATTTTATATATATTATTTAGATCATATCGTTGACCTCGTGGTCTTAAGGTAAACTGCTCCACTCAGTATCTAATGTTCTTGGGTTCAAACTCATTTGAAGTCGACCGATTTTTCTTTATCGATAAAAATCCATAGCACAACTTCTTTATGAGGGGAAGTAAAGCCGTCGTTACAATATCGATTATGGTATGTAAAATAACTATAGAAGTTGTGTTAAAATACCTTTCCCGGCAAAATTGGTAGGTCCTTTCGTTCTAGTTCATAGAAATTCTGATTTACTGATTTAATCAGTAAGTTCATAAAATGCACGTTAAATACCTTAGATATATAAATAAAAAAACATCGGGTTTTGCTTGAATTGAGAAGAGATACTATAGTTAAGTAACTATTTTGATATTCATTATATCTAATAAATATATATTTTCTCGTTGAAAAATACATAAAAAAAACTATGTGCACCCGGCCAATATTTAAAGATAAAATCCTGATATTCCTGACCGGTCAAACACGTTGGCTCCGAGTTAACATAACGAGACAGAACACGTTAAAAACCCTATGTTCGAACTTAGAGTAACGTTTTATACTGCCACTAGTTTAACACAGGCTCTCCCGCCAGTCCACCGCAAGATTTCATATCCCAAGGGGGGATCCTTTTTACGGCAAAAAAAAAACGACGAAAAAAGAGAGGACTTCTATTTTCTCACTTTATTTAAGCGTCTCCTTGTCCATTTCCTTTCTGTTCTCTTTGCTTTCTTCTTCTCTAACTTTTTTTTTTAAAAGATACACCCTAACACACAATTCACGCCGCTTGAAGAGAAATAATAATAAAAAAAGAAGTAAAGAGAGCTACTTTCTCTCCTCTTTCTTTCTTTTTTTTTTCTCAAACCCTCCCCTCCGATTCATCTCTCCGTCGCTCACGTGGTGGTAGCAGGTCAGTAGGGTTGGGACGACGCATCGAGCGTCCAGACGCTGACAAGTGCTACGAGGACGCTACTTACAGGTTGACTTTACCATTCACTAAACGTTGGCGTGACTGTACCGTGAGGAATCGCCCCATCCCTTTACCTTCGTGCTGAAAGTTGAGTTAAGTGCCATGAAACATATATTCAGGTAAATAAAGCACTATTAGTTGTGGTTTGAATTTTAATATGGTTTTAAATTGAGTGAAATTAAGGGATTTGTAAATTTTAGCTACAAAATTATACACGCACACACACATATATATATATATAAATAATCCAAATTAACAAAGGTTTATTAGTCTCATTCTTTGTAAGATTACAAAAACCATCACTTAATCTTTGATAATTGAAATGAAATAATCTCGTATTTTTCTCAGTTTCAGAGAAAATAAATTCTCAAAATAATTGTCATATTTCAACATTAATTGTATTACTATTAGAAAAGTTACTATTTAAACTTTTAAACCTGTTGTTGAATAAAGTATAATATGTTCTCATGCGATACAATAAAACACCGAATTCTGACCTACCAGAATAAATTAGATTAAATGTTTTATTCAATATTGTAGTTACTAATCTGAAAAATTGTCAAATAAAATGTTTATACTTATAGAATTTCCATGTAACGTAAACGCAAAGATTTTAAGTCCACTTTTTATAAGAAAGACCTCTTATATTATAAAAACATGCTTTTTTTTTTGCAGCAAACATTGGTAACATTCTACCATATAAAAGTGTAATTTAAATATTTTGATAATCTTTATCAAAAGTGAGAGCTGCAGATCACATTAATTGACGTATGAATATAGGAAAGTAGATATAGAAACTTTTCTATATGTTAAATAGGGGTTCTCCCCCTGAAAATTGATCTGATTTTATCTTTAAATATATATATTTTATTATATTAATAGTGATAAATAGTATAATCTCAATTATTTGGTAAAACCAAATTGTTTTCTCTTACATGAAAAACACATATGTCATGAATAGATTCTATTTTTCATGTATGTCAGAGGGAAGTGAGATTCATTGATCTCGTGGGGTGCTGAAAGATGGGGGAGGGTGGGGGGCAAGTATCCCCTCACACCTTTCCTCTTCTTCTTCTTCTTCTTCTCTCTCTTCCTCTCTTTCGGTACTTGTACCAATCACTCACCTGTTGATTCTTGTGGTGTGAGACCTTAAAGAGCATCAGAATAACAACAGTGTAGATCCAAGATCACCTCGCATTGTCAACTTGACAACGAAACATTTTAATAAGCATTTATCCATCCGGGATTCCAGTCCTCGCCTAAATCACTGGTTCAACATCTTAGAAGATATAATCTTCACGTTTATATATGTATTTATTATCACATCATCTTACTACCTGTTCGGGTTACACGCATATGTGATAATCATGCTAAATGGATAGGGATGAGGAGGGAAACATTTCAGATGTAATCTACCCTCATTTGCTTTGAAGGAGAGTGATAAACCATTTAGGAAAAATCACCCTAAGTAGCCTCGACCAAGATTTGAACCCTAAACTCGCCTTCCATCAGCAGATCAGTCTCTATTCACTAGAGTGACGCCTTGGCCCATTCGGCTAATGAAGTGAAATCTCCTCGTTTTTATTTCCTTATTTGACTATCTTAAGTGGTCTGGAGTGGTCAAATGGTCCAGGCAGAGATGGTGAATCTACGACCATTTGAAGTGTTCATTGAGGCCATTTCGAACATTTTACCAATCATGTATATTTTTTTAAAGTTTAAAATGATACACTATCAAGTAGTATGCATTTTAATTTTTTAATAATAACTATTATTATTTATCACGGCGTCTTACTACCAGTTAGGGTTATACATTTGTGTACTAATCACGCTAATGGTTTTCAGGGATTATAAAGGTTATATCTAGAGGAAGTGCACCCGCATCTGAATGGAAAAAGAGTAGAAAATCATTTTATGAAAACCACCCTCAATACACCCGACTGAGATTCGAACCTTAATTTCTCAGTCATCGGCAATTTAGTCTATTGCGAGAGTAGTGCGATTGCATTTTAATTAATTAAAATAACAATATCGTTATTTTTAAAACCATTGTTTTATAAAATTAAACCCCTCAACTATCTATTTTTCAATTTTCAGAAAATGATATCTAGATGGAATAATCCTCACTAAAATCATAAATAACAGCCTTGGCTATTTTGATTCTTATCTATCTATCGTTGGTGCATTATAATATTTAGGCAAAATTGACTATACATTAGGGGACTTGTGAGAAATCTGCTAAGTTGTATGCAGCCTATATATTAGGGGACTTTTGAGAAATCTGCTAAGGTATGCAGCCTATACATGAGGAGACTTATAAGGGATATGCGGCCTTCCGTTGAGAAATGGCACCCCTGATTTAAGGGGTGAATCTCCGAATAGACTGGACTTCCAAAAGAGGTTAGATAGAGTTTTTAACCCCACTCAGGTGTACCAATAGTGTTATTTTTTTCGTGAGTGGCTATCCACTCTTCCATCATGAAAATACGAGTACATATCCTGAAAACTAAGCCTTCCTAATCCTTACAAGATAAGTGTAAAAAATACATGTGCGTGTAGCCTGAACGGGTAGTAAGACACGGTGTGAATAAAAATAAAGTACCCACTGGCATAGCTAACTTGTAGAGCTAATCCCGTACCGGTGGTCGTATGGTGTATGTAATAAGTGTGGTGTTTCCTATATTGCTTCTTCTTCCACGAAAATTAGTGTACATGTACAATAAAAAAAATACCCCATTCATCTTTACCCCTATATAGTAATTATCATATATGTGTATAATCTGAAAATGCGGTAATATATATAAATCTTCAGTGGAGGTGTCAAATGCTCGTTGGACATGTGTTGTTTTTCTCCTGAGCTTCGTCTGAAGTCCAGGTGGCCAAGCTTTCAACACGAACACGAACGACTCTAAATGATCTCCAGTGAATCTTGATCTAGAAATCTCTCACCATTGGCGGTGGTTTTATTCGCTTCACAGATTTGCTCTCGGGTTGCTAAAGGTAGAATAGTAAAACAAATATATATAACATTTTCTAAGTTAATAGTATCAATAAAGATGGTCTGGATTTAAACATACAATTACATATAACCAATATTACGTCTTCTGTATAGTGTAAAATATAGTTATTTACTACCTGTTCAGGTTATACCAGGGAGTCAAACTGGAACAGGAACCCTAAAAATACTATTATAAAGAACCAGAACCGGATTTGGAACTGTTACATAATTTTAATTTCATAAAGGTTGTAAAAGGTTCTTAAGGGTTCATAGTTGTTACGAAATTGTATATAATGTTAATATGTTGCACATACTTTTTTTCTTTCCTAAGTTTAGTTTAATTTAGAAATGTTGTGTTTCCCCTTTCCTAGTTAAGTTCTGAAAGGGTTTGATATATTTTAGTTTACTACTTTGTTTGAAACCTCTTTTCTAAGGTGATTATAAAAGAGTTAATGAGCCCTTAGCAATACACACTAATGTTAGATTCCAGAGGACTGTTGTGACTGTCACATTGTTCTCTGTTTTCTCAATTTAATGTTCTAACTAGAGGTTTAAGAAGATGTATTAGCTTTGATAGAGAGCAGATAATACCACATTCCTTAAAATTTTAAACACAGAAATTAAGAAATCATCACTTTTGGACAAGCAATCTTCTTCAAAGTGAAAACTGATATTTTGGTGGTTGGTTGAACAGCTAATGATAGCGGGTATGGGAGATAGTGGGTGGCAAAATGCAAAATGCAAAATTTAAATTCTTTCACTCAAGTTTAAATTAGGAAGTAACTCGGTGAATGTGTTCCATGTTTATAGCAGAGGTGATTATTTTTGTTGTTAGTAATTGGTTTAAATAATATTATTGATGGGGTACGTTAAATTAAACACATTTCAGAGGTTTTTTAACTTGAGATTGATGGTGACAGATCACGATGCAAATTAGAAGGTTGCACAATTGATATTAAGGTACGCTATAATATTTTTTTTAATTTAGCAATACTTTTGATCCAGAGTGTTATTTCAAAAGTGGTTCTCCGCTCTCCTTCCACGCAAATGTGGATACACTTCCTCTAAATATAAAAATATAACCTCCTCATTCATCAAAAAATCATTATCGAATTTAGTAGATTGATGTAGCCTGAATTGATAGAAAGACGCTGGGATAAAAAAAATAATTAAAGAACCGGAACACTATCAGGAACCGAAAAGAACCGTAACCTTTATTGTGCTCTAACCGGAACCAGAATCGGAACCTTTAAAATGTTTGTTTAGGGAACTGGAACTAGAACCGATACAAATTTCGGTTCGACTCCCTGAAATATACACGTGTATGATAATTATTCTAATGGGGTAAGGATGAATAAGGAAGCACTAGAGGCTATTTTTATTAAGTGGCACATATTACCGGGAGGGACTATGACATACAGGTTCGGTCACCTTATGGGTAGCCTATTAGCCTCTCTGTTGGTACAGAACGTTGCCCAGGGTACACCATAGGAGGTTATCTACAGTAGCCCCATGGCTTCTTTGGTTCTGACTGACATGGTACAGCTGACTTATGACAGTCAAATGTTACAGCTGCTAAACACATGTTTATTCAGATCATCTGGTCCAGCGTAGGGATACATAATTTGGTCTGGTAACTTTTTAAAGCTGACAGTTGTCAGTCAGCACCAAAGAAGCCAAGGGGCTACTGTACATGTCTTACTCGCAAAGAGATGATGTAATGATAGTGATTATGGAGTTGTATATCCGGAATGAGCCAATACCTAAGATGCGAGACCGGAATTGAACCTGGGACTCATAGACTTGTAGCCAGGTGCACTGACCACTACACCGTGGGCCGGTTATTCTAGGGGTATTCTACCAGCATTTGCGATTAAGGAAAGTGGGAGACTATTTCGGAAACACCACCCTCCATAGATCCTACTGGGATTCGAACCACAAACTCCCCAGTCCTCGGTGGGCCATTCTAACACTAGAGGGACACATAGGAACATTTGGACACCGAAGTATGTTAATATTAATTTATTGGTGAATTGACTACAAATGACTTAAGGTAGAAGTATTTCGTTTATACTTGATCATGAAGCTAGGACCTAATTTAATATAATAACTTGTATTAGAAAATATTAATTTTTAATGTAAATATGTATTAGTATTTAATGACAAAATATTTAATTAATGGTTTAAATTAAAAATATTTTATTTAATTCATATAAAATTACCGTAGCAAATATATAAACCGTATTAAATGTTATATTGATATGTTAAATACGCATTGTAGTAACACAAATGCTTTACATAATTATTGTAAAATAAAATATTATTTGAGTCAAGTATATATTCTATTAAAAGTTATAAGTGGCTTGGATTGCAGGTTGGTTTTTTTCTATGTAAGAAAGTGTTTGTTTTTTTTTTAATTTCATGTGCGTATAAGATGGAAGGGGGAGGGAGGTGTTTAAGAATTACTCTACAGCCCCTTCATATCACTTCCTCCCCATCCTAAATTACTGTAAAGAGCTACCAGTGTAGGGTATGAAAGGAATTAACTAATTATAGTAGCAGGTGTGAAATAAATCTCTCGAGAGCTTAATAACCAATCATAATCTGATCTGATAAACCTATGAGTCAGTAAGTGTTTAAATATAATACAATTTCAATAATTCCAGATTATTTTAATTTTAATCTCTCTCTCCTATTTATGAGAATATTATGCTTCCCTTTCATTCATATTAATTACTTTTAGTTTCACTGTTGCTAATAATTTAAGTTTTGGCAGAAGATGTTAAAACATTATTTAAAAGGTAAAACTCATTATTATTTTTATCTTCAGCTATTATATACATATATAATTATCATCTGGGCTGTTGATGCATAATATGTTCATTTTTCATCAATAATCCTCAGCTGTAACATTTAGCTTGTTTGAATACATTTAAAAGGAAAATACAATAAATGTAAGTAAAATAAATTATTCTTATATTATCCAACCCCAAATTATAAATAAACTAATTGATATATTGTTTGGATTAAATTTTTTTTGTTACATAGCTGGTCTATGTTTTTTGATATTTTAGTAAAATAATTAATACGTGTTTTCTAAAACTTCCGGATTTATTGTCAAAATTAATAACTTCAAAGTTTTAAATATCACTAGCTTATAATATGTAAAATATTTTTAAATGTTTGAAAAGCTGATTACAGCTATATCTGAAGAAATCTTAGATAACCATACAGAAATGTGTATTTAGAGCACACAAATTAAATAACATATTTTATATTTATTTAAAAAAAGTTTGGAGATTATCATTATTTTGTACTTTGATTAAAACTGCTTATTAACTACGACCTAATCCTTAAATGTGTTTTATTAAAAAGCTGTTATAACATATGAAGCTTTACTGATTCTAAAACTAATCAACCATCACAGCTTCCTAACTAAAATTTGGGAAGACATGGATCAAATCTTGTCACGAATACAGCCATATCTGGGTAATTTTTTAAAAAATTATAAATATTTTAACAAAGAGCCTTAAACTTTGGTTTTATTACCGTATCCAGGGATTACTTTTCATTTATAACCAATTTTATTGTAAAAATACAATGCCCATTATATATGTGTATATATATATATACACACACACATACAACTTTTCATTGGATTTCAAAGTATACTCCTCTCTCGACCACACACAAATTCGAAATTACTGCCCTCAAAATGAAGGATGAAGGCTGGTATATATTTTAGTATAATTCATTTTTTTTTTTACCTTGTCTCAATATAGGTTTTTCCTCTGAGCTAATTTTGTTAAGTATGAGGAAGATATAATTTAATGGAAATATATATATTTTTTTAAACCACTGCACACCCAACCGTGATGCGAACCTCAATATTCCCATCAATAGCAATCAAGTATATTGTGAGTGTGACACCTCATACTTTGCAACCACAGAATCTTGTAATAACATGGTGTAGTGTTGTTATTCTAATTCGTTATTACTGTACAAAATATGGCGTCCTAATTAATTGTTAGGTGACAAATTGACATCTTGCCGCTGAATCAGCCTCTAGTTAAGCCACGAAAACAAGGGTGGGGGGGGGGGGGGGAAGAGTAGGAAGATGACGAAGTGCCCAAAGACGGTGGCGCCGGTAAATCATAGCCTCGCCGAGACGCCCTCATTGCTAAGTCGACGCCGAGTCTAAGACGCCCTCCTTCTCCTCTGCTTTTTGAAGTACGTGGTTACTTGAGGTTAAGACTGAAGGCCTCAAGTTAACCTTTCAGGAAGGATCTACTCAGGGGTCGATGAATGTGTATTCTTATCGGATCCAGTACGTAAGATATATTTCTTATAAATACATTAAAATTTGTATTGTTTCAAAGGAAGTTGAGAATATAATTGGAATATTTAAACTATGCATAATTTGAACTTGCTGTGCTGAATATACTTGTCGACCAAATTTTTTTTAAATTGGTCCAATAAAAAGTCAATAAAAACAATTAGTAAAAGATATATATCAAAAAATCTTATATTTATCATAAACAAAAACAATCGTATTGTTATAGGAATTAAGAACTACAAAAATATTCGAAATTTGTTCTTTGGTTAGATTTAAAGAAACTCCCTTGCAAATTTCCTGAAGATCAAAAAGTAAACCAGATTTATCTTAATGTAAATTTGTTTAAATGATTAGTTCATTTGACGCAAAACCACATCTAATATATTCAATTTTATTATTTTAAATAAGTCTTATCATATTCCCCTGATAGTGCATTTATGTGTTAAACCCACTTAATTCTTTTAAGGAAAATAAAATCCTCAATATGTCTTTGTAAAATGAATTATATTCACTCTCATTTTCAACTATTTCTAGACTCACTTAGGTAATAATCAAATCCCGTTGATTGTAAGATCATAATTTACTGAAAAACCTTTTTTTTTATGTGTGTGAACGCTTCTTGTAACCATTTTGGGCTGTCCAAAACTTTACAATAATGGTTTTCTAAATAGGAAGGTAGAATTTAAAGGAGATGTACACGAATTTTCATGGAGGAAGGGTGAACATCTGTTCTAGAAAAATCTCCTTCGTTTATCAGACGTGTATTCCAACACTTTAGATCAGGGGATGGCAACCCCTTATGTGGTTCAATCAAATTTGGTGGACAAGTTTGGAACATATTTCTAGCAAAACAGTTAAAAACTATATTTCTCATATATTAATTAGTTATTAGTCTATTTTATGAACACATTATGGTTTTGTTTGCTTAATATTTTGATGGCCAGATAAAAAAAAATCAGTTGGCTGGCCGGATCTGACCTGCAGGCCGTAGGTTACCAACCTTTGCCTCAGACCATACGTCCACCGAAGCAAGTAATTCTTTACATCTCAGGTTTAATGAGTAAATGATATTAAAAAGTTCGTTAAGTTTTCGAGCAGAGAGAAGTTAAATAAAGGTGTATTTTTCTCATCACTGATTTTTCTAAATGAAATAAGATTTTTCTTCTTATTACCCAAGAAGAAACGCCTGTCTTTCTTCTTTCTCCAAAGCTACCGGGGATTGGGCTCAGAAGAGCGGGTGGAGAAGGAGGGAGGGGGGGTGAAGGGGAGTGAATAAAGAATGGTGATAAAGAAGGGTGGGAGAAATATCGGGGAGGTAGGAGAAGATAACGATGGAATACTGATCATTTCAAGAGGATGAGGTGTAATATGAACCTTCTGTGCTGGAACAAAATATAATGAGAAATATAGCGGGGAGGGGATATAAAAAGAGCTAGGAAATAGGGATTGGTGAACAGAACAGACAATCAAAGAGAAAGGAGAAGAAGAGACAATTATTGAAAATAGCTTGACCAAGTATAATTTTATCTATTGGCGATGAAAGCATTATTAGCTTAAGACAATTTAGCAAGGTATATATACAGCCAAATAAATATTAAACTAGTTTTTATTTTAAACAAATCTATTACTAGTTATTTTTGCCGTAAATTTAAATAACCATTGGTTGGACACAATACATAAGGATTAGGAATGGTATTAAAAGAAAATAAACCAACGTTAGAGGGGAGAAATGATTGGAAATTCCCATTGCACCCGGATGAGAGCCGAACTAAAAACACCTAGCAAAGGAGGGTCAAGAATAATTAGTCTTTGGAGACATTGAACACGAAAAATTAATTTAAAATTATTTTATGGTAATTAATATCTTAGGGATATGTTATTCATGAGTAAGTTCCAAACAAACATAGTACCAAGCTTATCTTTAATATAAATGGATATAGTTGTACCATTATTTAGTTAACTTATTTATTGACTCGCGTATTGAAATAAAAAACTACTTGCTGAAGTCATTTCCAGCTATTTAAAAAAAACTATTAGAACCATATTACAAAAAATTATATTCTTAAATATCCTAATCTAGTTTTTTAATCTAATCAAGAAAAATAGCCATTTTATTAAAGAGAAATACCATACATGCCATTTCAATCCCTCCTCAGATATAGTTAAGACAAAATCGTTAAAGCCATTTTCAAATATATTGATTTGTCAAAAATGATTCATCAGTAAACTTAACTTATAAGCTTACGTGTTTTTTGGCGGGAAATTTGACTAAGTGCTATTTTTCAGGGAAACCTTTTGCATATTTTCTGATTAAGCAAAACCATAATAGCCAATTTTCGAATAATAATGTTTAAAGATTAAATATGTTCATTTGTGATGTACGATAACACTTACCCGTAGACAACCCTTAGGGATTTTTTATTAGTCTTACAATTTGGCAGTTATTGCTATTTTTACTAACGCACTTCTGTACAACCTCGTGACTAGTTGTTTAACGATTCCAGTAAGACGACACTCATAACTAAAATGTGAAACAGATGCATCACGTAACCCACCCTTCACTTAGGGGTGCTGAAAGACTTATCGCCACCCTCCCTCTTCCCAATCAATTCAATCGCCACTAGTGCTCTAGTTGGGGATGGTAAGGGAAGACTGGCTGTTAGTAGGTCAGTAGGATTTTTTTATAGTCCAAACGTTCATATTGTAAATTTACTTTTATCTTCTTGTTATATGGCGTGACTTTTTTTTTTTTTTTTAACTTTCTCTCGATCTTTCTGAGAGACAAGTATTGTGCTAATAAAAAAAAATTAGCTCAAGGTTTTGATAAATGTAGACATTTCATGACCCCCTGAAACAGAAAAAGTAGTTTTCGTAATGCCATCTGTCCATCTGTTTGCATCTTGAAGTAGAGTTGAAACATATTTAACAATATCGTTCTGAATCTTGGTATTTAGGATTTTCATAAGATGTTTTTGGAATTATTAATATAACCCTGAGGTTAAGGGAAGTTATTGAAGGCAAAAAGAAAATAAGTCGATATTCTTAAAATCTGCTGTAATTATTTTTATTAAATTTCGTGTCCAAGCATTGATTAAAATTACATACAAAATAGAAAATCTTGTTTTCCCGTGAAAAGGAATTTGAGGGCACTTTAAAGAAGCGTAAATTTTCAATTTTTATCATATATCTGCAACTATTTGAGATACTAAATAACTTATTATTGAAAAGTTGTACTACTATTAAAATTTAAAAAAATAACTTTATCAAAAAAAAATATTTTATTAAAACAGTCATATCTGAGATATTTGCTTAATATATTTGTTTTAATTGTGGCTTGTAAAATTGGTTTTTATGCTTTTTGGTGAAAAAAGATAATACTTTTTATTGGTTTTTCTGTAACGGTGTATATTATTTTATTTATGCTCTTTAGTGGAGTGTTTCTACTCAATATTATTTTCACATATCATACGAGCTTTGAGTAAATATCTCCATTTTTAGGCAAATGATGGATAAATTCTGTTCAACGTACCATTTATTTTCTAGTCACTAACTATGGACGGGGGGGGGGGGGGGGAATGTTAATATCAAACCTTTAATTATATAGGTAAAGAATTTATATAGTGTTCCGTACTATGAGTTTTTGTCCGCCCAAAGTCACCTCAGTACGTTAACCTTGAATCATGAAAGACTACTGCATTTGTTTGTGATGATAAACTATGTTAAATCATTTTATTAACAAACATGTAGTTTATACCATGCTTGAGAGGTTTAAGTTCCTGTTTAAGTTCAAGTTCCTGGAAAGTCTACTGACAAAGGACACCTACTGCATCAGTGAAATTAGGTCAAGGATCTCTATAGCCAATGAAGCTTTCAACAAGAAGAGGTTACTGCTGACCAGCAAGTTGAGTTTGGAACTGAAGAAGAAACTAATATAATGCTACTTATGGAACATCACGGTGTATTAAACAGAAACTTGGACTCTTAGGAAGATGGAAAATAAATAATTGAGAGCTTTGAAATGTATCCCTGGAAAATAATTTAGAAGATCAGGTAGACAAGCAGGGTGATAAATGAAGTCATAAGAAGAATCGTTAAGAAGAGAACCATTTTGGGTGTTATTCTTCGGTGCAAAGCAAACTGGATTGAACACAAACCTAGAAAGAAGAGCTGCCTTCTGCATGATGTCATGAAGGAAACTTTGAGGGTGTGAGGATATTAGGAAGGAGGAGGATTCAAATATTAGATGACTTGAAGGAGAAAGAAAATTCTGGGATCTGTAGAAGGTAAACTACACAGTGCATTGTCAGTCTAAGTTTACTAACAAAACCTTTTGAAAGATATAACACCTAATAATAAGATTGAAAATAAATTATTTTATCACAAAGTGAATTAAAGACTTAAGTTATATTGTCATAACATAAATCTGGTCACCCCTTACCTTGAGCGTTAGACGTCACGACACTTGAAATCAACCAATAAAAGCACATTCCTTCTCTTGACATCTGATCCTCGGTCACCCTTACTACCCCTCACCCAATCGAAGTAGCGCAATCTCTAATCTTGTTCAGAAGGTGTAAGGGTCACCATGAGAACTCCCCCCCCCCCTCTTAGCCCTGTCTCATCCTCCCCCTCCTATCTCCACTCCCTAAAGCTACTGGGACTAGAAATAGCTTGGGGGTGGTGAAGACGTGGTCAAACAAGGCCACTGGACCATTTACAACCTTTCTTATGTGTCGTCGAGTACTAGGAGTAGGTTCTCAGCATATCACTTGTTTGTGTACAGCCCAATTTTCTTAGGAAAATTCTTATTTGACAGCTAGAAATGTTGCAACTACTTTCACGTTTTCTTACGTTTGTCACTTTAGATATATCAATACCTATAAAATCACAATAATATTATCCAAAAAAGTATCTTTGCTACATTTATTATTTAAAAGTTCTTTCCAATAAAAATTGGTCTGTATTTTGGTCGGTTAATGATTAATTTATTTTTTGACAATACATCAAAAAATATATATAAAAAAACATAATATTAATGGAATGTAATAGTTTACACTAGTTACTCTATTACGTAAGGTAGTTATTTAACTCTGTTGGAAACCTTGCTGGATACATTAAGGTGATTATCAGTTTTTAAATTCACTATCCAAGCAAATAATAGTGTTGTTATATTTAATGTACCATTCTTATTTACTTCTCCTTAGCTTAAGCCTTTAATAAGCTATATATTAAAGTGGATCAAAGTTTTAGAGTTAATATCTACTTTATAATTCACTAAAGTAAAAATAATTTAGTTTCTTATCCTTCAAATTGAGTGCATCAATTGTTTAAATTTTTTTGAAAATGGCTTAATTTATATTATATAAGGAGAGTGATGTTCACCAACCGTGAAAATAGCTTTCTTTCCTGTGGCTTTAATCTCTATTTAAGTTTCCTGTGTGTGTGTGTGTGTGTGTGTGCGTGTGTGCGTGTGTGCTGTGTGTGCGTGTGTGTGTGTGCGTGTGCGTGTGCCTCTTTGACCACCCTCCAGAAGCCCTTAGATGAGTTAGAAAACTGAAACATTGCACACTTAGAGTACCACGGGACAGAACCTAACGAAGGCATATTTTCAATTTTCTAAATTTATTTTCATTTAATAAAAATATCATTTAATATATTTCACGCTCACATAATCCTTTCCTACGTAATAACCGAGATAAAGATACTTATTTACAAACGAAGTCAAAATTAATATTATCGATTTGTTGTAGACAGGGCTAAAAAGTAATTAATAAACTCAAGTGTGTATTAACAGGAAAATGATTCTCAATTATTACAACCGGTCAATAATTAAGATTTTTAAAGCTGTTCCGTATATTATAAATTCATTTTTTCATTTATGTCCTGAAAGCAATTAAAAAAAGTACAAAATGCATCGGTGGACATGAAGATGAGTTACTGGACTTTTATAGTGTAGTTTAATGGCGATTGAGAGTCTCGGGTTAAAATACTTTTCGATAGAATTGAGGTGGTTTTTTAGCCTAGATGATTTCTCTTTCTCCTTTTACTCAAATGTGGGTACTTTTACTCTGAATTCTATATTATACCTTAAAGTAATTTACATGTGTCAAGTAAGGATGGGTAGTAAGACACGATGGTAGATAAATACTAAAACCATTTTAGATATTTTTGAATAATATTATTATTAACAGCTTATGCTACTATTTGTGCGAAGCTTCGGGATTTTGAGACTTGTTAGTATTTGTATCCGATTCGAAATTCCAAATTTTAACATTTGAAATATTTGTATATGATTCAAAATTTAAAATAAAACTTTTCTGATTTTAATGGAATTCAACTATGTATTAAGGTTACCTAGCTTTCTAGGGGTAAGGTGTTGGACCTCTGTGGTGGAGGTCCGGGGTTCAATCCACAGTCCCGGAACAGATATATCTGATTGCTAAACCCTTCCTACACCTCTGACAAGACATCTTGTGAATGTGTGGAATGCCAGGCCTCTACAGTGGATCGGAGTCCACGTTAAACTGGAGGTCCTTCATTTCATCTCACAATCACCCTACCATTACACGTTAGTGTAAGTGCGTATAACCCGAACGGGTAGTAAGACGTGGTTTTAATATTAATATTATTAAGCTTATTATTATTATTTATTCGAATCTAAAATTAAAGATTTGAATTTTTTAAAAACCTATCATGAATCCATTATTTTACTCGGGCATGAGAACTTTCGAAACTCGAATATTTAAAATCTACTAATTAATTACTTAGACATGGTTTATTAGCCTTATTTTTAAACTTGACTATATACTTATACGTAATTTTGTAAACTATTGGATTGAGATTTGATAGTATATTTAATTATAGAATATTCAATTCTTATTCGAAACAATTTTAATTACAGGTCTCTTTACTAGACTCGTGAGTGGATTCGAAACACTTTCAATATTTAGTATTCGATCCAAATTAGTAAGCAAATATCAGATTCGATCCGAAATTTATAATATATATTAAAAACAGGTTTAGGCTCACTATTAATTAACAACGTTAAAATAATAATTTAGTTGATTTGAATTTATATATTTTGAAACATATAATGGGTTGATGTTAAGGGCTCCCATTTAAATTATTAATCATCACTCATTAGTCTTTAATTATTTTTTTTAATTTACCCCACAAGAGAGAAAGTTTATCGATCATTGGTTCATAATAATTTAAAACACACGCATTATTTTTTTAGCGTGCACTTGGAACGTTTCTCCACAAACCGAGCCACCCTGTTAACCGGAGAAAGGTGTGTGTTTGTGTGTGTGTGTGTGTGTGTGTGTGTGTGTGTGTGTGTGTGTGTGTGTGTGAATTGTAGAAGAGACCGAACGAGCCAGAGCAGCCGGTTATGACGTCAAGTGGTGCGGGGAGAAAATTGCGTGGAAACCACTTCAATAAGAGGCACGCATTGTACGCGAAACGCGTCCTTTTCTTTTCCTTGGCGTCGCGGCGGTTACCCCCCCCCCCCCCTCCTTCCCACTCACCCTCCCTTAGAGGAGCTAGTTTTCCTCGGTAACCACTCTCATTGTAGATCTAGGCAAATATTACTTAATCAGGAAGTATTTAAATTTATGAATTTCATCAATATCTGTTTTAAAGGAAAGAAGGCCAGTGATCTCGTGAATTGAGTCTTTCTATTACCAAAAAGCACCTTGAGCCTTTTTATTTTTTAGCATCACGTCTTAATATCTATTAAACGTGTGTGTACTAATTACGCTAATATGCTAGAATCCACTTAGGTGGCCACGTGGCCTAACGTGCTAATCTCGCATACGACTAGACTGGCAATGACAGAGAGATTGAGGTTCGAATCTTGGTCGGGTGTACTGAGACTTTTTTTTCCCAGAATTGTTTTTCCCTTCTTTTTTTTTAGCACTGCGTCTTATTACCCGTTCGGGTTATACGCTTAACTACTAATTACGCTAATGGATTAGGAATTGGGAATGTTGAATTTAGAAGAATTTAGCCCGCGTTTGCGTGGAGGGAGGGGGGAAAACCATTTTGGAAAAATTGTCCTCAGTACACCCGACCGAGATTCGAACCTCGATCTCCTCGTCCTCGGCAGTCGAGCTCAACACGACTAGCGCGTTAGCTAACAACGCCACCAAGGTGGGTTTTTTCACTCTTCTTCCATGAAAATGATGCTACACTTCTTTTAAATATGACCTTGATAATCCCTAAAAACATTAGCGTAATTAGTACATAAGGGCATAAACCGAACGGGTAGTAAGACGTGGTTCTAAAAAAACTTAATCTTGGGGAGGATTAAGATTGAATTTAAATTAATATACCCGCATTTGCATAGTAGGAGAGTGATTAAGTATTTAGGAAAAAAAAAAACTTGTTACATCCGACTGAGATTTGAAGCCTGATATTTCAATAATCGGTGATCCATTCTATTGTGAGAGTATATTTTTACAGAAAAGACTTTCTGGGTTGAATTTTTTATTTTTTATTTCTTACTGTTGTAAAAAAAAAGTTTTATGAAAACGGGTAAAAATTGAACATATGGTCAGCGCTAAGAAGACACACACATCAGGCTAGAATTTAAATTTTTGAATCTAAAACAAAATATTTGATGAATTAATAGATTTTTACAATTTAGAATGCTTGTTTATATAAAAAGAAATAAATTTTATACCACATGTTCCCTTTTACCAATGCGTTAGCCATTGTCCCTGAAACTCTTCGTACACTGTGCAAGAGAGCCAATTAAGAAGGCTTATACGATATTATAACTGATGGAAACTGAATGCCAGGCTTTGTCTCTTTGTGTTCTAAGTGAAAATAAATCCGATCAGTTTCAAATGATGTGGCGTATAATAGGAGCTGTGAGGGAAGTTTCCTCCTACGTTATACTAAATACTTCTTCCATCATAGTAAAAAGAACGTTTTTTTTTTAATCTTTCGAACCGAATTAAAAATAAATATAAAAGTTAAAAATTTACTTTACATCCATAAATGTTTCCAGCCTGTGTTCAGGGTCAGCTATGACAACCTATCAAGCCGGTATTGGAAAATATATAACTTGACTAAAAGTGAAAAATATTAATACAAAAAACTAAAACTTCCTTTTAACTAGAAGCTATCAACTTACTTGCTATGTTGGATGGAGTGAAGGTTAAATCATTACCAGCATTCGTGTTAAATGAATCTATTTTCTAAAGATTACGAAATCATCGTAGTCTTCTCCCTTGACGTCACAACTAACGACAACACAGGTGGTGACGTTCCAAACTCTCCCCGCCCCATCTCTCTCTCTCATTGATCGCAGCCATACACAACATCCCTGACATTTATTCATTATTTATAATACAAATTTCACACCAGTGGTCCCATAGGCCTAGGCGTCAAACTTGGAAGGTTTTACAATGACGTTAACCCGCCTCGGTGGCGTGGTTGGCTAACGCGCTTGTCGTGTTGAGCACGACTGCTGTGGACGGGGAGATCAAGGTTTGAATCTCGGTTGGGTGAACTGGGGGTGGTTTTTCTTAAATGGTTTTCCACACTCCCTCCACGCAAATGCGGGTTCACTTCCTCTAATTCAACCTTCCCAATTCCTAATCCATTAGCTTAATTAGTACTTAAAGTGTATAACCCGAACGGGTAGTAAGACGCGGTGCTAAATATATATATAAATATATGTCTGGCTTCAAATATATAAACTATGTTAATTATGTGCATCTTAATATATATTATCAAATTCATTTATTAAAATAACTAGATAGTTTCTCCTGCTTCTTTGGTTCGAATCCTAGGTAATTTATTTAGTACAAAGATGGCGAGATACGTTCATGTTCCTTTTACTCAGGTCTTCGTTGCACATACCCTAAGTAGTCAAAGAAACACATTACTCTAATGGAATATGACTTGAAAAACATACCAAAGCTTTCTTTACCCTGGAATAGCAAGAACAAAATGTGTAATAACTTTTCTTATGTTGACAGAAAAATATTGCTGCAATAGATATTTTTGTTATTATTTGACGGCACTGTGCAACTTTTCTGTGAGGTTGTCGCCTAGCTTTGATGTCATGTTGTGAACATGTGACAGTTGAAATCACGCGAACTAAAATCGATACATTTATTTTTATATATGTCCGGTGCAAGAATGGCATAAAATGATGCTCTATTAAAAAAAATAGTAGATGAAAAAAAAACTAAATTTAATAAACAAGCCCAGTGCAATAAAATGACTTAAATAATGTTTTATTATATTTATATTACATAAAAATTTATATCAACTTTTAATTTACTTAATTGTTGCTTATGACAAAGTAAATTTAATTTTGTAATAAAATTCTCTCTAAAGGAAAATTAAATTTATAAATAATTTTGACAGTAAAAATTAACTTATTTATTTTTTATAATATGTTTAGTGATATATATAATAAAAATATATGTTATATAATTATATTTTATTACTTCCCTAATTATATTTTATTAATTCCCTATTCCTAAGTCTTACTTGATACATTTTTGTTTCGTGTAAGCTTCTCGTAATGACCGTAGGGTTGAACAACCATTTATCCATATTTCCACTCATATGAATCGTACAACAGTTCAGTTGAAGTCTTTAGATCAACCTCTATGGTTTCAAATCTACTTCGGTACCTTGACATATATATGTATATCATTTTTTATCAAAGAATCTTTAACTCTATCTTAATTTGTATATGTTTTGAATAATTTATATATAGAACATTCATTGACTAAACATTACTATTAAAGTGCTATATTTATTATAAATTGGACATATAATTTATTCTTAAGTGAAAATGACAATTTTTAAGTGATATAATTTCATACTAAACCATAAACCAGACCTTTATAATTGTGTGAATAGTAATTCAAATAAATCGAAATTTAATGTTTATATTGACTATGGATTACAAAACCACTAATAATGTTTCAATTGAATGAAAATAAATCGTTTTATGTCGGTGTGCCCAACATATGGTAAGCAATAATGTTATTTGGTATAATTATTGATTTAAAAACACACAGTGACACTACTATTCAAATAGAAAATACACTTACACTTATTTATTACAATTATTATTTCTGACATGATCATGTTGAGACACGATGAGTTACTGCACTAGGTGACACTACCCTAGTTACACCACTGTAATTAAGTAAATAAAATTTCACAAATCCAAATTTTGGAAAACGTGAATACGATTTATATATATCTGGATTATAGACAATACAGTACAGGGAGTACATGAGATAGTAAGGGAAGCAAGACTGAGATGGTATGAGAATGTAATGAGGACGGAGAAGCAGAGGCTATTAAAGAAAAGGGACATTAAGTATGTAGGAAAAGGACCGTAAGGTAGGCCAACAAATAGATGAAGTAGCAGATAAACACTAAGTGTCTAAGGGAGAGTATAAGAATGGAAGCAATAAAAGGAGGAAGGGTAGAGGAAGATGGAGGCATTTTACAAACTAAGCCGGCCACAGGCTGGAAACAGTTGTTGATTATGAATAGAGTATAGATAATATAATCTGCTAAAAAGTAAACAATTGGTACCGTAAAATAAATAGTGAGTTGATTTATTCATAATATTAAAACTACACCTTTAGAGCTCTGCATAAATGTTTAGGGTTACTATTAATGGGATTTATAGAATTAATTCAAATTATATTATTCGTAAGACGTGGTTAAGTGTTGTAGACGAATGTGTGAAAAAGAAAGACATTAAGAGTCTTAGTAAAAAAAAGAGCATATAATGTTGAGTATGAATGTTGTTGAGGTGAAGGGAGTATGCAAGGATAAGGAAATATGGAAAAGTTAGCAGGAATGGATTAATTCGGAGTTGTTTTTTGAGCTATATACAGTTTCTTGACTACCCGGTAAGGAAATGGCTTGATTAGGTATGTATGTATGTAATTATGAGATATTGTAAGGTTATGTTAGGTTTTGTTAGGTTATGGTATGTTAGGTTGTGGAATGTTAGGTTAGGTTAGGATATGTTATGGTTAGGGTATACTAGGTTATGGTATGTTATGGTATGTATGCTAGGTTATGGTATGCTATGACATTCATGCTATTCCTTTGGTACGAAATAATTTGTATTTTAAATTGAAAGTGAAAATTGATTATTTCCATTACCCTCTCCAAGAATTTAAGGTTTAGCAACGCCTAAGGTGTTATTATATTTATATGGTTGGTTGTGTATGAGTTCCTTGGGAATAATAATATTTTTAACAATCTTCCCTTTTAGATTAAATCTAAAACATTCATGGATAAATAGTATATTTTCATGATTTTATTTTAAATTTTGTCAAAACACATTGTAATATTATGACAACATAAATATAAAACAATAACTTTTCAAAGTGTTTAAACCTCTCTAAGGATGCCATCTATGAAAACATTGAATTGAGTTGAATACGTCCTGAAATCGTATGTTATTTAGGACGTTATTTATTTCAAAATATTTTTTTACGCCAAAACTCAGTTTAAAACTATCAGTATTTGTATATAAAATAACATTTCATATCTTCCCATTATGATTTAAGAAAATTAATGAAAATATGATGTTACCTTATTTGCAAATAAGTTTCAAATAAAATGTCGTATTTCTTAGATAAAAGCTAATGGTTAAAAATATAGACGGACTCTTACTCTAATGTTTAGTAGGCTCAAACCCTTCCTTCACCTCTGACAAGACTTCTTGTGAATGTGAGGAATGCCAGGCCTCCACCGTGGTTCGGATTCCACGTTAAACTGTAGGTCCTCCATTTCATCTCACTATCATCCTACCATTACACATTAGCGTAAATGCGTATAATCCGAATGGGTAGTAAGACGCGGTGCTAGTAATAATAATAATAATAATAATAATAATAATTTAGTAGGATCACCAAATAAAATTTTCAAATATATTTGTGAGTTTATTTAATAGTTTTGAAGCTTCAAATCTGCTGTTCCCATTAGAAATCCCGTGGAGTGAGAATATAGTTTCTCTTCTAACAGTCTACACTCAAAATATATGTTCGTATCGTACGCTATACACGAGAAGCTACCCTCCAATTGATGGTCCCAACAGATTTCGACATCCCCTTATTTTCACAGTTTAATCCTTTCCTATCCTCCCCCCTCTCAATCCCCCCATTTCCCAATCCTACTGGCTCTCCCTCACTTCATCACATGACAACGATTCAGCAATTATGATCCTCTTATCACTATGATATCCGCAGCAGGCAAAGTGAAGCCATTAGCGTAACGATTGTACTCTGTCTCCTCCCCTTTTACAATTTCTTCCCTTGAAAGGGGGAGGGGTAATTTTACTCGACTGCCCTGTTTCAGAAACAAAATTTAAAATGCTGATAAAATATAAGTTATAATATACTTCTATTTAATCTTGAAGTTATTAATGAAAGCTAACATTTCTATTTTTCGAAAGCTTTAAATAATAGTTTAATGAGCCGTAAAAATTATTATTTTTATTCACAAGATAGACAATTTTTAAAATATATATTTTATCAAATATATGTATTCATACAAATGGTGTAGATGTGTTGACGAATATTTGTAAAAATAAAAGAAGCATATAGAGAATGTCCAAAGATTTGGGTTATCGCCTAGATGCTTTGCGAATCAATAATGGTGCTCACATGGAATGATTGTAGTTAGGTTGCTTTTTTTTTAATAAACTAATAACTTTAGATTTTTTGTTTCTACATTTCCTTATTTGTTAATTATTCATTAAATATTTCGTTTAGTAACAAAGTTGTAAAGATTTATTTCAAGCCCCTTGTATGATAATTATTATACGCTCACTCAAGCAGTGATTAAAATATTAGCCAAAAAAATCAATAAAAATAACTCATACTTATTTCTTTTTACAGGAACATCCGCTATGAAGAGTTCGAGATGCCTTCTAAGTTTGGGTAAGTGAAATATTTTGGACGAGATGTAATTTTGTGGTTACATTATATTAATTAATGTTCTTCAATTAAAATCAGGTTCATAGACATATACGTTCACAAGCAAATAAATATGAAATACGAATATATACATACATAAAGGTGTGCATACTCTTCTCATATATTTAAATTCTCATAAAGTTAACTCACAATGGTTGTTAGAGAATCGCTAGAGAATCGTTATTTCTTATGACATGTTTTAATAGATTTAAGGTTTGAGGTCAGCTCAAAATAATAAAATAGTATAATTTGTATATTAAACATATATAAATTGAAGTAATTATATCTCTAGCCAGAAAGCTAGGAAATAAATTTATTATTTTGTTTAAAAAATATAATAACATCTTTAAAGCATATACTTGTCAAATCGTTTGTTATTCAGATTTCATGTTTGACATGATAACCTATTTTCTCCATAATCTGTATTCTATTAAGTAGAATAGCAAGACTGAAATTTAAAAAAATTATAAATGTTTTCATATATAAATACAGTTAAATAAATAAATGTCACGTTTGACAAGACGTCAATTTCGATACCTTAAAAATAATAGTGATCTTTAATTTGGTTGTAGTTTTAAAATAATATTATCTTATATAAAGAATTTACAAACGTTTTAAGACACAATGTTGTGCAATGCATTCTGTCGCAATCATGTAATTAGCTTTTTTTTTGTCGTTAAATAGGTCAAAATTAAGTTGTTTTTCTATTTCATACAACTTATGCAAAATATTGTAATTCTTCCAATATTTTAAGTTGAGCTATGCATTAGGACTTAAAATTCGTTTATAGAATTTTAATATTTCCTTTTAAGTATTGTATTTATGTTTTGAGAATATTATAGTGTATTTTATATTATATTTTTTTGCAGTGATTAGTGAATGATTTTAAAGTCAATATATTTGACAAGTTTACCATACCGTTAAAAGTTTTATGATATTTTTAGAGACCAGACTTATTTTCCTTCCTGCCTTCAATCAATCCAAGGAAGAAACCCTGAAAGTTTTATTTTTATCTCCAAAGCTAAAAAAAAAAAATTAAATGAAGTCATATTACTTTACTTCTTACTTTTAAGATTTAATTAAAACTGAGACATTTTCTTCTTCTTCTTCTTCTTCTTCTATCCTCGTTTCGTTTTTCACGCCAGAGTTGTAAAATGTCCCTTAGGAAATGTGAATCGGATGCTGGTGGGGAAAAAATAAGTGGAAAGAAGTGAAATAAATGTCTTAACAACTTGTTTTAAGACAAGGTAATGACAGTTTAAGTGACTTGTAGCTCTATATAAAGAAAAAAAGTTGTTTTATTCTGTTAAAGTTAGCCACTATTTCTTAAGATAAATTGTTTCAAAAGTTAACTTAAAAGTTGTAGGTATATAATTTTAAAGTATTAAGAACGTATGATAAAACATAAAATTACACTAATATTACTAACATAACATTATAAAATATTTTAAAATATCTGTTTTTTATTTATTTAAACAATTAAATGATATGGATTTTCAGCTTATTGCAAAATCAAAATGTTCTTGTCTATATTTTTAAAACCACACATCCATCTATATTTTAGTTTTATCCAAGAATGTAAAAGCTGTTCATATGTAATGTGTAATCTTCAATATATGTTTTAACCTAATAACATACTAACATTACTGCCCTGATATCAATAAAGATAATGATTCTTAAATGTAGGCCTATAGTTTTCACAACCATTAAAATAATATACATGCAAAAGTTTCTAACAATAGCAACATTTATATAAATATATGTACTTTTTATGTGTGAGAAAAGGATTAAGAATTTTAAAACAAAACATTTTTATTTTATGGTTATTATATACCATCATGAGGGTCATGATATTTTTTAAATTTGCCATTTTAATTATGAAATAAACTAATTTTATTCTATTGCATAACAATTTTATGTAAAGCACATCAACCAACTTTTTAGCAATATTGCAAAATATTTAATTGAAAAATGTATAATAAATATCATAATTCCCTACTATCTACTTATTTCCTTCTTTACACTCAGAGGGTCTATCTAAGGTGGGTTATCCACCCCCAACTCACCTCTATAGTTTCTCCAACACCTACTTTCAGGTATCCCAACACCCAACCTCTGGGTATTCCAACACCCAACCCTCTGGGTATTCCAACACCCAACCCTCTGGGTATTCCAACACCCAACCCTCTGGGTATTCCAACACCCAACCCTCTGGGTATTCCAACACCAACCCAACCCTCTGGGTATTCCAACACCCAACCCTCTGGGTATTCCAACACCCAACCCTCTGGGTATTCCAACACCCAACCCTCTGGGTATTCCAACACCCAACCCCTCTGGGTATTCCAACACCCACCCTTAGGTGCCCCAACACCCACCCTCTGGGTATTCAAAAAACCCAACCTTTAGGCGCCCCAACACCCACTTTCTGGTAACCCCTACTCTCTATTAGAGTTGCCCAAGACTCCCCTTCAGATGTTCTCTAACACCAACCTTCAGGTATGCCTATTCCCTCCTAGAGCTATACAACACCCCCTTCACTCCCTCCTATAACTACCCCAACACCCCACTTACAGGTACTCTTACTCCCTCCTAGAGTAGCCTCAACACCCAGCCCCATGCTATGATGGTCTTTCCCTCAGATACCAGAAATCCGAGGATGAGAAAGGTTTTGTCGGTGGCGCGGAAGGAGAACTGGGAACTCCCGAGTCCCTGCCCGAGCCCGAGAGACCCCCGTTACGTCACATCGACAAGTACGTCCGTCCCGAGTGCCCGTGTCTCACCAAGAGGTACACCGTGGCCGTGCTCACCTGCGTAGGTGAGAGGAACCACCTGGATCACCTAGATCAACATCTGTTGACATTCTAGACGGAGTAATGCGATTCTGAAATAAAGAGTCCAGCACCATTTCTGCTGGTGTGCAGTCCAATGTTCATAGGGCGGGGTTGTTATCAAATACAAACATTATTTCATTGTGAGCAAAAATTGATAACTTTTTTACAATTTTTATTGGTATTACTACCCACCTCAGTGGTTGAGAGGTCTTAAGGCAACACAATCGCATTATACTTGACTGTTTATGATAGGTAGACCAGAGTTTGAACCCTTTATGGTGGTTTTCCTAAATGTTTTTTCCACTCTTCCTTCACTGAAATTCGGGTATATTTCCCCTAAATTTAACCTTCCTCACTAACCTGATTCGGTGGCCACGTGATCTACTCTCGCAATAGGATGGATTGCTGATACTGGGGAGATCGAGGTTCGAATATCGGTCAGGTGCTCTGAGGATGATATTCCCAAAATGGATTTCCAATCTCACTCGGAGCAAATGTAGGTACATTTCATATAGATATAACCTCCATAATCCCTAAAACTATTAGTGTAATTAGTACAGAAGCGTATAACCCTAACAGTTAAAACGTTGTGACAAAAATAAACATATATATAGATAGATAGATTATATAAAACATTATTAAAGAGCATTGATAATATTTTTTCAAAAGTGAAGGGTGAAGTTCACATGACTTGACGTATGAATATATTAAAATATATTTAGGAGATTTTCTACTTGTTGAATAAGACCCTACTATGAAAATTGGACTGTCTCTATCCGTATATTTTGGCACTATCATCGCCAACAGACGGTGGCCGCTCGGTCAGTATGGCTCAATTTTGGACCGAAGTCTAGGAGTTTTATAAATGGCTTGATTTGATCTGGAGGAGTTAAGAGGTAACACCTTGTCTTATACTTAATTAGACTACCAAAATTATTTATATTTGTAAAAAAAAATTAGTTAAAAAGAAGTAAATTATAAAACTAATATTTTAATAAAATCTATCTTTAAAAATTAACAATTATAAATATAATCATATTTTAATCAATTAAACTCACTATTATTTAGTTGGTAGCCGTGTGATATAGTAGTTCTTTTTTTTCACACAGGATTCATTATTTCGTTTGGGATGAGGTGTAACATGGGAATGGCCAAACTCCAGAAAGAACATGGGGTGAGTACGTTGTATAATTGACCCTACTTTAACTAATCCCGCATTCCGCATATCAAAGGACAGAACTTTCAATATTTTCTGACGACCATGTGGTACTGGTATTACTTACCATGAGGAATAGAATGGAGAGCGTTGATAGGTTTTAAATAAATATCTAACAATTCCAATTTTAGCCTCGATTTATATATCGTACCATATTTTGGTTGAAAAAAACTATAAAATTTAAGCAGTACAAAAAAAATCACTAAAACAAAATTACATTGTTTAATAAGAGCAAGGTGACCTGATGGTCTAGGGATAAGGAGTCATACCTCTGTGTTGGAGGTCCGGGGTTCAATCCTCGGTCACGGCACAGATTTTTCTGATTACCAAACCCTTCCTTCACCTCTGACAAGACGTGTATTAATCACAACTTGTGAATGTGTGAAACGCCAGGCCTCCACCGTGGTTTGGGTTCCACGTTAAACTGTAGGTACTCCATTTCATCTCACAATCACCCTACCATTACACATTAGAGTAAGTGCGTATAATCCAAACGGGTAGTAAGACGTGGTGCTAATAATAATAATAATAATAATAATAATAATAATAATAATAATAATACTAATAATAATTGCAAAATTACTAGAACCCTAAGGTCATCTAGAGTGCATTTAAAATGTATTAGTACGATAGCGAAACTTCGAAAATATAATATTACAATGTAAAACTCCCCCAATTACGAATGCTTCAATTTCGTTTAAATGTCAGATTTCATTTACCGAGATTTGAGAAATAAGAATCGAAATATTTATTTTGATACCAATAATAATAAATTATATCATGGTATCCATTTGGATATGCTTGTATCAAATAATAATATTAAATTTTCTATTATTATTATTATTATTATTATTAGCACCGCGTCTTACTACCCGTTTGGGTTATACGCACTTACGCTAATGTGTAATGGTAGGGTGATTGTGAGATGAAATGGAGGACCTACAGTTTAACGTGGAATCCGAACCACGGTGGAGGCTTGGCATTCCCCACATTCACAAGATGTCTTGTCAGAGGTGAAGGGAGGGTTTGGTAATCAGAAAAAATTTGTGCCGGGACCGAGGATTGATCCCCGGACCCCAGCACAGAAGTCCGACACCTTACCCCTAGACCGCCAGGTCACCCAAATTTTCTATTGCTTCAATGAAAAATATCTAGTGGCAAAGATTTTAGTTTTACAAGGAACCCAAACAATTATACAATATTAAGATGAATTTAATATTTGCTTTAATCCTTTTCCTTAATTGATTAAATGATCGTTTCTTAGCGTTAAGGTGAGAGGGTAGAAAATCAAGAAAAGGGCAGTGTTTTTGGAGTTCTTTCAAAGCAAAACTTTTTTTTTTTTTGCAAAAATAAATAAAATACTGTTCCAGTTCACACATAGTTGAGTTTTCTTCTCATTATTTTATCAAAAGTGTTTGAATATTTTTCATGAGCAAAACGACATTAGATGAGAAACTTTTTAAATGAAGATGAAAAGTGGTCATTAAATTCCAGGACACCCTTGACAGATATTCAAGAACGGTTGATTTCAACATGTGAAGTAAATTAAGGCATATGTTTGTATTGGAGATATATTTTATTTCTTTATGCAAAAAAAAAATGGTTTGGTATAAAACAGAAAAAAACATGGCCATTTTGTCGCGTTCCAGACATAATACCAACTTAAATCTTGCTAAATCAAGGCTGTTTGAAAAATAGATGTATATTCCTCCACAAAGCAGTTTGAAAAAGTTCAGTCAGTTCTTATTTAGAGAACTACATCGAGTACAATATTTGCGCGTTGAAACACTTGAAGAGTATTACATTTTTAATGTACGTATTAGCACAAAAATGTGTCTTTTTCTAAATAAATCTATATTCACCACCAACACACAGATTTGGTGAGCAAACGTGGCTTATCTTGCATGTATTCTCCTTTCACATGTATTTTTACTAGAATAATTCAAATCCTTCGTTTTTATCCTAGTTTAACTGCACAAAACGTTGGTATAAAAACATTTATTCATCAAATAACTGTGATTTAATTTAGATTTCAGTACTTGGTGGGTAATAGCTATGACGTAGTGGATTATATCGCCAACATTTTACTCAGTTTCAGTTTTTAGGCATCCTAGCATTAATACTTTACTATACGTGTTTATGATACATTTTTTTATTCAAATTGAATTTTAAAAGCCTTCCTTTGAATCAATATTTTGGAGATGGTTTGTTTAACATGTAGCCTTATTTATTCTTTACCATCCACAATTTTAATTAAATTTAAAAAAGTTTCACTATATAAGAAATAAGAAAATTTTCCCAAGAATTTCATGAAATACTCGAGCAAAAAAGTATCGTTGTATAGAAAAATTCAATCACTATAGAATTGAGTTACTTAAATATCTCCTCGTATTTCTTATCTTATTTTGTTTCATTTTTTTATTTTATTTTTGTATTCCCTTCGCTCTCAAAGTTCTCCATGGAAGCGGAAGTGATCTTAGTTTGTAGGCGTAGCGAAGTCCTCGTCATGAATAGAATCAGAATTACAAAAAGTCCCTTCTCTCGCCCCCCCCCCCCCTCTCTCCAGTTTCCTATGACGCCTACATATAAACCCCCTATTCCCCCTTTAGCTACCCAACACCCCCCTCCCCCCTGGCACGTGACAATACGCTGATTGTTACTGGGGGTGGAAACATTTCAAATGGAACCAAAGCCATCGCCACTCGTGGGCCTTGGTGTAAGGGAGGGTGGGCTTTTAAACGTTTGCAGGCAAGAACGATTTAAATCTCTCTTAACTGATTATATCATAAAAGGTAATTATTTATTAAAAGAGTCGTTATTAATTTTAATGATTTATTTTGTGTATTTAACGTGCACTTTCTGAACCGACTGATTTTATCAGAACACGAAATATGGACTAACTTAAATCTAGAACAAACACAACACCCAGATCCCAGCCCTTAATTTATCACTGTGAAAGGGTAAAAACTAAATTCAATTAATGACAAATTTTTGGCCATACCGGAAATCGAACCTGGGACCTCTTAGCTCAGTATACAGACATGTTTACTAAATGCGCTAAAGTGTCAGACTTTAATGAATTAGAATTAGCTAATAGTTGCAAAGAATTGGTAATTTGTTAACCATTTGTTTGTTAAAGGCCTGTTCCCTTTAATAGATAATTAAAATGGTTGACAACAAAATTAAGGGAGCTTGGTTCTATTCCTGATAGTGCTTATGAAGTTATTTACTATTTATAAATTGTATTATCTTACTATCCAATAAGAAAATAGTTACTTAAGAGACCTGGATATTTAATAAATATCCATGCATTACTATTTTACTTGTACGTTGTGAGCTAATCATATTTTTTGGGTTTAAAGGGCACGTTAAATTTAACGACTCATATTTGTAAACTCTGAAATATAGGGAAAGTGCATTCATTGCATTGACTGAAATTTTCTGAAACAAACTCGACTTATGTCCTTTTCACACTAAATTAATAGCAATATATGGACGATATCCAACAAGTAAGTCGTATTGACGGCGTTATAGACCAGACCTGGAGGCTACTGTGAACAAAGTCTAATGGGTCTGTCGTTGCTCATTTCAACTCTCACCCCCTTTCAGACCCCCACCCCCTGATCATCACTTTACCTTCCCCACTTTTCCATACACCTCTGACGTCATGACTTCCTGTTGCTTGCTTTCAATAATTTTTTTTCTTTCTCTCTCTCTCTCTCTCGCTTCTTGATTTATTTGTCCTTCGAAATGTCACTTGATAATACTCTAATGGACAGTCAACTATGTAGTAGTTTATTGGGAAGTCAGTCATGAACGTACAGTCACTTTGTTATTAATGATTCATTGTTAATGCATCGAGTCACACCATCTATATATTATGTCAACCAGTCCAATCATAATGAATCTACTTATACAAATTACAAGACAAACATTAATGTTTTAAAAATATCAGATTTATTTAATTATATGGAGGGTTTTACCTTTTTTAATATATTCTAAAACAATGTATTTACTCTTAATGTATATTTTAAATAACCACAGAATTTGAATAGGTGAGGCTAACGGTTTTTGATTTATTGAAAATATTACAACCGAGGTTTGTAAATTCCCAGGAAATGTGAAAGATTCTTTTGATTTGGCTGTATAGTTATATAAGACTAGTTTAAACGAAAACACCAATAGACTGACTAAGGATTAAGAGACTTGTTAGAGTAGCATAACTGGACCTGCTCAGAGGCAAAAATACACTTGATGATGAAGGTATATATAAAAATAAATAGCTTGTAGTATTTCACAAAAGTCTCTGTTCAATCTGTATTAAAATAAGATATTTCTTAGCAATGTAAAAAGTCGATAAATGTGCCAATTTAGAAAAAGAAGAAAAACTATTTTACAATATTTGCAGGGGTATTTCATTGCTTCTGACTGCTTATAAATCTTTATCAATATACTTCTGTCTATGTTGACTGTATGTATAAACGCTGTATTCCAAAGGAATGGGCTTATAGTAATCAACAAAATGCGTTTCAAAGATTCAAATACTTGGAAACTGTGCTAACAGATAAGGATGACATTCAATAGTTCAAGCCGCCACTGTGGTTCGGATTCCACGTTAAACTGTAGATCCTTCATTTCATCTCACAATCACCCTACCATTACACATTAGCGTAAGTTCGTGTAACCCGAACGGGTAGTAAGACGCGGTGCTAATAATAACAATAATAATAAAGAGTAGTTCAAAAACCAAATTCAATCGAGGAATTAATTTATATTATTTAGTAAGTAGGTCTCTTCTTAAACCTCAAATTTTATATATACACCATTTTTTAGTACCGTGTCTTACTACCCGTTCGAGTTATATTTATAGGAAGTGCATCCGCATTTACTGGGAGGAAAAGTGAAAAACCATTTCGGATAAACCACCCATAGTACAACTGACCGAGATTTGAAACTCTATCTCCCCGTCATCGGCATTATAGTCTACTATGAGAGTAACGCATTACACTATGAGGCCACCGAAACGTGTATCAAAATATTAAATTGAAATATACAAAATCATAAACATACCCATTATCCTTTACAGATAATCGGTACCATAATAATAAATTGAGTCTTTTAGAACAAGTGCTGGAAAATATATTTGGGCATGGAATGGTCATGTGACAGATTTTAACATTTTAGTTGGGAAACCTGGTGAGACAGGACACCTTGGTAGGCCAAGATATAGACGGAAAATTAATTTGAAGGAGGGTGGGTGTCAGGCTAGGGATTGAATGTAAGTGTTAATGGATAGGATTGAAATATGATGGCCAGGGGCGGCCCAAGGTAACTTTTGGACACGGGCAGGATTGTTTTTTGGCACCCTCTTATATAAATATACATATGATATAGTAGGAAAATTATAAAAATAATTCTCAAATCTAACAACTCCAAATCGGGTGACCTGGTGGTCTAGGGGTAAGGTGTCAGACTTCTTTGCTGGGTGTCTGGGATTCAATACTCGGTCGCGGCACAGATTTATCTTATTGCCAAACCCTTCTTTAACCTCTGACAAGACGTGTATTAATCACAACTTGTGAATGTGTGGAATTCCAGGCCTCCACCGTGGTTCGGATCCCACGTTAAACTGTAAGTCCTCCATTTCATCTCGCAATCACCCTACCATTACACATTAGCTAAGTGCCCATAACCCAAACGGTTAGTAAGACGCAGTGATAATAATAATAATAATATTTAATAATATGTCCAAATCTAACGTATCCTGGGCGTGATAGAAAAATAATCTGTTTCATAAAACAAGCACTTAGGTATAATGAATGGTTTACGAGATAATAGCAAAAAAAAAAAGTTATAGGG